>JALIZH010032978.1:2155000-2567500 GCA_030522465.1 Rhipicephalus appendiculatus | reverse complement strand
AGCTGTGGCTTTTCTGACACGGTGGGGCGGCTAGTTAACCGATCTTGAAGTAGCGGCAGCGAACGTATCCTTATTCTGCTCAATTACGCTGTAAAAAGAGGCGCAGATCGGTTACGTTGAGTCTCATAACTTTATTTAAAGCACATATAGTGTATAATGAAAGTGGTGCATGGATGAATCTGTCAGGATGAAAAAGACAACGTGCTGAATTATCTACGTCTGAGCACTGTGTTTTCATTCGTCGTTCACAAAGATAAAGACAAAAATATTCCCCATCTCCCGCTAAAGGGAACCATGTGTGGATGCGAAGCAGCGGGGAGATAATTAGCTTGAGCGGGAGGAACGTCGACGCTCTCATTTCACTGCAGTGGTCCGGGCGCTCATCGCGGCGCTGCACAGGATAGAGAATGAGGCGCGCGCGCTCCGTCATCTTCATACCGCGGAACTACCGTGGCGCCCCCAGCGGAGTATGCAGCTGTCACACCACCTGTCGTGCGCGCCGCTCCGTAGAGGATTCCTAGAGGAAAGGACGAGGGGCACCGTAGGAGAGGAGAGAGAGGGGGGAGGGGACGTGCATGCGCTGTGGGGCTGTGGGACGCGGGAGCCGCTCCGTAGAGTAGAGGATTCTTAGAGGAGAGAGGGGGGAGAGGACGCGCATGCGCTGTGGGTGTGGGTGTGGGTGTGGGAGCCACTCCGTAGAGTAGATGATTCCTAGAGTAGAGGAAGGGGGGTGAGCGTAGGAGAGCATAGGGGAGGGGACGCGCATGCGCTGTGGGGGGGGTGTGGTACGCGGGGGCCGCTCCGTAGAGTAGAGGATTCCTAGAGGAGAGAAAGGGGGTGAGCGTAGGAGAGAGAGGGGGGAGGGGACGCGCATGCGCTGTGGGACGCGGGACGGGGGGATGGGGGGACGGGGGGACGCGGGACGCGGGAGGGACGGACAGAGCCCCGAGCATAAGATGCTTCGCATCTAAAAGGCGTTGCGTGTGAAGAAATGTGTTTCCATTTCTACTATTGTGCGTCACATTACAAGCAACAAAAGCGTGGTATATGAAACAAATATAATGGTGCGTTGGGGGAGAGTAACGTCTAAATAGCGGAACGAAAAATTGATCTAGCAGCGCCTATTTAAGCGACATGTGACAACCAAAAAGATTTCATTACGTAAATACAATCGTGATGATGCTAGCCATCGTAGCTACACTGGGGAGAAAAAACGCCAGGCCTGCCCGGAAAACGCAGCACAGTCACAGCGAAAGCTGTAAGAGCGGCATTTCCAGAACCCGTTGCAATCTCTCTTGGGGATAATAATACAAGTACGCTTGCAAGGTACCCACTACGCCATAAAGTGATGCGGTGCCTGATGACGATGAAAAAAACTTCCCATCTCCCGCTAAAGGGAAATGTGTGGATGCGAAGCAGCGGGGATATGGCTGGCTTGAGCGGGAAAAACGTCGCCGCTCTCGTTTCGCGGCAGCGGCCCGGGCGCTTATCGCGGCGCTGCACAGGAGAGAGAATGAGGCGCGCGCGCTCCGTCATTTTCATACCGCGGAACTACCGTGGCGCCCCCCAGCGGAGTATGCAGCTGTCACACCACCTGTCGTGCGCGCCGCTCCGTACAGGATTCCTAGAGGAGAGGATATAGAGAGGGGGGAGGGGACGCGCATGCGCTGTTGGGGGTGTGGGACGCCGCTCCGTAGAGTAGAGGATTCCTAGAGTAGAGATAGGGGGGGGGGACGCGCATGCGCTGTGGGGGGGTGTGGGACGCGGGGGGCCGCCCCGTAGAGTAGAGGATTCCTAGAGGAGAGAAAGGGGGTGAGCGTAGGAGAGGAGAGAGAGGGGGGAGGGGACGCGCATGCACTGTGGGGGGTGTAGAACGTGGGCGCCGCTCCGTAGAGTAGAGGATTCCTAGAGGAGAGAAAGGTGGTGAGCGTAGGAGAGAAGAGAGAGAGCGGGAGGAGACGCACATGCGCTGTGGTGGTGTGGGACGCGGGACTCTTCTACCATGCTATATTGGGCGCATGTTAACGCGGTTCCTTTCCGACATAACGCTTGTATAGGGTTTTTGTGCGCCGGAATTTTGAGCACCAGCATGGTTCTGTGGTAGAATACTTGGCTGCCACGGAGGGGACCCAGGTTCGAATCCGGTTCCATCCTGGATATTTTATTGCGATAGCAATGATATGGACACTCTCAGCTGATTTTTGCCGTCGCCGTCATGTCCCGGATATGCATATGTATTATATATATGAAAAAGGCACAAAGAAAAAAATTAATTAGGTGAAAAAAATTCCGAAGCACCTGCCCGGGGATTCGAACCAGCGACCCCTCGCTCTGCAGCCCGCTGCGTTAGCCAACACAGCCACGCGCCATGCTTGAGCCGGAGATATAACGGCGAGCTATTCATATGCACCATTTACCGCTCGCGGTACGCAGATATCGGAGGAGTTTGAGCGTGTTTTCTATCACGCAACGCACCTACATTTTCTTTCAAATTGAAAACTGCCCTTCCGACGCGCACGAAAAAGTGGCCCCCTTCTGTACCCACTCATGATGTAGAAGAAGAAAAAAAAACAACAACACCGGGTACACTTGGAGTCAGACGCCACCGTGTGGCAGCAGACGCAGAGGGGTCATTCCACGTGCCGCAGTTTAAAAGAAAAAGAAACATCAAACAGCGTCGGCTTCTGCATTGCGGACACTTGCAGCGCGTTGCTCAAATACAAAGACGTAACAACTATCGCAGTTGTTGGTTCACGCTTGTCCTGTGTATACCTACGCGTTCTTTTCGAGCGTCCTTCTTTGTGCTGCAGCGGCGCTCTGTAAGTATAGAGCTGCTTGTCGTTCTTCGTGTGACATTCTAATTTCTTGCTATCGCATTCATTGCTTCGCTCTAGTGGCGAAACTGTGACTTTTTTTCTTATATAGCTTTTTTTTTCTTATTTCGCGCAATAGTGGTTACGGACACCGGCGGCGGCGGCGGCGGCGGACAACTACGGCACCTTTGTTGTGATCTCATAACAGCTTTCGCTGTAAAAAGCAGCTTAACGTCACCAATACTAACAACTAAAACGCGAGTGAGGCCCAACATGAGGCTACATGAATTGTGCTTAAAATAACAAGAAAGCAATAAAATCGTACAAGACGATGGCCGAAGGTATGGTGATGCACTGTGAACGTGACATTCGAATAACTCACTGTCGCTGATGAAAAAAATCCGTAAACAAGGGTTGTGTGCTCGAGCCAACGTTTCGGCAAGTGGACTTGTCGTCATCAAGTCTAGAACCTCTAGCCTTGATGAACACAAGTTCACTTGTCGAAACGTCGGCTCGAGCACGCAATCCGCCATGGTGGTCTAGTGGTTATATTGCTAGACTGCAGACCCGAAGGTCGCGAGACCTTCGTGTCTGCAGGAGGCGGGAATTCTCGAGGCCCGTGTACTTAGATTTAGGTGCACATCAAAGAACCCCAAATTTCCGGAGCCCTCCAATACGGCGTCCCTCATAATCATATCGTGGTTTTGGGACGTAAAACCTCAACAATTATTATTATTATTATTAGCCCACAACCCCCGTTTACGGATTTCTTCTTTATTGCAAGCTTCCATCTTCCTTTTCCTGCCTGTTTTTACAGCGAAAGCTGTTATGGGATCACAACAAGGGTCGTTTCTGCGCCGTAGTTGTCCGCCGCCGCCGCCGCCGCCGCCGGTGCAGTCCGTAACCAATATCGCACGAAATAAGAAAAAAACTAACTAAATAAAAAACACCTATGACCGAATGGGAATCGAACCCGGGTCTTTTGCGTGGCAGCCCAGCACTCTACCACTGAGCTACGCCACTGCTTGAAACTGCGGTGCAAACTGACCCTATGCAAGCTTCATGTCGGGCTAAGGTGGAATCGCGTTAACGTGTATTGTTAAGCGTTTTAGAACAGTAAAGTAAGAACCAGGTCACACAAATCTAATTGCGTAACGAGTGGGTCGTTCAATGCTCCAACCCATTACAAAAGCCTCAGGCGAAATTCTTCATCGTCGTCAGGCACAGCATCAACAAAGTGCACATAATGTTACAAGAGTGTAGCGGGTACCGCGCTTTTCTCTGAAGAATGAGGAATAATGGACATAGTAGACGCTTCCCCACTACACAAAAATTATGATGATTTATGGCGTAGTGGGTACCTATGCAAGTGCGGTTGTTGTGGTTGCCCCAAGAATGTTTAAAAAAAGGCTCTAGAAAGGCTGCTCTCCCAGCTTTCGCTGTGGCTGTGCTGCGAGTTCCGCGCTGGCCTGGCGGTTTTTTGGATTTTCACTGTCACTAAAAATGACAGCTGCTTACCTGGCAGTCGTCAGCGATTCGACGATGCTTTTGGAACAAGAGTGTGCGAACGACGCCGCTTGGAAGCTGCTTCCTCTCGGCCGCCTGACGACTGTCGGCGACTTGGGCACCTCGGAGCCGCTGCGGCCTCGGTGGCAGTCGTCGTCGCTACGAGGGACGCGGTCGACGAAAATGCAGCCGAAGAGCATGTTGAGCTGCAAGACGCCCAGTATGAGCAAAGCCATGCGGAAGTCGAAGGCCTGCCGAAGCGCCTCGACGATCAGGGGAGAGACAAAACCGGACACTGCCGTCACCACGAACAGCAGACCCATGGCCGTGCCTCGGTAACGAACGAAATGCCGCGCCACCACCGTGAACGGTAACAGCTCTTCACAAGCCACGCCCAGGCCTGTGTGAAATACGGAAAATTAATGCATAAGCTGTATGCAGTGCACTTCTTTGTGGTTGCGATGTCCTGAACTTGAAGCTACCGCCGTCGGCGTCGCAAATAATAAGCGATAAATCATAATGACGATACGCAAGGTATTGTGGCACACAAGAATATCCCGTGGAGTAGAAGAAGCACCTGAACTTGAAAGAAAGGGAACCAAAATGTGTCTAGTGGATTAGAACACTCCGGCGACCCGACTGGTATTTGTAACTGGGGAGCGATAACGATTCTTTAAAGAAAAAAAATTACTGCAGTTATCTTACAATGGCGTAATTAGAACTCATACGTGCGACTACATACCTCTTTTAATATGAAATCATGTGGCGTATAAAGGTCTTCAGTTCATACCTAGGGTTCCCATTTCAGTGTCTCTTTGGGAGCATAGAAAGCGATAGCTGAATGGGAACATTACGGAAACGCCGCATGCTCTTGCTCTTTGGTCTCACCGTAGAGGACACCATACAGAAAGATGACGTGTCCGAGGCTTTGTGCCAGGGCGCAGGCCATCACAGGCAGCGCGCAGAGAAGGGCCCCGGTCACGAGCAGGAATACGGTCCGAAAGCCACAGGCCAAGCAGTCCATACAGAGGCCCTGCGATTGCAGTGTAGCCGAAGCAATAAGCAGCCATTTCTCCCGTTCGTGCGATCGGCACAACGCGCAGCAAAGTTAGCTGTGATATGACGATAAAATCGTGTCTACCTACGCAAAAACATAACTTGAATTCAGTACTGCTTCGACAGTGTACAAAGCAAACTCCTACGTGTTCCCAAAGAAGTGTTCGCACTCGAAGCAAACTGTTCCGGTAGTGCCACAGAACTCACGACTGCGGTGTTTCCGACGCAGTTACTCTACAAAAACAAGTCATCCTCGTAAGTTAGCGGCGTGTGGAGAAAATGTGTTTTAGCCGGTAAATGGGTGACCCACATCCTTTATTAGCACACGTTATTGTGTGCGCGCGCTTAAGCTTGTATTCATTCTCAATTTGAATTACCTTTGGTAGGAAGGCTAAGTTAACAAGTCATATGAAATTTATCTTTTTAGAATAGCAATATATGTGAGGAAGTAGTGGTGTTCGGCTATCCAAAAGAACTCGGCAAGCAGTTATCTGCACGTGAAGTACCAGTGAGCTGCGACATGATGATGGCGATCGTGAGTGGCCACGACGCTTCCTCGCGGTTGACGTGCAGCATGTCCATGAATCCTATGTACATGACGGACTCGGACTTTGGTCAGCATCATGCCGAAGAAGACGAACACCGCCGCGCAGGCTGCCACGGGCCAGCAGGCCCGAGAGTCCGGAAGCGCCATTGCAGGCCTCTGCCAATGGGTTCAACCCTACAGACTTTGTTCTACCTGCGGCCCAAGAAGAAGAAGAAGAAAAAAAAAACAGTGGTGAGCTTTGGTATTGTTGTGGACTGCTGATGTTATACGAAGGTAAAGAGAAGAAGAACTGAACTTTTTTGGGGCGAAGCACCTTAGGGTCTCGGCTTGTCGGAGTGTCCTGTCGTCGTCACGGTCCATCATAAACGGGTATATGCACCACGAAAAATGGGGTAAATCCCACTACTTGCCACCGGTCCGTACTATGCATATTATGAGTTAGAGGTTCGTCGTTACTGCCTAATACATTTCGTCTGGCTTAGCAGCAATGTCAGAATCCCCGACGAAATTTACCAGGGCGCTCAAGTTTCTTATTTAAAACCAGAGTCAGAAACGTGCATCTCAACGTTAAAGTCATCTATTTGAAACACCACTTCTTGAAACATATCTGCAAAGTGATGGTGCGTTGGTGGACCGGTGGGAGTAAAGCAGTAAAGAGTAAGGATTTCGCTGTGAGAAAAACCGGCGCACACTGCATGCTTCGCCCCTCCTCATGGTTTCACGTTAGTGGAGCTGAAACACCCTTCCCTACATGCCAACTTCGCCACAATTTTTTCTAAAGATTATGACGCTTCCTTCGTGTTCGCAAAACTGAATAAAACGTACAATGCCGCGGAGAAAAGTCACTACACGGGCTGTTGAGTCACTCGTGTGGTGACTCTTCTCCCCGAGACTGTCTTTCCGCCACATCGAATTGCCAGGCTCTGTCAATCTCGGCTTGCTGTAGGCAAAGTAACACTTTTATAGCACTTCGAGTTATCCTGTGGCTGCGACAAGCTTCTTATCCCTATAAGAGTATTCTGCGCCGAGACATCATGACTGAAAGGGATATGTCGGTCATTTTTACAGTGACAGCTGTTGTGAGATCACAACACCTGCCGATTTTGGCGGCGCAGTCGTCCGCTGCCGGCGCCCGTAACCGCTATAACGCGCAACTAGAAAAAATGTCCAGGCTCGTGAGAGATTTGAACCAAAGGCCCTCTGCACGTTGTCGAGCATTCTACCATAGAGCCAAGCTGATGTTTGAAACTCCTTGCGCATAACGACCCTATACAAGCGTCATGTTGGGCATAGGCGTAATATAGCGGGGAGGAAGAGTAAAATAACAACCAGGCATCACACAATGCGAAGTGCATAACTAGTGGGTGTTTTAAAGCTTCCTACCCAATTACAAAGAGCTCATATTTGTTGAAAAACAGGTCACTGACCAATGTCAAAACAACAAAATGACGTTTCGGGATCCGTATATAAAGAGCTCATATGTAATTCTTCATCGACATAAGCCACACAATCAACAAAAGTGCACATAATGTATTACAGATGTGTGATGGGTGCCTCGCTTGTCTGCAGAATGATGATTTATGGCGTAGTGGGTGCCCTAAAACTATACTTGCAGTCAACCCAACAGAATGTTACAACGCGCTCTAAAAAGGACGCTCCTCTAGTTTTCGCTGTGGCTGGGCTGCGTGTTCTGAGCAGGCCTGGCGTTTTTTTAACGCGATAGCGTTAGGGCTCATTTCGCAGAAATTCGGGTGTCGGTGTCGGCGTCGTTGGTTGTGAGAGAAAAATAATCATCTTGTCCGTGACCGAAAAATCGAGAAAGATGCAAATAAAATAAAATAACAAAAAAATCTTCTGTTCAAGCCGTCTAGGTGGCATGCAGGTGTTCTAACACCGAACCACCCTATTGCTTGAAACTTCTTCAGAAAAAAAAACACTATATAAATGCAAAGGTCGGCAAAACTTGAGCTCACCCAGACTCACTCATGGAAATGTGTTTTGCGCTCAGGGCCTCACTCGGACTCAGACTCACTAAAATTTTCTTTAACCGGACTCACTCGGACTCAAACTCACCACAACATTACTCACCCGGACTCACTCAGACTCAGACTCATGGCTCGATCTGAGTCTGAGTGAGTCCGAGTCTGAGTGATCTGAGCCTGAGTGAGTCCATTAGCCTAAAATTAGCTTTTTCGACCACGGTTTCAATGCACATTAACACCAATATCTCACATAATCGGCGCTCTTCTTGGCGCCTTTTATGATATAGTACCTTCGATACGAGTTATGAGTGCTCGCAAACCAGTAATGTCATTTTTATTGAAAGAGATGACAACCTAAGATGTATTTACCAAGAACTTCCCTGGAAGACTTGGCGGGCAGGGGGGTGGTCAAGGCACCCCCCCCCCCCCCCATGTAATTCGCGCCTCTGATCAAGAAACATTTAAATCATGTATGAACGATGTTGTTTTGGAATATGTGTGAATAGATGTCAGTAAAAACGTGAATCCTAGCAAGGCTGATATTAATGCTGAAGATCAGTAGATAGGACCACATGTCGGCAAAAGAAGGTGAAACTCACTACAGACTCACTCAAGAGATATATTGTTACGGTTAAATTGAGTTTAGCGTTTATTTACAGATGAGGTCAGGCGATGATAGGCGATGATGGCGTCCATAGGCCGAACCAACTAACTTCCTTCCTCTTCATTGGTGCATACCATGGCCCGGCTCATACCGTAGCAATATGTTGCGCCTTGTACTCACTCGGACACACACTCACGAAAAAGTTCTTCCACCGGACTCACTCGGACTCAAACTCACCAAAATATTACTCACCTGTACTCACTCAGACTCAGACTCTCACGGCTCGATCTGAGTCCCAGTGAGTCGACTCATGAGTGAGTTCGCCGACCTATGTATAAATGTCATGTAGTGGAAGGAAGTAAAAAAAAAAAAAACATGCTTGATCCCTCCGTCATATCGGTGTAACACGAAAGTAAAACGTATCCTTACAGTTGAATGTTTACTGTACATTGATATGAGAGCCTGCACAATGTCTATTGGTTGCTTGGCAGCTATAGCATCGTTTGACGTGGATGCACTCACGTTGACGCTTGGTGATACATCTCCATCCCGACGACAAACGTCCATGATCGATGATTAAACAAACCCTTGTGGTAGCTGTGTAGTAGTTAACGGTGACAGCGTAATCAGAGAAAGCGGTGTGACAGCACTAAAAGCATCGCTGATTCGACGCAGAACGTGCGCTAAGGGCGCCATCCCGCAGCATATTAAAGAATTATTGAACACCACGGCCGGGCTAGAGGGAAACGCAACGCCCGTCGTGTCTCCTCTCGAGCCTGGCCCGCGATTTTTCTCAGGGCAAGCGTAAGCGAGGAACGCGTTGTTGCAGCCAGGCGAGGCAGGCGCGCGTCGCAGAGCTATGTTTAATACGGATGAATGCTATGAGCGAGGCCGAGGCTTGGGCCAAGGTAGCCACCTCGCGGTGTGTCAAGGCATTGACAAAATTGACTAATCCTATTCGAAACGCGCCGAATGGGACGGATGCGTAGCTAATCGCGGAGGTGACAGTCGTGATTCGTTACTTCACTTTACCTCTCGGAGACGCCGACACCACCCCGCCGACCTAGAGCACTGCGATAGGACAGTGTGAGATATAAAAGGCGCGTTTGCAAAGACTCCAGAGTATCTGACCGTGGCGCAGTGGATAGCGTGGCTGGCATCTGTTGTCGCGCACCAAGAGGTCATGGGTTCGACTCCCCTTCAGCGAACTTTTATTCAAGTTTTTTTGTGTCTGATAGTGTGCATTTTTTGACGTCATTGCCGTGACGGAAATACGTCACTGAAGCCTTGGTGGACCCCGGTATAAAACACTTTCGTGTTAAAATTAATAATAAAATCTTCTGTTTCGACGGGCCGAGGACGCCGCCAGGGCCCAAGGGCTCCTGGCTGACGCCTAGGCGTGGGATCCGCATCACCGAGGCCGTCGGACTGTTACAATAAAGTTTCTTCTTCCTCCTCCTCCTCCAGAAAGAATCGAAACCTTGCCGTCCGCGTGGCAAGCAGATGTTCTATTACAGAGCCACGCTAATCCTTGAGACTGCTTCGGAAAAAGAGATTATATGGATAGCATGTAGTGAAAGGAGTCTCCTCAACGCATGTAATATTGCGTGCCAGCAGCGTAGGATCGCGCCACGCATGAAAATCTGTTGGATGCAACAAGTGGGTGCTTTAAAGGCCCATCCATTACAAGCGTGTTGCCTCAGGAACGAGTAGTGGGCCCTTCGCTGATTTGCAAAAGGAAGAATTATGGCGTAGTGGGCACTTAACAAGTGTACTTGCAGTGGGCATTCTATATACAGGGTGTTTCAAGAAATGTGTCCACAATTTTCAAAAATCAGCAAAATGCGGTATTTGCTCGCTGTCTTCACAATTGCTTTTTCTGTAGTGGCAGGCATCTTAAGATGGTTGAAGACATGATTTGGGACAGTAATTGAGAAACTTAAATTAATTAACTTTTTAATTAGCGGAGTTAGGTGGTTAAGTCAAATGGGAGAATTGAAGTCCTTCATGCGGAGAATCCATTACAGCTTTGAAATTTCGTAAAAGCGGTCTCTAGGAATATTTGCGAAGTAATGAAATTCTCCCTAATTCAGCGGCCAAACCGAAACCGAAACGCGGAAGAGCGCAACTGCCGTATTCGTCTGAGACGTCCACAATGAGTGAACGTCATTATATCAACCATCAACCGACTTCTGTGTGTGGGTGTGTGGGCTGCGCTTGGAGTAGTAGCACGCATGACGCATATACGTTAACGAACGGGGAAGAAGTGCACCTCTGTAACCGTTGTCTTGAACAGTGACGTCATTCTAGTCGTCTGCTTGTTGCGCTCATCGGTGCTTGGGTTTCGGTTTCGCCATTGAATTTGCCTGAATTTCATTACGCCACAATAATTAATAGAGGTCGCTTTTTCGAAATCTCAAAGCTGAAATGGGTTCTTCGCATGAAGGACTTCAATTCTCCCATTGGACTTCACCTCCTAACTCCACTAATTAAAAAGGTAATTAACTTAACTTTCTTAATTACTGTCTCAAATCATGTCTTCAACTATCTTAAGATGCCTGCCGCTACAGAAAACGCTATTGTGAAGACAGCGAGCAAATACCGCATTTTGCTGATTTTTTAAAAATAGTGGACACATTTCTTGAAATACCCTGTATAGTATTGTTTGAAATGGTCAATGTTACGCGCACAGTCGTTTGTTTCCTTACGACACTGCTGAGGCATGCACCGTGAACCGAAGCCACGCTAGCAATTGAGAAGGCGATGCGCAAGGGGCCTGATTACACGATCGCGTTCTACTCTCGAACGCGAAGCTCAAGCATCCTTTAAGTTTCTTTCTTCTGCTTTTAGACTACTCAAAGTGCCCCTAAACAGCCTCTGAAAATACAAAAAAAAAAGCTCTTTATTCTTTTCCAGCGTTTTCCGTTCTCGCGGCACAATTCATGACGTCAGCAGTTTGTTCACATGACGTCAGGATGAAATAAGCTCTCGATTGGTCAATATACGAGAGATATCTGTTGTGAATTGTTTTGTACTCTGCTTTACCATGCAGGCGCATGCACGTTCTGCCTTGTATTGCATGACTATCATGCGCGATAAACTGATTTCACTTCGTTTTCTGCGTTTGCGACTGCGCAAGCAGATATAGCAGCGTGTTGTCGAATAGCGTGAAATCCTAACTGGCTCAACGCTTAGTGCTGACATTCCACGTGTTTTATGAAGAAATAAGTGGCGAGGAGGAGATAGCGCTTGTGGGAAGGGTAGTGAAGGCGAGAAAGAAACTACTGTCTCACCTTGGAACTCGGGGTGGTTTAGGGGCCCTTTAAGAAATAACAGCACAATTCTATTCCTTGAGCTAGGTTGCTCGTAGAGGCGAACGAACCTTGCAAGAGAACTCCGAATGCGCATTAGACAAAACTTCACGAATCATAAGAGATCGCGTTACCAGGACACTGACTTTGTGTGTGCGTGCTCTCATCTCCTCCTTCCTCTCTCTTTCTTTATCTTTAAAACTCCCCCATCCCTTTCCCCAGTGTAGGGTAGCATACCGGTCCTCCTAGACTAGTTAACATCCCTGCCTTTCCTTTGTCTCCTGTTCCTTCCTTCCTTTTCGACTCTCCTTGCAATTTAGGAATTTCACTCGTACGTCTGCACGGAACAAATTTTCACGACTCCATCAGTAGACGACATACTCGTTCCTGTAGTGAGCAACGAAATACATTAGAAGTGTAGCTATTTTGTGCTTCTATGCTATAAAATGGCGATTTATCAAGTAGGTGACACTAAACGGCATGTGTTGTTCCACTAAGTGAGACATAATACATTTACCACATGTTTGGGCCAGCGTATCTCGAAGACGGTGCTATCCCCGGAATTCGTTTTCAGTCACCCGTTGAAACAGCAGCTACAAATAATAAATTGCAATGCGTGCCACAAAGTAATTGGTTAATGAGCCATTGCACTCTGAAAGGGATGATGACCAGCAATGCTGTGTAGCACAGGGATTTATTTATTTCATTTGCTCGTTTATTTACTTCTTCATTTATTTATAATTTCTGAATTCAGCGTACGCTCCTTCAAAGCAATTTCACCTTAATTTTTGTGGACCAGAAGTGTCGCGCGCAGGTTATTTGTTAAATTACACACTTGTTTATTTGTTAATTTATAGTTATCTGTTTATTTATTTCCTGATTTATTTGTTAACGAATTAATTTATATTTTTTTACTTTTTCTTTTTAGAGGACCAGTAGTGAGTAGTTGGGTTTGCCCAACTTATGCGGCACATACCTGCTAGGAGCTTTCCGTTCAGTAGGTAATTATTGTCTAGGTGACTGTCCGGAAAGTTACTGCCCGCCAAACGCTGTCTTTTAAGTATACGTATAAGAGATGTACGGTTCACCTTGCAAACGCTATATCTCCATCGATGCTCTACGGTACTTACGGTTGAAGCTGCACGTCGGACGATACCGCGGAGATCGAGCCACGGTTTAGAGAATGTAGATAACTATAGCTGGCGTCCAAGCGTCGTGGCAACGCTGATCATCGAAGACTCATCAAGTCACCATGCGATGTGTAGAGTCCACTCCTCGAAGGGCGCTGCCTCCAGCTGCCGAACGCAATGAGGACAGCACTCCCCGAATCTGCTGGCTGAAAAAAAAAAAAAGAAAAAAAAAAAAACACCCTGGCATTCGACTCGCGCTTGACGCTCGCTCACACCGAGTGTTTTCCCAATCTGCGACCCCGTGCATTCTGCAACAAACCGGCGGACAGCAGTCGTAACATGACTGCGAGTTCCCAGAAACGTTGTTATCGAATAGAGTTCATCTTATCATAAAGAGAGAGAGAGATCTCGGTAGAAGCCTTAAATGCGAACGGAGGGGAAGGTCGGACGTGACTTATCCAGTGGCGTCCGGCTGGCCCTGGCCAACCGGGCAGGCCTCCACCATAACACCCGACGGCCATGGCCCCACCCTCTCCCACCGCTTGCACAGTCCCAAAACACGTGTGACGTAGTACGTCGGTATCTAAAGGCGGCCGTGTCCGATGTCGCCATGATTGCGCCATATCACGGTCAGGGGAGTAAATACACTAATGCGCAGAAAATTATCTCAGGGGTGATGTGCGACGCTGGTGGAATCTTGAAAGAGTCCCTAGCGACAAGGAAAAAAAAATTCTGAGTCGACGCCCGGGTCGTGTCGATGTGTTCGCGTTACCTACGGAGAATTTCGCCAAGTGCTGCAGATGATTACGCAGAAAGTTGGAAGTTTAGCGCTCATCCTGTTGTCTGTGTTTCCTTCTACGCTGTTCACTCTTTTCCTCATGCTCAAACTGAGCTGCGCTATACCAGTACGATATGATTACGCAATGTTTTCAGCTCCAGATGCCAGCTCTGGCTTTCAGCAGAAAAGAAAATAGAGCGGTACATGTTACACTGTTAAATTATCTTCTGTATGCTTATGCGGCTCTCCACCCAGTGCCACAAGTACTTTCATCGCACATACAGTGGAACCGCGGTGATACGATCACGGCTTGTACAAATTTCGGGGTGATACGAATTTTTCTGTGGTCCCGGCCAAGGCCCATTGGCCTGCAATGTAATGGAGTGCGGTTGTTGCGAACCGATTTTCACCCCGCGACGTTTGATACGAACGTAAGCTACCATGCAGGTACGAACAGGCGCTGCGCGCGTTGTGACGGAAGACAAGGTAATCACGCGTGGGCATGCACGCGCACCTGCCTACACTCCAATTTGCACGAAAGAATCCCGAATTTCGAGCAAACCTCCCAATTGTACGGAAACAGATCTCCCAAAAAACATCCCCAACACCACCGCGATTGGAAAATAACAACAAATGCCAGCGGTTCTAAAATTTTCTGGCCTTCAACAACCGCGTGCAAAGCGTTCCTTAGGTCACTTTCGCTGTAGTGCTATGGTGTCATGTTAAAGAGCGTACTATGCCTTGGAAGGGGCTACTAGCTGCCACGAGTCGCAACCCATTTGGTTCGCTAAATGCACACGCGCGCACGCGCCGTATATTTACAAGTACGTAGGATCGCTGACGTCTAAAAACTTTATTGGCAACCATTTAGAGCTGTTCATGACGTTGCTGACAATAAACGAAAACGTGCGCCACCTTTCTTTTTTCGCATACTAATTTTCCATGTTTTCTGGTGATACACATTTCGGATGATACAAATATTATTGGTGACCCCGCGAGATTCGTATCACCGAGGTTTCACTGTATATGTTTATAACAAAGATGTTCGGCGACCTGTTCAAGTAAACTTGCCGCATAGATAGGCTGCTCTTCGCGGGCATTCGATAGACACATCCCTAAACCTCCATAGCACAGTGACCTCGTGCGCGAGCATTGTTGAATTTCTGCACATCATATGGCTTGTCTAGGGGCTGGCAAAGGTTTTTAAACGGTTTACTACAGCTGAGCTCCTCTCTCGCACTTCGCTTTGATACGCTGCGCCATCTAGAGGAGTACCGGCGAAGTCCGCAAAAAAGTGTTCCTGATACTTTTGTAATCGGTTAAGGAATGGGGCACAGATTAAGAAGTACGCGACACAGGCGCTGATTTCAAACAAAGGTTTACTGAGCGAATACTAAACATATAGTCAGAGATAGTCGAGGAAGAGAAGGAACCAAAAGCGCGTCATAAACATTGATACTGTGTGACAGATGCCCCGGGCGTGTTCATCTTGCTCGTTTGCGATTTCATTGTAAAGCAACTGGACGGACGCTGAACTGACATATCAAGGGCCACCCCTGGAATGGAGAATACAAAAGTGATCATGTCACCGGTAATACATACCGTAGTTTAATAGTGCCTTCAAATGAAGAGCAATACGCAGTAGCGGGTGTAAGCATTGGGACGATTGTGTGACTGGTGCTGCTAGAGCAAATAGATGGACATTACATTGGAGCTGCTTGACACAGTTTCCGGCTTCCTTTCTTTTTCTTTCTTTCTTTCTTTCTTTCTTTCTTTCTTTCTTTCTTTCTTTCTTTCTTTCTTTCTTTCTTTCTTTCTTTCTTTCTTTCTTTCTTTCTTTCTTTCTTTCTTTCTTTCTTTCTTTCTTTCTTTCTTTCTTTCTTTCTTTCTTTCTTTCTTTCTTTCTTTCTTTCTTTCTTTCTTTCTTTCTTTCTTTCTTTCTTTCTTTCTTTCTTTCTTTCTTTCTTTCTTTCTTTCTTTCTTTCTTTCTTTCTTTCTTTCTTTCTTTGTGCCATCTGTGAACCTCTCTCAAGGAAAGAGCTGCACAGAGCGCATACCGCCTCGTGCCAGAAATCTAGGAGCGGTTTTAAAAGTTTAAAAGCTGTTTATTTCCCAGCTGACGGAATTAGCTAGGAATCGTAAACCAGAATAGACAAAAAAATGCCCCCCACCTCCCCCGAAGGGAATCGTGAGGAAATGCGAATGCATTTCGCGCGCGCTTCACACCATTTATATATGGTGGTTGTGGTTCGAAGAAGGAAAAGGCGCCTAATTTCTGCAGCCCGGTCGGGAGCACGGCGCACCGCCTTTTTTTTTCTGCTTTTTTATTTTTTTTATTTTTTTTATTAAAAAAAATTTTTTTCTTCTTCCGTCGAGCTCCCGCGATGCGAGCGCCCTCACGCGTCAGAGCGCGCTCCTCCTCTACACTCACTCTCCGCTAGAGCTGTGCGCCGCCGCGCCGCGCCGCCGCCGCTGCCTGTTTTTGCTCACGCCGATCGCGCCGCCGCCGAAATTTTCAGAGGGACCGCGCCGCCGCCGCCGCCGCCGCCGCCGCCGCCGCGCAATAACTTCGGCGCGCCGCCGGTAGCCTTTCGTTTTAACCCGAACGGGGAACCGGGGCATAAAATACATCACTTCACTTGGCAAGCTTTTCTCGATGTGTCGGTGTAATGGACTCTCCATTCAGCCGCCGCTGATTGGAGGAAGCTCGGCCAGCAGCGTGCCCCCCTCTTTCCGATTCTTCCTCTTCAACGTCAATATTACGTCACGAAGTTTTCACAACTCTTGACTCAAATTAGAGGAACGGAATGTGCTTCAACCATAGAGGGAAAATATAGTCGAGAGCACGCCTAGCATCCATAAGTTAAACCTCCTCCGAAGCCACTACCACTTCGGGCTCGTGTCACAATTCCCATCATGCTCTTGTTTGTTTTCCTTTTTCATGGTGAGCTCATGAGTAAATAAAAGAAAATTCATGAGCGAACGGCTCACGTCCACAGACCAACCTCCTCCGACGCCCCTCCCCCCTCGTGCTCCAAGCTCTGGTGAAAGTTTCCAGCATGCTCCTGTTTCATTTTTTATGGCTGGGAAGTTATTCTCGATGTGTCCCCCCTAGTGAACTGTCCATTTCGGCCGCAGCTCATTGGCTGGAGTTCAGTGACCAGTGCGCTCCCTGTTTCCGGATCATCCTTCGGAACGTCATTTTGATGCCACAAAGCTTTCACAACTCGCGACACTAATGAGAGGGACGAAATGCGCTTCAACGCAACGAACGCAGCGCCCAGAGATCCACTTTTGGGCGTACATCTCGGAGGCTGTGCATAAATTCTGATTGGGTAAGCCATCGAATTAGGTTTAATGCGGCCGCCCGTCTAACGCACCCGGTGTGAAGGTCGGTACGCATTTCCTGCGTGGTTCTCAAACATCTGGGACACATTCATAAGCAAGTTCAGATTTGACAAACAAGTTCCTGTTCCTGTAAATTTCGTCCACTTTCTTCTTACGCTGGGAATGTGCTGACGGGTTCGGTGCATTGACGTGGTCTATATATATAATATCTGGGGTTCAACGTCTCAAAACCGCGGTATGATTGAGGGGCGCCGTAGTAGGGGGCTTCGGAAATTTCGACCATCTGGTGTTCTTTAACGTGCACTGACATCGCACAGTTCACGGGCCTCTGCCATTTCACCTCCATCGAATTGCGACCGCCGCGGCCGGGATCGAAGCCGCGACCTTCGGTCAGCAGTCGTCGAGCACCGTTACACCACTGTGGTGGACGCATCGACGTGGTCAAGAGCAAACATCACGGCCAACCGCTTTTTCGAGTAACTGAATGCGCTCTGCCGAAATGGACTGTGAACATCAACTTCAGATGGTCACATCGAGAATAGCTCCCCGGAAGTTGTCGTATATATATTTCTTTCCTCCAGAAGTCTCAAGAGTATTGCCTGACCTCAATGCTGCGGCGTCCTACAGCCTTAAAGGGAGACGATCCAACTCGCTGGATAGCATATTCGTGGAGTCTCGGGGCTACTACATTGTACATAGATAAATCAAATAGATAAGTAATATATATCGATGGTTTAATGCACTTTTTTCCCTTCCTTATTTTACTCGAGTAAGTCGATAAATAAATAAAGAAGTAAAGGCAATGAAACACAATAACCGATAGCTGAGCTAATTGGTAGGTATTCATGTTAAAAAGACACGGCGTGAAAACACAAGGGTGAAATCAAGAGAGTGACCAGTTATCTCTCACGTTGACCATCACGCGCAACTGACTGAACGGTATCGCCTCTTGCCCGGGAATGCGCACATAACTGTTTTAAGTGCGGAGCAGTTTAAGGGCCCGGGCTGTCGTATGCAGTTATCGCATGCTGTCATCGTATCCTGTCGTAGCTTGACGTAACGCAGGAAAAACCACAAATAGTATAGCCATCTGTGGCATATTGAGCGCCCGCTCGCGCCAAGGAGAAGCCTTCTTCCTCTAGTTCTTCGAGCACATTGATGATGATATTAAGTGCGGATCAGTTTAGGGTCCCGGGTTGTTGTATGCTGTCGTATGCTGTTGTCGCTTGGCATAACGCAGGCAAAGCCAGGTATAAAAATAGAAGAAAAGCAATCAAGCAAATAAATAGAAAGAGAGAGAAAGAAAGGAAAAAATAGGAAGAATAGAAAGAGCAAGAAAGAGAAATAAATAAATAAAGAGAGAGGAAGAAATCAGTAAACATTGAGAAAAAAAACAAAAAAAAAGGAAACAGAGAAAAAGAAAGAAAGAGAAAAGGAAAGAAAGAAAAAAAATGAAGAGAAACAAAGAAGGCTGCCCAACTCCGCACTTCCTTCACGATTGGCACCACTGGTGCAGAGGTGTTAATTTTTTTTTTTTGTCTACCTTCTTTTCCACCGCTGTACGATTTTTCAGGTGGCGGCGTTTGCTTCTTGCGTCCGTGTTTGCACACCCTGTCTTTATAACGGCCCCAGTACAGCCTCTGAAAATACAATATCGAGCGCGGTATTCTCCCTTGGCATTACGCCAGAACGGTGATTCACGTGACATGATTAGAGCAAATACTTTCTATTGGTCCATATACGAGAAATATCAGTTGTGAATTGTCTCCTACCTTGCTTTGTCATGCGTTTACCCACCCGTTCTTCCTCACCTCGCGTGATTACCGTGCGCGATGAACTTATTTTGCACTGTTTTGTGAGTTTCCGATTACGCAAGGCGAAATAACAGAGTGCAGCCAACAAGCTCGAAATTCTGATGGGCTCAACGCTTAGTGCTCCAATTGTACACGTGCTTTATGAAGAAATAAGTGTCGAGGATATATGGAATGGAACGAATGGAAGAGGAACCGGATTATTTGATTCTTCCAACGGACGGACTCTTTACAGTGAAGACGATGCAGCTCTCCAAAAAATAGGCCAACCCGCTTCCACGGTTACTGTATACTTTTTGATTGCGATAACAATTATATGGACACTCTGTGCAGGTTTTCATTGTCGCTGTCATGTTCCGTATAAAGCCCAAATCGGTAACTTTTGTTCGCGCATTGCATGTTGTACCCGCTAGCAAAAGCTCGCGAGCGCTAGCGAGGAACACGGCTGAAGCATAGATGAAACAAGCTGCCCATCTCCATTGTACATAGGGCGCATGCGATTACATCACACCACGTGCGAGGCCTGCCATCGGTTGCTCTCAACAAGAAAGGAAGCCTTGTCCGTCTTCCGCTGAGCGAAGGAACACGAAGAGACGTCGGGGGGCTGCGTGGCTCGATATCCGCAGCTGTGAACTTGGACTATAAGGGCGCGGTGGCGAGCGCTGGCGCGCGCGCTATCTCGGCAGGCATCAGCAAACGCGTCTCGTATACCCTTCTACGCGCTATCATCTCACCGCGTCGTGCTGTGACCACTGATACGACAAACTGCATGAGAACTGCTTCTTTCCCGGGAGCGGCCGTATTCCCATCCACCAGTGTTTTGCGGTCTCGCGAGATCGGATGAAAAACAGTTAGCTGCTAGCCTTAGTTATCACATTACGACATGTTGCTGTCGCATTTACTGCTTCGCCCTTTCGGAGAAACAGTTTTTTTTTTAAATTCATGAGACAAACTTCTATCCTCACAAACTCTTTAATCACTATGAAATGCATTCACATTTAATATATCAACCCACTGCTACACACATCGTTCCAGAACCTTCGCAACTCTTATTTTTGTTATCTTAATTGACGAAGGAAGATCTGTACCGGAAGCCAATATTACGAAAAAGATACTGTTTTCGTCAAACCTTAATGACGAGTAGCCTGCTTGTCTAAACGTCGTTTCCACGTTAAAGTTCGTCTCAACCATCGTTCATCATCTCATGTACTCATCTCCTGTAAACATCTGCTGTTGTATATGTCACGTGCTCTTTTTGTAGACCTTAGGCAAATCAACAACCGACTTTTGCCCTCACGGGCACTCACAGTTTACACGACATACCACTCGAAGGTGCTCCGAGAACGATACCTAAACAACTTGCCGCACAAACTGCCCGAGCACAGTTGAAAAAATTGAAGGACACTTTGTACATTCCAAAGTGTGGTCGGCGAAAGCGTGTGGCCATTCCACTGGCGGAAAGACGGACGGACGGACGGACATCCGAACGGACGGATGGACGGACACCGGACGGACGGACGGACGGACGGACGGACGGACGGACAGACGGACGGACGGACGGACGGGCGGACATCCGGACGGACAGACGGACATCCGGACGGACGGACGGACGGACGGACGGACGGACGGACGGACGGACAGACAGACGGACGGACGGACGGACGGACGGACAGGCGGACATCCGGACGGACGGACGGACGGACAGACGGACATCCGGACGGACGGACGGACATCCGGACAGACAGACATCCGGACGGACGGACGGACAGACGGACATCCGGACGGACGGACAGGTGGACATCCGGACGGACGGACGGACGGACATCCGGACGGACAGACGGACATCCGGACGGACGGACGGACATCCGGATAGACGGACGGACGGACAGACGGACAGACGGACATCCGGACGGACGGACGGACGGACACCGGACGGACACCGGACGGACGGACACCGGACGCCGGGCGGACACCGGACGGGCGGACGCCGGACGGACACCGGACGGAAGTGAGCATGAGACATTAAAGGCTTTCGCCTTAAGAGATGGCAACAACAACGCCGGCTTGTAACTAAGATATTACTTGCTGAACCAAGATGAATATATACAACCGCCAACCTGGCTGCAACAAGCCGACCGCACATGCGGAGCGGAGTCACCCAGTTGATAAAACAAGCCAAAACGCACAGAGAAAACACGTGCGTCAAAACAAACAAAATAACGGGAATGAGATGGTTTCTTTGGACCTCTCTTTGTTTTTCCTGTTCTTTTGTTTGTTTTTACGCACGTGTTTCAAGTGTCTTGACTTGTTTTGTCAACTGGATGCCTCTGCTGCGCATGTGCGGTGGCTTCGTTGTAGCCAGGTCGGTGGTTATTTAAATACACGTTGGTTCTTCAAGTAAACTTAGATTCGATTCAGCGCTCGCGTTGTGGTCTTCTCTCCCCTGTCCTCGTCTAATTTGCGCTGTAAGTTGTCAAATAAACCTGCCGCGGTGGTCTGCTGGTTATGGTTCTCGACTACTGACCCGCAGGTCGCGGGATCGAATCCCGGCAGCGGCGGCCGCATCTTCGGTGAAGGCGAAAATGCTCGAGGCCCGTGTGCTTAGATTTCATCGTCATCATCAGCCTTGACTACACCCACTGCAGGGCGTGTTCCGCCAATCAACCCGGTCCTGTGCTTTCTGCTGCCACGTTATACCTGCAAACTTCTTAATCTCATCGGCCCACCTAATTTTCGGTCTCCCCCTCACGCGTCTGCCTTTTCTTGGAATCCAGTCGGTTACCCTCGATGACCAGCGGTTATCCTGCCTACGAGCTACGTGCCCGGCCCATGTCCATTTCTTCTTGATTCCTTAACCCCAGTTTGTTCCCTTAGCCACTCTGCTCTCTTCCTGTCTGTTAAGGTTACACCTATCATTTTCCTTGCCATCGCTCGCTGCGTAGTCCTCAGTTTAAGTTGAACCCTCTTTGTAAGCCTCCAGGTTTCTGCTCCTAGGTAAGTACCGGTAAGATGAAGCTGTTATATACCTTCCGTTTGAGGGATAGTGGTAGACTACCGTTCATGATTTGAGAATGCTTGCCGAATGTGCTCCACCCCATCCTTTTAGATGCGAAGCGTCTTATGGCGAAGTTCAATCCGGTGGTGGTGGTAGTGGTGGTGGTGGTGTGCGGCCAACCACCCTTACTGCGCATGCGCAAACCCTTTCAAAAAAGAATAATAAAGATAAAAATCCTCCTCTCCCCCTCTCTCTCCTCTAGGCATCCCTCCCCGTAGCGACCACACTCTCACTGCGCATGCGCGTCCCCTCCCTCTTTCCCCCCCTACGCTCCCCCCCCCTCTCTCCTCTAGGCATCCCGTGCCCGCGGCGTCCACACCCCCCACTGCGCATGCGCGTCCCCCCTCTCTCTCCTCTCCTACGCTCCCCCCTCTCTCACCTCGGGACGCCGACGCAGGCAGCGTCTGCTAGCGAGTTTCTTGGTTGAAAAAACCGACTGCTCGCGCTGCACAACCGTTCACTGGCCACCCCGTATATATGGCAATGGATCTTGACCTCCAAGGTGGTGCCGGTGGGAGATTTCTCCTGTGCGTTGTTGAACAATAAAAATTCGCAGCGTGCGCGTTAACTAAAAGCGGACTGCGGGTCTCTGTGTCCAGTCGGAGTCTTCTGTCTCTCATTGCCCATTAGCAGCGATTGGCATGTTCCAGCAGGAAACACCGGTCTATCACTGCGTGATTGCGCCTCCCCAGGTTTCTCTCCTGCGCAACGCCGCGATGAGCGCCAACGTCAACGTCGCCGCCAGTGTAAGCGTTAGCGCCCACTGCTTCCCATCTACACATGGTTCCCTTTAGCGGGAGATGGTGTATTTTCTTCTAGTTATTTCACTCTCATGGTTTGGCTCCGCGGTTACTCTGTGGTTTGGCTCCGCGGCTTAGATTTAGGTGCACGTTAAAGAATCCCAGGGGGTCGAAATTTCCGGATCCCTTCACTACGGCGTCTCTCATAATCATATGGTGGTTTCGGGAAGTTAAACCGCAAAAATTATTAGTTGTCAAATATGAATTACCACCAGTTCAGGCATTTTTTTTCTGGTTCTTCCGATATCTAAACCTTACCTAGCTCGTCTAGATCATTTTGAAGCAAGCACGACAACAACGGAACTTGGCGGTTGTAGTTCAAGTAATGCGTGCCGGAAGGCTTCCTTCCCTTAGATAGCGTAAGCGTATTTAGAAGAATGGACTGTTGGGCGAGTTGGTATTCCATGTTTCAAGAAAGTGCGCGAAAAACGTGGACGAAGAGAGACGGGAACAACACAAGCGCATACTAACAACTGACATTTTTTATTGAAAGCACGAGAATATAAAGGAAGAAAAACCCCCAAAAAACCATACGTGCGTGCACGAACCCAAAGACCACTACATTTGCGCATCAAGATATCCAATCTCTGATTGATGCAGTGCCACGGAGGGCTTAGCGACACAACTAACACCAGCTTTTAAAATAAAATACGCTTCCACCAGCTCACGTGTCGTACGATCCTTATGCCGCGCAATGACTTTGGTTCTTCTGAAATCTGGGCTGCAGTTACACTGACGACAATGTAATGATAGGTTAGTTGAAGGCTGTCCTTTCATAGAAAGACGATGATCATTCAACCTTTGGTTGAGACAACGCCCGGTCTGGCCAATGTAGCTATTGCCACAGGAAAGGGGGGACAGAATATACAACACCCTTGCCGCAGTCTGTTGGGGCTTCCCTGTGTTTGACATTGCACTCAAACCACTTCTGCGCGGTACCCTCGACCTTTCTTTCCACCACCCCACACAAACTGCTTAACTTATTTCTCGCAGAAAACACCACGCGAATCCCATACTTCGCGCCCACCTTCTTCAGGCGGTGCGACACACCATGAAAGTAGGGAATACTGACGAGCGCCTTCTTATCGCCTATGGCTCGCCTATGCGAAAGGATTCTGCGCGTCTTGAAATCCGAGGTGAAAGGTGCTGCTCGTGATGCGAGATATCCCGATAAGAAGGCGCTCGTCAGTATTCCCTACTTTCATGGTGTGTCGCACCGCCTGAAGAAGGTGGGCGCGAAGTATGGGATTCGCGTGGTGTTTTCTGCGAGAAATAAGTTAAGCAGTTTGTGTGGGGTGGTGGAAAGAAAGGTCGAGGGTACCGCGCAGAAGTGGTTTGAGTGCAATGTCAAACACAGGGAAGCCCCAACAGACTGCGGCAAGGGTGTTGTATATTCTGTCCCCCTTTCCTGTGGCAATAGCTACATTGGCCAGACCGGGCGTTGTCTCAACCAAAGGTTGAATGATCATCGTCTTTCTATGAAAGGACAGCCTTCAACTAACCTATCATTACATTGTCGTCAGTGTAACTGCAGCCCAGATTTCAGAAGAACCAAAGTCATTGCGCGGCATAAGGATCGTACGACACGTGAGCTGGTGGAAGCGTATTTTATTTTAAAAGCTGGTGTTAGTTGTGTCGCTAAGCCCTCCGTGGCACTGCATCAATCAGAGATTGGATATCTTGATGCGCAAATGTAGTGGTCTTTGGGTTCGTGCACGCACGTATGGTTTTTTGGGGGGTTTTTCTTCCTTTATATTCTCGTGCTTTCAATAAAAAATGTCAGTTGTTAGTATGCGCTTGTGTTGTTCCCGTCTCTCTTCGTCCACGTTTTTCGCGCACTTTCTTGAAAAAAGTAAGCGTATTTGTTCCACCCATCGTCATGCTCACTCCCATCACAACGTGTTTGGCGATCGAGGTTCATGATCAGTGCAAAGACATCGGATACAGGCCTCCACGAGTCCAACGTTCAGAGCTGAGCGCCGTGGCGCTCACGCATATCACGAAGAAAGGCGGAACATGTTAAGTAGACAATGCGAATTCCTGTCTCGTAGCACTCCGCTTACAGGTGACACCAATGTCTCCGTTTAGCGGGGCTGCTTGTCTCAGTACTGCACTTCATATAGGGAGACGGCATTACTGTGTAAAGACAAATACCTCTAGAGCTCTATTTTGGTTTCGGACACTTCAGGTAAGATAAGACAACCATCGCTTTCTATTGTCAAGAGCAATCTACCCCACCTGTGTTGTTGATTCTGAGCACCTTTGCCCTTTCCTTTGAGCCTGAGGCAAGGTGAAGTCCCGATCTCTCTTTTGAAAAAGGAAAACAAATAATTGGACTTCGGAAATATGCAAACAGGCATTCTTCTGTATTTAGCGTGTTATCTGTCGCCGTGGGCATGACGGGATATCCTGCAAGTTTTGTGTGCACTCTCTGCTCAAGACGCCACTGCACAGTGCGATGGTTCGGCATCGAAATATCTCTATGAGTGAGTGCACCAGTTTAATATGAAAGTGGCAAGCCGGAACAAAAAAAAACTTAAAAAAATAAAAAATAAACAAGCTATCAAGAATATAAGTGATTGTTTTCTTTTCTTGATCAGTTCGCTTACTTCTTTAGAATAATAAAGCTAGGTGAGTTGATTAAGGTTCATCCAAAAAGCAGCGCAGAGAATGGCAACACAAGACAAAGAAGACAACAAGAAAGGTGTTCACCTAACAACTCGGTTGTTTAGTTCAGCGCCTATCGCGTTGCCGTCTTCTGAGCACCTTTCGAGCTTACTTCTTATATGAAACTGCTTTAGAGGCACAGAAGCGCCGATTAGCAAACTGGAAATGTTGTACTAATACGTGTCCCTCATTTTCACACTTTCGCGATACAGGTCTACCCGGATTTGCCTGTACTAAACAGGCTAAGGAAGCGTGTAGCAGAAAGAATCCACCAAAAGCGACAGCAAGGTATTTTGGTTGCGCACACACAACAGGTTGCAAAAATTTGCATACTTTCACGGCTTGGCCACGACATTAATTTTGCCATTTATACGTAGCGTCAACTAATGAAATCGTGTCCTTGGCACGTAGCCCTTAAAATACCTTAATTACATCGTCGAGGCATCTTGTGCAGTATGGAAGACAAAGTTTCAAGGTGGAATAAAACATTTGGTAGTGACAGTAGTGGCTGTCCGTCTACTTTGCTACGAGCGTTAATTTGCTTCCATTTTCAAATGAAAACAATGCAGACTTCGCGAAATCCCCTATGGCGTATAAAAACAACATAAAAAAATATGGCAGATCCCAAGTACCATGGGAATCGATGCTATGCGAGGCATGTGGAGGCAAGGTGACTAGATTGTAATTTTTTTTATTGAGCGAAACGCTACGAAATGACGTTCAAAATATATACTGGCATATGGCAGCGCACACCAGGTAAGACAACGATCACGCACACAGAGGGACGACACAAGCGCTGAACTTCAAGCAAGATATATACAAACGTTTTACGCACAGACATATGTTCAACAGTCGCATATGTTTCATATAACCAGTTCTTTACGGTTGCGTAACGATGCCAACAGAAACATGGGTATTACCAACACCAGAAGCGGTAAGCTGATATGTAGCACTTGTGCTTGCGAGGATGGTAGCCCTGGATAGTGCTTCGTGGACCAACTACAGTGGATGGCGCTTAAGTATACAATTGACGTTAAACCCGACCTGACGCCCGCCTCATAGGAGTACATATGTAATGTTTATAAAATTAGATAGCCTGCACGGCAACCATAATTGACGTTTCACCAACATTACGCCTGCATAGGGTCTTTTTCCAAAGCAGTTTCCGAGACCTGGCGTGGCTCTGTGGTAGATATGCTTGATTGCCACGCAGATTGCTTGGGTTCGATTCCTGCTGAAACCGATATTTATTATTTGCATTCGTCGGGTCAACGCTGCTGACGTCAGTTTTTCTTAACGCCCTCGCATTTAAATTACTAATGTCTGTCCTCACCTTTCCTGGGTAGATATAAATTGTCAAACACCTGTGGCACATACCGGCATACCGCGGCCCGTGGTATTCGGGTATGTGCCACACGTGTCTGCAGGAAGGGTTTGACGACGTATGCGACAAGATTTTCACGTTATTCATGTCATGACCAGCCAGACATATTCTTAATTACCTCTTACCCTCCCATACAAATTTTAGTCTACACCAAGTTAAGGATGCGATCACGAGAGCACCCAGACGTAGGCGGCTAGATAGATGGATAGATAGATAGATAGATACGTAGATAGAAACACAAATGCGCTTAAGGTACGCAAAGAAATGCTTCGCATTTAATAAAAAAGTGGGTGGGAGAAGCGGCGCTTATTTGCTTAAGTTTCACGGCATATCACTGACAGACACATCCGTGCCTGACCGCTTTGTACCGGTTTAAGTAGCGTCGCATGCATACGGTTAGTTTTTCGGTCGCGGATATAACAGATGGCCATGGGGCAGCCCGTCTCGCGCCACAACCAAGATTCGCTTTCAACACTGATTGCAATAGAAATGACGAGATAGAAGCAATGAGGAAAAGGGAGGTTGTGAAAAAAAAAGTGAAAAAAATCACGCCATATCCACGAAGTGAATGATGATGAGTGGGCGAAGCTCGATCGTTTTCATCCATGGCAGAAAGAGAATGTGTGGTCTGGAACGCGCTTATACTTCATGGTCATCAGCGTCAACGTCATCGTTATCACGTGTAGTGGGTACATTCCACTATACTGCGTCATCGTCATCTTTATCACGTGGAGTGGGTACATTCCACTATACGTGTCTACCTACTACTACTACTACTACAACATACTACAGAGGAGGGACAGACCCACACCCTAAGGAGCTTCGCCCCTAAAAAAAACTGTTTTGCGGACATATTCCATGCGCTTTTTACTTTTTGTCTGAACTTTACGGAGACGTACAGTGTAAGGGAGAGAGAAGGTAAACAAGTCAAGAGCAACACGTTTCCAGCGTCGAAGTGTGCGTGTGTAATCAAATCGTAACATCAAGGGCCCAGTTACACACACACACACACACACACACACACACACACACACACACACACACACACACACACACACACACACACACACACACACACACACACACACACACACACACACACACACACACACACACACACACACACACACACACACACACTCACACACACACACACAATCACAATCAGTAACCACAGCACTGCTTATGAAGTACGTCGGCTCAGAGAATGACTCAGCCAAATTAACAATAACAAAAAACTGCCAGGCCTGCGCGGAACGCGCAGCACAGTCACAGCGAAAGCTGGGAGAGCGGCCTTTCTGAACCTTTTTTTAAACACTCTTGGGGCAACTACTATAAGGCCACTTGCATGGTACCCACTACGCCATAAATCATCATAATTTTTGTGTAGTGGGGAAGCGTCTACTATGCCATTATTCGTCAGTCTGCGGAAGAGGGTGGTACCCGCTACATTCTTGTGACGCATTATGAGCCCTTTGTTGATGCTGTGGCTGACGACGATGAAGAATTATGCCCCAGGCTTTTGTAATGGGTTGGAGCATTGAACAACCCACTCGTTACGCAATTCGCATTGCGTGACGCCTGGTTCTTACTTTAGGGCTCTAAAACGCTTTATAACACACATTAACGCGATTCGTTACCCGACATGAAGCTTGCATAGGGTCAGTTTGCACCGCAGTTTCAAGCAGCGGGGTTGCATTGAAGCAGTTTTAAATCTTCAACAGGATGCCCTTCCTTTATAGTACCCCGCATGTTATGCCGGTTTCTTGTAATTTTGGGTGTGTGTACCTTGTGTGTTGAATATTTATGTTTGTGACATGACATTGTAAATTGTAGGTAAAAGAGAAAAAAAAGCGGGGTAGCTCAGTGGTAGAGTGCTGGGCTGCCACGCAGAGGACCCGGGTTCGATTCCCGTTCTGTCATAGGTGTTTTACAGCGAAAGCTGTATATGGCTAGGAGAAACGAAAAACCGCTCGGCATCTGTGTCACGAGCGGTCTCCATTGGCTGTGCAATCAGTTACGTCGTTCTGAGCGTCGTACCAAAGCTCGCGTGGCATTGGCGCGCGAGCTTGGGTACGACGCTTGCAAGGTCAAGCGCTTGCAGCCACGGCGCGCCCTCTGGCGCACCGAAGAAACGGCGTTGCGTACAGAACAGCGTCGACGTGATTGCGGGAGCGCGAGTTTCTCCAGCGGCACTCTGGCTTCGGCTGCGACGTCTGTGACCGCCTGTGGTTCGACCACAACCTGGCAACGATAATTGTGGAAGGCTTCAATGCAACGTCGGGTTGAACACACTGCTAAACACCGGGGCCGCACATTTCAGCTTCGCTGGTTAACCATTTGTACGGAGTGCTTGGGCGGTGATTTTTTTTATTTAGTTTTTTTTCTTATTTCGTGCGATATTGGTTACGGACACCGGCGGCGGCGGCGGACAACTACGGCGCAGAAACGACCCTTGTTGTGATCCCATAACAGCTTTCGCTGTAAAACAATCAGTGAACAAACACAAACACTCACTCACTCACTCACTCACTCACTCACTCTCTCACACACACACACACACACACACACACACACACACACACACACACACACACACACACACACACACACACACACACACACACACACACACACACACACACACACACACACACACACACACACACACACACACACACACACACACACACACACACACACACACACACACACACACACACACACACACACACACACACACACATTTATGACATCACAGTGACAGTAGAACGTAGAAGCAGCATCTAGGTGTTTGCAAAGGCGGCTGTGTGCATTGCATTGAGCACACATCGAAGATAGAGGTGATCATATGCAAGACCCTGAACACTCCACCACTTGGTGTTTATTCAGCAGCCCCGATGTTGCTCTTGGATGTCCTCAGCAGCAGCTTTCACTGTGCCTCACCTGGGAATCACGAAACGCTTCAAAATAGCGCATCGGACATCGTCTACTGCCGCTGAGCTGACCGGTGTCCGACAAGCTGCCAGCTACATTTTACAGCAAAGTCCAGCGAAATGGACATTATTTTGCGACTCCAAGCCGGCACTTCACCTAATCAGCAATTACATGAGGCAAGGAAATGCCTACAGTCCTCTAGTGTACGAAATAATGCATATGTTAACTGAGGCTTCTCAATCCGGACATACCGTAGCACTACAATGGATTCCCAGTCAATGGCATTGCTGGGAATGAACAGGCTGACGCAGAAGCGAAAATGGCGCACTCTAGCAGCGAAGTCATATCGATTCACTTTTCCCGATATGACATCAACACCTTGCTGTCTAAGGCTATGAAAACATCTATGACACGAATATGGAATGACCCTGATTATCGCCACGAGCGCCTTCACAGACTTGACTCTGGTCGTGCTTTTCGTCTTCCGTGCCGACTAAGGAGAGACCAGGAAACATTACTACATAGACTTCGGCTGGGTGTTGCATATACACGGCAATACCTTTGCAAGATTGGACAGGAGCAAAGCCCCAACTGCAGTGTGTGTCGCACGTCAGAGACTATTCATCACATCCTGTGCGTGTGCCCTCAATACGAGACGGAAAGACAGCCACTAAAGCGCCTCATGGATCGTCTGGACTGCCGCCCCTTTTCGGAGGAGAAGATTTTGGGTGCTTGGGAGCGTGTAGATCACGCCCAACGCAGCCTAAAGGGCTTGTTAAGATTTCTCAGCGAGACAGGCTTAGATGCTCGTCTTTAGAGTGTGTGCTAACGTAACCAATGCACAGAGACTTTCGTGCTTCTCCTACCCCGCACAGGACAATGTGTGCAGTGACTCATTGTGCCATATCATAGTCACCTCTCATCATGCCTCCCTCTATCTCTTTCTTTCCCTTTTCCCCTTACCCCCGTGAGGAGTAGCAGGCCGGAAACCCGCTTTCCAGGCCGACCTCTCCTCCTTCTTCCCATTAAACATCTTCTTCTTCTTCTTGACTAGACAGAAAATTTGCAAAAGTTACCCTACAGTACTCTCAATGAGAACTAACAGACAATCAAGCCAATCAAAGTATAGGGCATGTTATTTGAGATAATTGCGATATAAATGAGAAGAAATAAAGTGGGCTTTTTGGTCCACTTTAAATTTCTTGCTCAGTTATATCGCAATTGCCTCAAATAACACCTCCATACCTTTCTTGGCTTGGTCGTCTGTTAGTTCTCATTAATGTTGCGTCTAACAACAAAGAAAAGCGAGCCCTTGAAATTCCCCTCCTTTCGTTCGTTCCTAGAGTACCCTTGCGGTTTGTCGACAAAACTCGCGCCGGAGGGGTTGGACAGTTATTCAGGCGAAAGCCTTAGATGCCTCATCGAACGCTAAAATTGACCGGCGTCGCGCGTCGGCGTCAACGCGAGTGATGACGTCATTACAGGACATCGCAGCTTGGGCAGTGGCGTGCCGATCACGGAGGCAGCGCGGAAAACCAGGTGAGGGGCCTGCGATCCGGAGGCAATGCAAAACGACGTTAGGTGCAGAAGGAAGGGTGGCGGGGTGGGTTCAATGCATCGACTGAGAAGATGGCTTTCGCCTTCCAGCCGTCTTAGGTGAGTGCGTAAGGGACCTTGCGAGTTTTTACTTCGGTGCATTGCAGTGCGTTGCTATCGCATTAGTTGGGGCGTCACTCCGGCGAAACTGCGGATATATTTATCTGGGCATTAGAACCAACTAGAGCGACGGATACGTTTTCGTCAAGTTCGAATCACGCAGATCCAAATTCGAAGTGTTGCTGGCGCGAACCGTGCGGAAAGAAGGGGGTCGATGCGCCCGCAACCAAAATCTCGGCTTTCCACCGAGCGATAGAGCTAGCTCGCAAGACTTCGGCGGTGCCAAGTTTCACACAATCAAGAGCCCGAGCGCGCTTCTTTGATCGACGGGCAACAACATGTCACCACGGTGACCTCGTTTCGTGTCAACAAAAATACCAAGGGTATGCCCCTTTCTGGCGAGCACGGAATTGAACTGGAAAATCCCGGGACTAATTCCATATGCCAAAATCGCGACATCATTATGAAGCATGCCGTAGTGGGGCTATCCGGATTAATTTTGGCCACCTTGGGTGTTTTGACGTGCACTGAAGTCTGAGCGTAGACGAATGCTTTTCCCGTTGTAGAAGCGTCGCCGGTTATCGAACCAGCATGCACGAGCTTAGCAGCGCAACATGTTGTCCGCTAAGCCACCGGGGATGGTACGGTGCTCAGATGATGTCATTTCATTTTAAGGTACACAAATAGAATTCAATGCGAAATAATCCAAAATATTTATTCATTTATTTTATTTTCGCCTTACGGATCCGAAAAGTTTAATTTCCCAACAGAGAACAACAGTTCTTCCTGCACGTACGAGATGTTTCATTAATTTATTCTGCATTACTATGGGAACGGAGGCGGGTACTACGTAAGCTGCTTCTCTTCTGCGCAGAACTTTCAAACTTAGGATGTTTATGCGCAAGGACATAAATGAGCGTGTTAGCGGGCTAGTTGGCTCATGAACATTTTGGCAGAACATCGCAAAGGAACTGGACAGTGAACATACAGGAAGGACACAGCGCTGATTTCATGAAGTGGCGGTCAACAGCGAAAAAAACGGTAAAACAAGGACCAAGACCGTGTCTAACGTGTTGTCTTCTTCGCGCAGTTTAAACATGTCTTCAAAAACGTCTAGCAGCATCATTAAATTGTCCTAATTCTCTTGTTATTAGGGACGCCATGCAATCTGCCTCTACCGTGTGCTAGGCAATCGATGTTTCACTTGCAAGTGCAAGACAGGTCATCAGTGCAGATAATTGACCAAGTTGGTACGGATTTGTGTTAGAAAAACAGAGCGAACCAATTAAAGCCAAAGAGTGGAGAGTAGAAAAAAAAACACAACACATGCAATCACTTATACATATATGAAGCAACATATCATTACTTGATTACCCATATATTTTTTTAAAAAGTAAATATCAGTTGTAAATGAGCGCCTGCGTTGTGTTTCTATTTTTAATTCTCTAGCCTGTGCATTTGTTTCAGGGTCTTTTTCCTGAGACAAAACCGGTTAACAGCGAGCACAAACACAATCTGCGCCGGCAGCAGTGGCCGCACTGTGAATCCGCACATGTGTCCCACCGCGGTCACTCTCCAAGGCTTCGCGTGGAAGGAAGCCGCGTGGCGAGCAGCCAGCGCCGTGACGGGCCCGGTGTTCGTTCCGACAGAACGGTTAGGCAGCGCTTCCGAAAGACTTGTTTTGTCCGTCGTCCTTTGATAGATAACACGCCGCGTCGCTGGCTGGACATTTCCACAATGTGGCGAAATACGAGCCACCGCGACGCGCCACGGGGATGGCGGCGTGTTGCGAAGCGTCGCTTCCCTCCCTGCTTAAGGATCGATAATGCTGTTGCAGTTTACTATTTTATTCAGACGACAAGTGCTCGTGGACTGCAGGAGCCGCGTGAACTACACTCGGCCCGTACTTTCCGCAATGTACTAACATGAAGAAAATCAAATTTTTATGCGAATTTTCCAGTATAGTAGAACGCGCATATATCGAACTCGCAAAAAACGGGAATTAGTTCGCTATATCGGATAATTCGATACACAAGCTTTAATTAAATTATTGTTTTTTCGATGCGAACTTCGGTGAGCATGTTGGCTTCACGGCGTTGTCTCACGATAATGTGAGCAACACGCCTTCACGCAGATTTTTTTGTTTGTTCGTTTGCTTTAATTCTGCATTTATTTCGGTTTGTAGATGGGAATGCGGTGTTGTATGCAGGCGCGGGTAATATGCGAGAAAATGCGGTATCAATGTAAATAATGCCCCGAAATCTTCCCCACGCGGCTGTGCTCCCTGGTCGGGCGCAGGAAATGTCTACGCCTTGGCCCTGATGTCGACATTGTTTCAGGTGCGAAGCACCTTAGGGGCAAGGCTTGTGGGCGTCTCCTGTCGTCACGGTGAGTCATGTGGTCACGGTCCATCATAAAAACGGGTATGCGCCACAATGCCGGGGTAAGTCTTACTACTCGCTACCGGTCCAACTAAAAATGAAGGAGGCAACAGTTACCCAACAAATATCCGACGACGTTAGTGGAGCAGAAACACCCTTCCTTACATGCCGTAGGGAACTGAAACCGGGGGAAGAAGAAGAAGGAGGAGGAGGAGAAGAAGAAGAACCTTAGGGTAAGCTGCATTCCGACGCAGTTTTTCCGACGACGTTAGTGGAGCGGAAACACCCTTCCCTACATGCCGTAGGGAACTGAAACCGGGCACGTAGGGAAGAAGTAGAAGGAGGAGGAGGAGAAGAAGAATAACCTTAGGGTAAGCTGCATTCCGACGCAGTTTTTCCGACGACGTTAGTGGAGCGGAAACACCCTTCCCTACATGCCGTAGGGAACTGAAACCGGGCACGTAGGGAAGAAGTAGAAGAAGAACCACCTTAGAAAAAGCTGCATTCCGACGCAGTTTTCCGACGACGTTAGTGGAGCGGAAACACCCTTCCCTACATGCCGTAGGGAACTGAAACCAGGCAAGTAGGGAAGAAGTAGAAGAAGAACCAGCTTAGAAAAAGCTGCATTCCGACGCAGTTTTCCGACGACGTTAGTGAAGCGGAAACACCCTTCCCTACATGCCGTAGGGAACTGAAACCGGGCACGTAGGGAAGAAGAAGAAGAAGAACCACCTTAGAAAAAGCTGCATTCCGACGCAGTTTTCCGACGACGTTAGTGGAGCGGAAACACCCTTCCCTACATGCCGTAGGGAACTGAAACCGGGCAAGTAGGGAAGAAGTAGAAGAAGAACCAGCTTAGAAAAAGTTGCATTCCGACGCAGTTTTCCGACGACGTTAGTGGAGCGGAAACACCCTTCCCTACATGCCGTAGGGAACTGAAACCGGGCAAGTAGGGAAGAAGTAGAAGAAGAACCAGCTTAGAAAAAGCTGCATTCCGACGCAGTTTTCCGACGACGTCAGTGAAGCGGAAACACCCTTCCCTACATGCCGTAGGGAACTGAAACCGGGCACGTAGGGAAGAAGAAGAAGAACCACCTTAGAAAAAGCTGCATTCCGACGCAGTTTTCCGACGACGTTAGTGGAGCGGAAACACCCTTCCCTACATGCCGTAGGGAACTGAAACCGGGCACGTAGGGAAGAAGTAGAAGAAGAACCACTTTAGAAAAAGCTGCATTCCGACGCAGTTTTCCGACGACGTTAGTAAAGCGGGAACACCCTTCCCTACATGCCGTAGGGAACTGAAACCGGGCACGTAGGGAAGAAGAACAAGAAGAAGAAGAAGAAGAAGGAGGAGGAGGAGGAGAACCTTAGGCTAAGCTGCATTCCGATGCAGTTTTCTGACGACGTTAGTGGAGCGGAAACACCCTTCCCTACATGCCGTAGGGAACTGAAACCGGGCACGTAGGGAAGAAGTAGAAGAAGAACCACCTTAGAAAAAGCTGCATTCCGACGCAGTTTTCCGACGACGTTAGTGGAGCGGAAACACCCTTCCCTATATGCCGTAGGGAACTGAAACCGGGCACGTAGGGAAGAAGTAGAAGAAGAACCACCTTAGAAAAAGCTGCATTCCGACGCAGTTTTCCGACGACGTTAGTGGAGCGGAAACACCCTTCTCCCTACATGCCGTAGGGAACTGAAACCGGGCACGTAGGGAAGAAGAAGAACAAGAAGAAGAACAAGAACAAGAAGAAGAACAAGAAGGAGGAGGAGGAGGAGAAGAAGAACCTTAGGCTAAGCTGCATTCCGATGCAGTTTTCTGACGACGTTAGTGGAGCGGAAACACCCTTCCCTACATGCCGTAGGGAACTGAAACCTGGGCACGTAGGGAAGAAGTAGAAGAAGAACCACCTTAGAAAAAGCTGCATTCCGACGCAGTTTTCCGACGACGTTAGTGGAGCGGAAACACCCTTCCCTACATGCCGTAGGGAACTGAAACCGGGCACGTAGGGAAGAAGTAGAAGAAGAACCAGCTTAGAAAAAGCTGCATTCCGACGCAGTTTTCCGACGACGTTAGTGGAGCGGAAACACCCTTCCCTACATGCCGTAGGGAACTGAAACCGGGCACGTAGGGAAGAAGTAGAAGAAGAACCACCTTAGAAAAAGCTGCATTCCGACGCAGTTTTCCGACGGCGTTAGTGGAGCGGAAACACCCTTCCCTACATGCCGTAGGGAACTGAAACCGGGCACGTAGGGAAGAAGAAGAACAAGAAGAAGAAGAACAAGAAGAACAAGAACAAGAAGAAGAACAAGAAGGAGGAGGAGGAGGAGAAGAAGAACCTTAGGCTAAGCTGCATTCCGATGCAGTTTTCTGACGACGTTAGTGGAGCGGAAACACCCTTCCCTACATGCCGTAGGGAACTGAAACCGGGCACGTAGGGAAGAAGTAGAAGAACCACCTTAGAAAAAGCTGCATTCCGGCGCAGTTTTCCGACGACTCTAGTGGAGCGGAAACACCCTTCCCTACATGCCGTAGGGAACTGAAACCGGGCACGTAGGGAAGAAGAAAAAGAAGAAGAACCACCTTAGAATAAGCTGCATTCCGACGCAGCTTTCCAACGACGTTAGTGGAGCGGAAACACCCTTCCCTACATGCCCGGTTTCAGGCTTGGCACCACAAGTGCCCGTTCAAGGAAATATCTCTGAAAACACTGAGTGCTTCGCCCCTCCCCAGGTTTCACGTTAGTGGAGCGGAAACACCCATCCCTCATGCCTCGCCCTTCCCCAGTTTCTTTCTTCCTTTCTTTCTTTCCTTCCTTCCTTATTTCTCTCTCTCTTTCTTTCTTTCTTTCTTTCCTTCCTTCCTTCCTTCCTTCTTTCTTTCTTTCTCTCTCTCTTTCTTTCCTTCCTTCTTTCTCTCTTCCTCTCTTTCTTTCTTTCCTTCCTTCCTTCTTTCCTTCTTTCTCTATTTCTTTCCTTCCTTCCTTCTTTCTTTCTCTTTTTCTCTCTTTCTTTCCTTCCTTCCTTCTTTCTCTCTATCTTTCTTTCCTTCCTTCCTTCTTTCTTTCTTTCCTTCCTTCTTTCTCTCTCTTTCTTTCTTTCCCTCCTCCCTTTCTTCTTTCTTTCTTTCCTTCCTTCCTTCTTTCTCTCTTTCTTTCTTTCTTTCCCTCCTCCCTTTCTTCTTTATCTCTTTCTTTCTTTCCTTCCTTCCTTCTTTCGCTCTTTCTCTTTCTTTCCTCCCTTCTTTCTCTCTCTCTCTTGCCTTCCTTCCTTCTTTCTTTCTTTCTTTCCTTCCTTCTTTCTCTCTTTCTTTCCTTCCTTCTTTCTCTTCTTCTTTCTTTCCTTCCTTCCTTCCTTCTTACTCTCTTTCTTTCTTTCCTTCCTTCTTTCTCTCTTTCTCTTTCTTTCCCCCCTTCCTTCCTTCTTCCTCTCTTTCTCTCTTTCCTTCCTTCCTTCTTTCTCTCTTTTTTTTTCTTTCCTTCCTTCCTTCTCACTCTCTTTCTTTCCTCCCTTCTTTCTCTCTTTCTCTCTTTCCTTCCTTCCTTCTTTCTCTTTTTCTCTCTCTTTATTTCCTTCTTTCCTTCCTTCTTTCTCTCTTTCTTTCTTTCTCTCCTTCCTTCCTTCCTTCCTTCTTTCTCTTTCTTTCTTTCTTTCTTTATTCAATACCATACTCATCGCACTTCTTAGGGTGCTGTACGCAGCGCTGACGTGCGGCGTCTTTTCCCAAGTTCGACTGTACTGATTAGTGAGACCTTTGCGGTGAACAGAACATTCTTCTTTTTGATGGTAACTATTGCGCTAACAAAACGAGCGCAGAAGTGAACGGCGACACCGCACGACGGGCCGGCTGCAACAACGAGGAATCATGTCGGGTGTAAAGCACGTGATGGCGAGCAGAAGTTTCTACTCTCTCTCTGCGCGGCGCCCTTCTAATGACGCCGATCGATCTCTCAAATACATGCGGCACAGTCCGTGAGTAGAAGCCAAAAGCTTGCGAGGGAAAGCCAACTCCTTGGGGTGTTTCCGGCTGCCCCATGTTCGGTATATCAAGTTTCCCAGCTATTTTGCTTCGATGTAGCCGTAGATTTTGCTCTGCATTGACGTTAAAGCATTACCATGATTGAAAAATAGTTCGATATAACGGATAATTTGATTTACCCGGAATTCGATATAGTCGGGTTCGATTGTATTAGCATACCAGTCTTCTGACACAACATTTTTTAGGCTCCATCAATCCAACGAGGCATAAAAAAAAACAGTGAATAAATAGGAAGCTAACGTATCCTGCAATACCTTCAGGTACCATCCACATTACGTTCCACTGTTTTGTGGATTAATTTATTATCCGCTAATCTCAGCCGTCATTTTGTTTGCAAACATGAACCTCTCGGCGATTTCACTTGGCAAAAGATAGAATAATCAACAAGTAGGAAAATGATGCAGAAGAACGTGGTAGAAGAGTAAAATAATGACCAGGCGTCACAGAATGTGAATTGTGTAGCCAAGGCGTCACACAATATTAATTGCATTACTAGTGGGTCGTTGACTGCTTCCAACCCATTACAAAGGGCTCAGGCATAATGCTTCATCGTCATCAGCCACCGAATCAATTAATGGAGGAGTGGGTACCTTGCAAGCGTACTTGTATTAGTAGCCCCAAGAGAGTTTGCAGCGGGCTCTAGAAATGGCGCTCTTACAGCTTTCGCTGTGACTGCTGCGCTTTCTGCACAGGCCTGGCGTTTTTTAGAAAAACTGTCGCTTATTCTCGGCTGGAAAAAAATAGACAATTGCACTTGGGGTGGACGAAGACGTCTTTCGTAAGGTTGCTCATGAAGGTCATGAATTACTAAACTACACTTATATGGTGAAATGTATGAATCAGTAACCACAGCACTGCTTATGACATACGCCGGCTCAGATAATGACTCAGCCAAATTAACAATAACAAAAGCAATTAGACAACACACACACACACTCGCACACACACACGCACGCACGCACGCACACAAACACACACACACACACAAACACGCGCGCGCGCACACACACACACACAAACACGCACACGCGCACACACACGCGCACGCACACGCACACGCACACACAAACGCACACATATTATGTGGCCATGTAATCTCCTGGCCAAGGAAACACGCATGTAAAAAAATTATGATTTGCATGCGACCAACGGCGATAAAATCTGGGTGTAAGACACCCGACAACAATCGCTGCAAAAACCTTGAACCCCGAAGATCTCGCCGCTTCCTGCGAACCACAGAGCGCATTGACCGCGGCTCCTGAGCTGATTACGTGCGCAATGCTAGTGGAAAGAAGAATAGCACAGCAATACCGCACGTTTACGCAGCCTAGCTGTTAAGATTATTCTTTAGCGCGTTTACGCATTTCATCGCGTCTGCGGGCGTATTATACGGCGGGCGTTTATTTTTTTTCGTTCTGGCCGCGCTGAGGAAGAGTGCCGCAATAGGCGGATTTGTCCACGCTAAACGGCGCTTAGCGCGTCCCGGGGAGCGGCCGCGGCTGCGTCGCCGAATGTAATCGAGTTTGGCGGCGAAGCCTCTCGGAGACCCTTTTGCTAATGCATTTAAGCACGCAGGCCGCGCATCCCGGACTTCGAGCAGCCCATCATTCCGCTCCGTGTGCACACACCGGCGTCGCCATGCCGACAGCGATGGGAAGCAACCTGCCAGGGGGGGCAGACGGACATCACCACAATGGCGTAAGTTGTCACAGCAGCGATGTCAATCTCACTGCGGAGGCGGAAACTTGGCCGTCCTTGCGAAAGGTATTCGACCGAGCGCTAAGGTTATTCCCACGTAGCTTGAAACTGCGACGCAGTGCCAATGTGATGGCTACGTATTAATGACAGTGGTCGGTTGGGGGTCCCGTCCCCGGCAGGATTTTTTTCGAGCTAAGTGAAAGTTTGAAGCGCTCTTGTTTATTAATTTAGACGCTTGTTAAGGGTTCTCAGGTGGTCCGAGTCACACCATAATTCGACACTACGGCGTATCTCTTGCTTTCAGACGTCATAGTCAAACAAGCAATCAGAGATACAGCACTAGACCCCTGCGCCCCCCTCTCAAAGGGTGACATTTTATTCCTTTTCAGTTTGAACCACAGAAGCAAAATAAGAAAAGGCTGTTCAAATAATAGGCAGCGGAAGACGTACTGCGCAAACTGGTCGTTACCTTTAGCTGCGTTCCTCAGCCTTCTGCAGGGGATTGTAGCTAATTTTGTTCGCTATATCAAGAACCCCAGATTTTTTAACCGAGAACTTTTTTGGTAACAGCCTATTCGCTGTTCGTGTGCCGTTCCGACAAAGCAGCTCTTGCTTACTGCAATCTATCTATCTATCTATCTATCTATCTATCTATCTATCTATCTATCTATCTATCTATCTATCTATCTATCTATCTATCTATCTATCTATCTATCTATCTATCTATCTATCTATCTATCTATCTATCTATCTATCTATCTATCTATCTATCTATCTATCTATCTATCTATCTATCTATCTATCTATCTATCTATCTATCTATCTATCTATCTATCTATCTATCTATCTATCTATCTATCTATCTATCTATCTATCTATCTATCTATCTATCTATCTATCTATCTATCTATCTATCTATCTATCTATCTATCTATCTCGCAATGAAATCGTCATCTTACTGCCTACTTCGCAGCATGTCTCTCCTGGACGAGCTGGCCAGCCCATACATGAAGAACGGCACGGTGGTAGAGATGGTGCCGGAAGACATGATGTACATGATTCACCCGCACTGGTACCGGTTTCCTCCCATGAACCCTCTCTGGCACAGCCTCCTAGGCTTTGCCATGGTCGTGCTGGGCGTCATCTCAGTCATGGGCAACAGCATGGTCATGTACATCATGACCACCACCAAGTCGCTACGCACACCTACCAACATGCTCGTTGTCAACCTCGCCTTCTCAGACTGGTCAGTGTGCAAATGCTTCTGCCACCGAAAGTGCACGCGCCTGTAGCCACGTTTCACTCCAACATTTCGCGAGGAACATCAAATATGTCACAGCGATGCGCCAACTGGAAAGTGCTCCCGCTCTCCTTGATCGAATTAAACTCTAGAAGAACCGTTTCGGCAGTCAACTGAAGCGGTAATGTTTCTCAGCAGTAGACAGACCACTGCTCACTCCTTCGTTAAAACTAAAGGTACAGTTAGAACGCTGTAAAGTTGATCACGTCATCGCTTAAAAGAGTCGCAACAACCCTTTATTTGGTTACCTACGATACCTCAACGAAGGCTTCGACAAGACAACTCATAAAATTGTTCATGTATCTGCGTTTGAAAGGGCTAATTCATTGGTTAGCGTTCATTTGATCCCAACGGTTTCACTATTAAAAGTATGTATGCGCAACGTAAAAACAAAATACCGGCAGTTAGACACACCACGCGCTTCGTACGTACCTTAAGAATGAGCAGTTATCGTTATGTCCCTCCTATTCCGAGACAACCCGGTGTTCAGTACTATAAGTGAAGGCCGTACTTTTCTGGAATCGTTTAAGACGCAATGAATGAATGAAAACCTTAATTTGTTATAAAGGGGCGGTCATGCCAATAAAATGAACCGTCATGCCAATAAAATGAACCCTCATTCAAGGGGGCTGTGTCAGTAAACATTCTATTGTGCAGAAACTTTTGAACGTATTTCACAGTAACAAGATCGGGCATGTTAAGTATTGGCAAAAGTGAGCCAGTTCGGTGTAATAAGTGAACAAAGGCCAAAAACAGGAGGTGTTTAAGGGGAGTGGGGGGGTGTAACCATGGAATATTATGCTGATCTTGTTAGCATTGTAATGCTGCCCTATAGGCGCTGGGAGACGTTCACGGGGAGGAGGGTGGGGGGCACCCGTAGGATACTATGCTGGCCTTGTTAGCATTTGAGCGAAGGTCTTCTATGCTGCCATATAGGCGCTGAGCCTTTAAGCCTGCAAAAAAGAGCAGAGATAGCGGCTCATTTCTCTAAGCAAACTATCACTAACACGAGGATCAATCAGGGCAATGCCATGGAGTGTCCAAGAATGTGTTCCAGTGAGGGATGTCGTAACGCCCATCCGTGCATCCCAGGTGCATGATGGCGTTTATGATGCCGACGATGGCGGCCAACTGCTTCGCCGAAACGTGGATCCTGGGACCATTCATGTGCGAAGTGTACGGCATGGTGGGCTCGCTGTTCGGCTGCGGCTCCATATGGTCCATGGTGATGATCACGTTGGACCGGTACAACGTCATCGTGCGCGGCGTGGCAGCAGCGCCGCTCACGCACAAGAAGGCGGCGTTGATGATCTTCTTCGTCTGGTTTTGGGCTCTCGCCTGGACGCTGCTGCCCTTCTTCGGCTGGAGCAGGTATGGTTTCACCGAGCGACATTACAGTAACCAGCGTTTGTCGACCTCGATAGGGAATCAAAGAAATGTAATTATCGACAACGACAGCTGAGCGTTCCCAAACTAAGGATCTTCAACACGCATTATGCTCCAACTTGTTCCAAGCAGAAAAAGCAGCGCTAAACGACAGGACAAAGAAAGGACACATACCACGGCGCAGTGGTCAGTGCCGCAGTCGGTTCTATTTCTTCGTCTTGTCGTTTAGCGCTTGCTCATAAGCATGAACCAAACATCCGAGATGTGTATCCTACTGCAATTCAAACTATACCCTGCATCGTCAAAATATATCGCAACTATTGTTCTGACTTTTCTTTCCATAGGTACAATTAAATGTGTGAGGTGACAATTACAGAGCTGGCGTATAGTTTCTTCGACATAAAGTGGCCCTGCATCGCTTATTGAACATGGTCAAAAGGTGCTTCTAATCGGTAGTGGAGGCTCCTGAGAACATGTCATCCAAACATTTTAGCGCAGCCCGCTGCATGGAATGACAATTAAGTTTCAAATTAGCTATATAAATCACTCGCTCTTCTCTCGACAAATGATGTCATAAGCACAGATTGGCTTACGACCATTAGCAGATTTTAACGTCGTGATTTTAAAAGACACGGCGCGCAAACACGGACACAAGAAAGAGGTGAACACACCACGACATTTGTGATGTCTTCACTTCTTTCTTGTGGCCGTGTTCGCACGCCCTGTCTCTTAGAATGAATACTTGCCAACTAGCTCAGCTCTCTGTTATTCTGAACATCGTGAGCTGCATAGTTACCGCGGCCCACCATGGCGTGCCGCGACGTTCTCACGCCGCACTCTGTATGCTAGACTCTTTCTTCACAATGTCGTGGCGCATGCGCATATCCCCTAGCGGTAAAGTCACGAAGCACCTCTTGATTCGGAAGCTTCAGTTCTGGCTATACCGGTTGTCCCGGCCCCTAGGAAAACCCACGGCCGCCCTGGGTCGGCGCGCGCGGCAGCCGCGTGCCGGTGATCCAGGCGGCCGTGGGAAAACCTATACGGCAGAGGGCAACGCAGGAAATTTAAAAGGACCTATTAAACCAGCTTAGACAGAAAGTTCGGTGAGCAGATGAGATTAAGAAGCTTGCAGGTATAACGTGGCAGCAGCAAGCACAGGACAGGGTTGATTGACAGAACATGGGAGAGGCTTTTGCCCTGCAGTGGGCGTAGTCAGGCTGATGATGATAATGATTAAACCAGCGCGCGTTCAAAGACAAAAGAAAGAGAAAGGGTTCAAGGTCGTGACGTACGGACGCATCTTCTTGCCCACTTGTCGCAATGAATGTTTACATCGCAGGTACGTACCCGAGGGCAACATGACGAGTTGCACCATTGACTACCTCACCAAGACGCTGCTGTCGGCATCGTACGTGGTAGCGTACGCTGTGGGCGTCTACTGGACCCCGCTATTCATCAATATATACTGCTACTCGAAGATCGTGCGCACCGTGGCGCAGCACGAGAAGCAGTTGCGCGTGCAGGCAAGAAAAATGAACGTGGCCTCGTTGCGCGCAAACTCCGAGCAGAACAAGACCAGCGCAGAGGCCAGGCTCGCTAAGGTAGGTGTGTTGAGCGAAAAATGCCGAATAATGCGATTCAGTTACCCCAGAAGCCCGCAACATGGATAAGTAAATGCTCGCGAACGGTGAAACTCAGCCTACATTTGTTTGAAGCAGGAATGCATAATCAGAAAAAAAGCCTGCCTTTTAAACTTCATGTCCATTAATTCATTCTCACGCTGCAATCTAGTTGCTCCTTGCTTAGCTCGAATGAAGAGTGAGCAATCTGGAAAGGTGTTGGCACCGCGTTCGAATACTGGACAGAGAAGAAGTTTTCGTCAACTACAAAGGTTTCTTTCTGAGAAATTTGTATGGCTTTCTTTCGTGGCTTCGTGCCGAAAACGTGTGGATGCCAAGTTTTGCCTTTGGTACAAAAACGCTGTCGGTACAGCGCGACCTACCTTTCCCTTTTCTCTGCATTGAGCGACGCGCAGCTCGGAACAGCTGCATCTATCGAGTTGTTAAGGGTATATCATCGCTATTTTTATTTTTTCTGTTGCAGATCGCCATGATGACCGTCGGCCTGTGGTTCATGGCTTGGACGCCATACCTGACCATCGCCTGGGCGGGCATCTTCAGCGATGGCTCCAAGCTGACGCCGCTGTCTACTATCTGGGGCTCGGTGTTCGCCAAGGCCAACGCCTGCTACAACCCCATCGTGTACGGCATCAGTCACCCCAAGTACCGAGCCGCCCTGGGACGTCGCTTCCCGTCCCTGGTGTGCGTGCCACCACCGAGCGGAGGCGACGACACGCGCTCCGAAGCTTCCGGCATCACCACCGTGCCGGAAGACCGCGTCATGACCACCGAGACCTAGACGACATACGGCTCCACCAAATTCGTCGCGTAGGATTCCCAATCGGAGCATCGCTGTTAGCCTCACAGCAAGCACCAACAGCAGCGCACAATATGATCAAAAGGTGCTCGTACTGAGAACGACTGCGAATCAACGCACACTCACACACGCCGCCGAGCGCAGGCCTATAGGCGAACGAGGTCGCATACACCACTACCCGAAGCCTATGAACGGATCCTAGGTTGCTTCGTTGCACGTGCGTCCTAATATCGCGACATAACTACTTCCATCTGCATAACGAAGCGTTAAGCAGCAGCGAAGGTAAATGTATGACAGGCCTACTATGTGGTGTACTCCTGGCGTCGCTCTATGCGACGTACGGTGTGCGTGATGAGTACCTAAAGCGCGGTAGATCGGCGTCTACGAGGCTTCGCGCTGACGATGGCAAGGGTTGCTATATTCAGGTGGAACCGAAGTGCAAAGTTTCCAGGCGGCAGTAGTGTCTCAGTCCGGCCGTCTCACAACAGCCACCGCTTTTGTCACGCCGCTCTTTTCCGTCATTCAGGTAGCGCGCACGTTAGAGGTGCACAGAAGACACGAAAAGCGAGTTAGATGGACATTTTCTACACTGTCTCTGCAACGAAGCGCACAAGACTTTTTCGCATGAACGATAGCGCTGCATCTTCGGGAACCGTACCGCGTCCGCACTACACATATGCTACTCTTTAACTGCCATAGCCGGAGAATGCTGCGTGTTAGCCTGAGTGATAATAGGGAGCATTCATGCACCTTCTAGTTAATAAGTGGCTCTTCGGAGCACTCTTCATAACTTTGCTTTTCAGCCTTCTCGGGCTTTTTTAGCATTCTTCCGCTGCGCGCATTAGTTTTACTTTCCCCGTCACATCGTGTAAGGGCACCTATGTCTATTCATTATTTCGTAGCACCATGCACGATGAGCGGGTTCACCGTACACAACGTTCTGCATATCTAGAAGTTTTGCCAGATGGTCTGTCATGCGTGCTTCGCTGTCTCCCAGTTTGCAGGGAAGACCACAGATCAGAGATGTGGGCACATTAAATGCCCTTTTCGGAATGGTCATAACCCACAATGAGAACTCTGGTCATTGCCTCATCATGCTATAATCACCATAATACACAAATGCGAGACGAAATCCGGCAACAACCCTGGCCAAGTTCGCTTGTACAAGCTGCGCCAGCGCTTACGACATAAACAAAATAGAGATACACTGTGAGCGTCATGAGGTGTGACTGACAACGTCTATTAATTTAATTAGCACCTCGAAAGAGCATAGGCTTTTCGCCTGTGCTCTGACTAGCGTTAATGAAAGAAACTGTGACTATGTTAAATGAGTATATATATCACTAACCTCAACTACACAATCTATCTGTCATCTAGTCTACACCTTGTGCCTTACTATGTAGAGCTTAGGGATATTAAGTATAAACTCGAGATTGGGTGAGACAACCCTAGTTAAAAACGGTGCGAAGTAGACACGGACAAGAATGCACACAGGACTAGCGCTGTCTGTGCAGCGCTAGTCCTGTGTGCATTCTTGTCCGTGTCCCCTTCGCGCCGTTTTTAACTATCGATACGCACCAACTGGCTCGCATTCACTCTATTTTAAGAGGCAACCTCGTAAACGCCGCAACATCCTGTGAATATGTGCTCCGCTCTTGCTGAATGAATCAGTCGAACGAGATTTTCAAAGTGCGGATGTGTGCATCGTCATCTTGGATATCATGACGACATTGTGAGTGTCCTCCACGTCGATAACTTCAGCTGCAGACACGTTTCGAAGGTGCAGCGTTTTTTTTTCCATCACGGCACGTGATAAGGATATAGCTGCGCACTTTTTCTGTATCATGCCAATCTTTTCAACTTTGTATGTATCACACATCTTGGATAGGCCCGCTTCTGTACCTTGTGACGAGAAACGACAATAAACAAAAGAGCATGAAACATTATCGTCGTTATTATTTTATTCATGAGTTGTTTGCCAAAAACTGCTTGCATATAACTCACGTGTAAAATGACTTAAAGAGAAGCTCAAGAGGTTTAGGATTCAGCAAAACTTCGTGGTTAGCAAGGACCGACATTATTATCGACGACATCGTAACTTTTTCCGCGGTTGTGATCGCAGAGGAAGTGATCGCAGAGAACAGCTTCAGCTTTCAGCTCTCAGAGTTTTCGCGATTTTCTCTGTGATTTCTGCAATCAGAGACAAGAACACTGACGTGGTCCCTTAAAATGGGGGACCAAAACCCCGCTCAGATTTCGGGCCCTGGACCGTCTCATCATGGTGCGTCCGACGTGAGTGACCACTTCGGCCCCAACGTGGTGCATATTTACGCTTCTGATGGCTCTTCCACCGAAGACATGGCCTCGGATAGTGATTTCACCGCTGTTCCAAGCCGCCGTCTGAAGAGAAAGATCAGAAGGACGTCGCCGACTGGTCGACAGGCACCGAAAAAGGCGAGTAGCACGCGGTCCTTCACGATCTCGTACGTGCCGACAACGACGACACACGTCCTGAACTCTTTAAATAGGCAAAGCTTGTCGGAGTATTTCGAACGCATCGCGCCTGGCCAAGTCGAGGAAATATGGATAAATACCCGCAAGAACATCCTGTCAGTGGATGTTAGTTCAAAGACTATACTGGACACGTTATAGGCTATTGCCCAGTTGGGAAACATTCCGGTGCGCGCATTTTCCGCGCACGACAAGGAAACAACAACAGGCGTCATCTATGATGTGGACGAAGAGATTACAGGCTCAAGCCTCGAGAAATTACTTTCTTCGTCAGCTCCTGTAATTGGTTTTCACCGCTTTGGACGGTCGCGATGTGTTAAAGTAGTGTTCCAGTCCGAGTCGTTGCCTACACACGTCAAGGTTGGATATGTGAGACACCCTGTACGCCCTTATGTGCCGAGGCCTCTACAGTGTCACAAATGCATGAAATTCGGGCATGTCAGTGCAGTCTGTAAGGGCGTGGTAACATGCAAGCGATGTGGTGGACCTCATGACGATGGCAGCTGCAACGCGGCTGCAAAATGTCCGAACTGCTCGGGCGCCCACGACGCAACATCAAAAGACTGTCCTAAAATGAGGAACCAAATAACTATCATGAAGATGGTTAGGGACCACTCCACGCACAGAGAAGCTGCAAGGGCTGTCCGGCGCAGTAGACGTCGTTCACGGCACCGACGCAAACGAGGCAGCAGTGCTAGCCAGGGTGGAGAACCAGCACCGAACGTCCAGGCTTCAGCTCCTCCTCGCTTGCTTTTACCTGCCAGAAATGAAGACGTATGTGCCTCACAGCCGACGAATGGAAAAGCCAACCAGTCACTGGCCTCTAATACTTCGGAGATAGAATGGCCTTCTTTACCATCAATACCTGCGGGTACGCCTTCATCGTATAATGCTGCTGAACGCAATGTCGAGAGCGACAGGATGGACAACAATGACGTCAAGCGTATGCTCAGAAGTTTGATGGGTTCTATGCGAAAGATCCTTAGTGGTCTAAACACTCCGGCTGCCAAGGCTGCTGTTCAGTTACTTGAGGTGCTGGAGCCACTTCTGGTTGTTCTTCAGTAAGCGAACATGGCCTCGATGTTCGAACATCGCATGCGGCAGACGCTTATAATGCAGTGGAATGCTCGTGGTCTACGTGGCCGTCTGTCTGATTTCAGACAGCGGGTGTTGAGATACCAGTTTCCAGTGATTGTTATCTGCGAGCCAAACATGGATTCTACATTCCGTTTATCTGGGTATGTCCAGCTTTGGTCTCGCAGTGATCAACGTGCAAGCAAAGTATTAGTTTGTGTACGCCGAGATCTGACATACGTAAGACACGACATCACGTCGCATATCACGAATGATTACGTATGCTTGACTATAAAACACAAGAGGCGCACGTTCTCGGTAATTGGAGGGTACATACATCCAAGTGCGAAGATCGACTGCCGCCACCTTAGGTCCGTGCTTCAGACTGCACAAAGCCCACACATTGTCATTGGAGACTTTAACGCTCATCATCCCCTCTGGGGTGTCACTGTAATGAATGGTCGTGGCAGAGACTTGTCCGACTTCATGTGTAATTTTGGACTAAGAGTGCTCAACGACGGATCGCCCACATTCATTCGAGGAACTTCTTACAGCAGCTGCCTCGACCTTACTTTTGTATCCATGAGTCTCCTGTCTTCCGCATCTTGGTCCATAGATATAGAGACTCATGGTAGTGACCACCTACCAACCTACGTTCAGTTTAGGTGGTTCCGCCGTTTAGCGACACGCTGAATTCATCAGACAGACTGGAGTTTATTCAAGACATCTGTGAAAACCGGCTGTCAGCTCACAACTACTCCATCCGAAGTAGAAGAGATCATTGCTTCGTCCCTGCGTGACACAACACGACAAGTCACCATTCCGCTGCAGCGATCAGCTATCGATTTACAGTACGAGGCCCTTCGTGCTATCCGCCGCCGCGCAGAACGGCGATACAGAAGAACAAGATCACCGTCAGACCTATCAGCCTGTCGTCAAGCTCAACGACACGTTCTTCGGCATCTCGACAAGCTGGACAGGCAGCGATGGAGGACATTCTGCGGTTCTCTGGACCCAAGACAGCCTCTCTCTAAGATCTGGCGGGTAGTACGAAGTCTGCAGTCACTTCCACAACAAATTTGGCCATTCCGTGCTGTGGCTCTCCACCAGGGTCGGAGTGAATTGGAGGTAGCCGAGGACTACTGTAGCCTTGTCGTATCCACCTGTAATACCGTGACTCAAACTCTTACCACCACTGCGCCCCCCGTGTTTTGATGAGCGCCTCGAAGTAGCTTTTACAATGCAAGAACTGGACGCTGCAATTTCACTTTCCCGACGCTCATCGGCACCCGGGCCGGACGGAATTACGTACGCTGCGCTCCGCCATCTTGATACAGAAGCACGAGAGCTCCTATTGTCTTACTACAACACCTCCTGGGAGTCGGGAAATGTTCCAGATAACTGGAAGTGCAGCCGCATAATTGCGCTGCTTAAACCGGGGAAGTGCCCTAATGAACTTTCATCCTACCGGCCGATCGCCTTAGGCAGCTGCGTTGGCAAAGTCATGGAAAGAATGGTCTTGTCGAGACTAGAGTGGCTCTTAGAGAGCAATAATTGCTTTCCTGATTTCATGAATGGCTTTAGGAGAGGCCGATCAGCCATTGACGGTGTCGCCAACTTGGTCTCCGATGTTGAACAAGAAAGATGTCGACGCAGATTAGTGGCTGCTGTTTTTCTTGACATCAAGGGCGCCTACGACAATGTCTTGCATTATGCGATCCTTGATGCGTTAGAGGATTTAGACGTCGGCGGCCGACTGTATGCATGGATCGTGAGCTACCTTAGCGGCCGTACCGTGTATATGTCGACAAGCGATGGAGATACCGATCGTTATAATATTCTCCGCGGGGTTCCCCAAGGGGGTGTTCTCAGTCCGATCCTCTTCAACATCACATTGATCGGACTTGCTGCTGAACTTCCTGACACGGTGAAGGTTAGCACATATGCGGACGACATCTGCATATGGGCGTCTGGAGCTACACGCCCCCCAATTGCGTGCTCGACTACAACGTGCAGTGACCATCACAGCAAGGTACCTACGACGTCAGGGTCTCGCACTGTCAACTGAAAAATGCGCAATGCTTGCATTTACGCGAAAACAAATGACAAGATACCCAGTAATTGTGAATGGAACAGAGATTCCTACTGTAGCGCAACACAGATTCCTAGGTGTGATCATCGACCGGAATCTATCATGGTCAAAACACGTCGCGGCCTTGAAGTCAAGGCTGAAGAGTTTTGTCCACGTTCTTCGGGTCGTGGCAGGATCAAGATGGGGCCCGTCGGAGGCAGCTCTCCTGCAACTGTACCAATCCTTATTCGTAGGATACTTGCGATACAGCATGCCTGTGCTTTCAAACATGAATCCTAGTTGTGTGAGCACGCTAGAAAGCATCCAAGCTCAAGGGTTGCGCACGTGCTTGGGCTTACCACGCTGCACATCAACCAATGGAACTCTCGCCGAAGGTCGGGCTTGTCCCATCAATGTATGTATGCTCTGCGAGCCTCTGCGAGCCCACCTTCGCCTGTTGACCCGACACAGGCAACATCCCCTATCAGCGCTCCCTGCCAGCCACCCAGACTGCAGTTATTCAAGAGCTATATCGCGGCACGAGAACATAATACCACCAAGATTCTCTCTCCCACGTGTTCCTGAGGCACCTCCGTGGGTCCTGCCTAGACCGCTTGTTAGGCTGCAGATACCTGGGATTACGAAGAAGTTGCTTGTACCATCTATCGGCCTAAAACAACTTACACTCCTGCACATTTATACAACGTACGACGGTGCGGCACACGTGTATACTGATGGATCTACCACGTCATGTACTTCCACCGCAGCCTTTGTCATCCCGCAGATGACCATCGCTCGCCGCTTCAAGTTAGATCACAAGACCACATCAACTGCTGCGGAACTTGTTGCTATTCGGGAGGCAATGCGATTCATTTCCGTAGAGCCCGCTCGCAGATGGACAATACTGTGCGATGCCAAAGCTGCTCTTCAAACCCTCGACTGCGTCATGAGACAAGGCCCATATCATACGCTATCGATAGAGATTGCAGAGCTTCTTGGCATTGCTGCAAGAAATGGACATCATGTAGCCTTCCAGTGGATACCTGCTCACTGTGGCCTAATGAGGAATGAAGAGGCTGACGCTGAAGCTAAAAGAGCTTTAAATAATGCCCCGGAAGTGTGCATTGCGTTTTCTCGGTCAGACACTAACGCCTTACTTCGACGCGTAATGCGGTACTCCACTTTAGAGCATTGGAACAAACCTGAACGCCGGCACAAGCGGCTGCACAAATGGGACCCAGAAATGAAGTTCCGTATGCCTCACAAGCTAAAGCGAAGCATCACATGCATGATTCACCGCATCCGTCTCGGTGTGGCATACACGAGAAGTTATGCCCACTTGATCGGCTGCAGTGACACAGGTCCCGATTGTAGCCACTGTCAGTTACCCGAAACACTTGAACATATATTTTGCACCTGTCCGGCGTACGCAAGAGAACGTCAGAAAATGATCTCTTCGATTGGAGGACATCTTGGTCGAGCATTAACCGATGAGGTAGTGTTAGGTCCTTGGCCTGACGTCAGCAGCGCAAATGTGGTTATAGGAGCCGTCGTAGCATTCTTACAAGCAACTGGACTGGATGCACGTCTTTAGATTTGCCCCAGCGTTACAGGACTAAATTCTCATCTCCCTGTCTTACCATCGTCATTCATCACTCTTTCGATCCCCTGTCCCCCCCTCCCCAGTGTAGAGTAGCAGGCCAGAGCAGACTATAGCTCAGGCCGACCTCTCTGCCTTTCTGTAAATAAATTCTCTCTCTCTCTTTATAATAGGCCAAAGAATAGTTTGTCTTGCTCGGCCCACGCTAGCGCGCCGAAAGTGTGGGCGTGGAAACGTATACGTCATCTTCGGTTCCTTTGGCAGAGCCGTGCTGCACTGCGACGGAAGGTTCCCGCCGCTCAATGATCCGAACTGCGAGTGCGCCGTTTATGTGACGAGGGCTCATGTAAGTATAACGAAGCTGAAAGTTATGCACCTGGATTACGATATCTGGAATGACGACAAACAGCCGAGCGTTACGTGAGCAAGCATCTCTCGTACCTTCAACTGTGGCCTCCGTGACGTGCCGTTGCCGGAGCTAATCGAGGAGGCCACGCTTCAGCAGTGATGCGGTTGCAGATAACGCGGCATACCGAGGACGTTGTCACCGCGTTCGCTCAGCATCTCAAGAAGCCCCGCGGCCACAGCCTCTGTTTCATGGCAAAAAGTGCTATTAGCGTTCACTTTTCAGAACTCTCACGTCGTTTTTCGAATTCACCAAGGATCAAACTGTCCTTACACGCTTCAAAGTCATTTTTTTTTAAAGTGCTTCAGCTTCCCCTTAATCGGATGACTGGTTTGTTCGCCCCGATGTAAGACGTATTTGAAAAAGCGCAAAAACAATGCGCTCATGCGCTTTTGTTTTTTTAGCGCATATAGGAATTTTATATAGGGGTTTTAGCGCATATAGGGGTTTTATATAGGGTTTTTTTAGCACATATCTGGGGTTTTACGTCCCAGAACCACGACGTGACTATGAGAGACGCCGTAGTGGAGGGCTGCGGAAATTTAGACCTTCTGGTGTTCTTTGAAAACGTGCACTGACATCGCACCATACACGGGCCTCCACCATTTCACCTCCATCGAAATGCAACCGCCGCGGCCGGGATCGAAGCCGCGACCTCGAGTCTGTTTTTTAGTGCAGTACAATGTTTTCCGTGAAGTTGATGAAGCCGTGCATAAAAGACACGTTCACACGCGCATTCAGAACACACATACATACACATTTGGTGGCTCACCAACCAGACCATATTAAATGTTTTCAGTGAAAAGTAAAATGAGTCCTGCTCGCCAACTTAGGAAGCCCCCTGAATGCACAAATAAGTGTGGGAAAAATTGCTTAAAGTCTTTGCGAGCAACGTTTACCTGATTTCGTTTAGCAGTGGCAACTTGCAAGGTTAATATGTGTTAAATGTGACGCACATGTATCAACATATGTGTAAGAGAACACCAGTCGTCCTTCAACAAAATTAGAAGTGTGGCATTTTGCTACCCATTGCATGCAGAGAGAGCGGGTGTTATCCCTTGTTTGATGAACCTGATTGTTTTTAGCAGTAATAATTAACTTACACGATAATTAACGGAGGCATATCCTATTGAAGAAAAGAAAACGAGGTAATGCATGCATCAGCAACCATTCGGTCCTGCTGCATTATGCGTTCACCTTTCACCACTTCCAACAGATGTGCATTGTCAATATTTTCGCCTGTTTTTCAAGGTTAACACACTGTTGCCTTTCCGGCAACAGTGGGAATCCGGCGCCGTAGCTATGTGGGTAGAGCATCGGGTGCGTAACCCGAAGGTCGCAGGTTCGGTTCCTGCCGGCGGCAAGTTGTCTTTTCGTCCACTTTACTTTCTTCACATTTACATCACAATTAGTGCAATACACTTAAAACAGTACAGTTAACGTCCCCTATAACTTCCGTTGGCTTCATTATCCGTTTGTTTTAGTTGAGGTTGTATATAACAAGGATCCGAGTTCGCAAAATTCTCGTCTTTCATTCTTGCCTTTCAGGGTTAATGCTGCTTCGCATGCACGATCGCTCTATGAAATTTATCTGCGTGTGCCCTGTCCTGCTGTTACTGGTGTCCCGTCTGCAGCACATTAACCATCATGAAATACTTTGCCACTTCTGCTGTATCATAGCGAGTGAAACGCACATTACTATACACGGCTGATTTCATTGTCGCCAATTGCGTCAGTGTGAAAGCATGTCAACCTAGCGACGATCGTTCGCCTGCTCGTAACTCACATCGAAACAACACAAGAAGATTCCATATTCGTAACCTAGTTAAGCGTGTAGAGACACGCCTTTTGCTAAGGCATCATGACAATTCATGTCTCATGTATTGTCAAAACTGCAAATAAACTACAACTAACCGAGGCGATCTAGAATACTTTACTATGCGAGCTACTTATATACTTTAGCTACCCAGCAGTTAAGTTGAAGCGCCCACAAGAAAAAGGTTTCGCAAACAAAAACATTAAATTATACGAGTGTTCTTACCTGGACAAAAATATATGGCTGAAAATTAGGCCCGAGTACAACCATATCCGCAGTAATGGAATTACACGTCAGTATGTTCCTGGCCCGCTGCTGCCTCCTTCGCACTTCGCTAGCAGTTCCGCAACGATGAAACGATACCTCACAAGTTTTCGTATCTTGACCATGCGCAGAACCACTCCGCCACAATGCGGTTGAGAATTATTTTTCACGGCGAAAGCCTTATATGTATTCTAAAAATAGACAGGGCGTGTAAACACGGACACAAGAAAGAAGTCGGGACACCACAGACGCCGACTAACAACTGACGATATGCACGGCGGCGTAAAGCAAAGAAGGCGCGAAAACTTATCTGCGCATGCCCATGCAATAGGCGAACCTATATCAATCCGGCACGTGTGTGGGTGTACGTGAAAGATAACTGTTGAGGCAAATTAATTTAACCTTTATGCAAGTTAATGGACGGTTGGCTCACGCATGCGGCACTACTGTTGTCGATATGTCATGCCTCTCAACCATCAGACGCGTTTCTTCATTCCTATGCCGGTACAAAACTGTCCATTCATCGAATTTTAACGTGCGCTTACACTCCCGACAAGGTAAAGACAGATTAGAAGGTGAGCCTCCGGTTAGCAATCCTTATGTTCCGATAATCTCTGGTTAATGCAGCGGCCCGTGTGTATACGTAGAAGCGGCCGCAGCTGAAAGGGACCTTATACATCACACTTGTACGGCAATCAGTGAATTTGTTGGTGTGTTTTACGAAACAAATATCGGTTCGCTTGTTGTCTTTTATTAGCTCATTCTTTCTCTGCATAGAGGCACAAATCTTAACTAGCTTAATGGCAGCCGTAAAAACAACATTAGTGCCGTCTACTTCCTACTTTCTTTAGGCTGTGAGATACGCAATGAATGCACGGTATACCTACGACATGTTTCTTCCTATGGCTTTCTGCAATCATGCTCGGACTTTACATAACGGGCTTCTTTAAACGTTCAGCGACAGTGGCCACTGCAACACGAGGATAACCTACCTCTAAGGGACTCGTAACCTGCGCGTTAAAGCTATCACTCATTTTGTGCTCAAGCGACTTGGTGAGGGCAGACTTAAGGCAAGACATGGCTACACTGTTTTTTACAGCCTTCGACGAAAAACTTAATTAACAGTGGTTTTGGAGATCTAGGAGAATACTACCAGCAGAAGAACCACGCCGCAAACAACGACGACGAGAAAAAAAAGAAAAAAGAAAGATGGGTGTGGTCGCCTCATTTTGCAACGCCTCAACAAAAAAAAATTCACAGATGATTACGATATACTACATAATGCGAATTCTGAGCGCAGCTCTGTTTAGGTGTTTTGATTTGGCGATAAATTGAGGCAAACAGTTTGAGAGAGGCATGTACTGTTGCCATACCACACCATGAGTAGACTGACTGGCGCGGACAATTTCGTGTAGCTATTTCACATCAACCGCCGCAGACGGAGCGCAGAACGAGTGCCTCGCTAACCGGTATAGACCGCGGAAGGCAGCGCGTGGGCGCGTTCCACAACAGCGCCGCAGAGAAGCCTCCGTTCATGCAGCGCTTTATTTCCATATATGCTATCGGTGGGCGCCCTTCTACCTTAGTGATGACGTCATCGGCGACGGCACGACGGCGCGCACTACTATGGCGCCGCGGGTGGCCGCCGCGGAACCTGTCATCTCGCCACTGTCGTCCCTTCTTCCTCGCTATTGCCGTCTTTCATCCGTCGCTGCGCTCCACGTTCGCTCCGTTTCGTCCTCGTTCACTGTGCCGGCTACGACGACGCCGACGCTGCTCAATGCGGGAATGGGCACCTAAGCTGCGCTTTAAAAGGACAAATGCACATTTCATGTTGGGACTACGCCAACTGTTGGCTATCCGCAGTTGTAGCAATGTGACGTTCGTTACATATTGCCACAGGTACTGCCAGTGCTCGAGCGCTACGCAGGCTTCGCGAGCCAAGCGATACGCCGACAGCCGTGTCGCGACATTGGAAGCCAGCCGCAGTGCTAATGCCAGCCCTTGCGTGAGCACGAGCTCCAACCGAGGGGCCAGCGCGTGACAGAGGAAAAAATTACACCATCTCCCGCTAAAGGGAACCATGTGTAGATGTGAAGCAGCGGGCGCTAACGCTTACATTGGCGGTGGCGTTGACGCTGGTGCTCATCGCAGCGTTGCGCAGGACAGAAAACTGGGGAGGCGCAAAGCACGCAGTGATGGAGCGGTGTTTCCTACTGGAACATGCCAATCGCTGCTAATGGGCAATGAGAGACAGAAGACTCCGACTGGACACAGATACCCGCAGTCCGCTTTTAGTTAACGCGCACGCTGCGAATTTTTATTGTTCAACAACGCACAGGAGAAATCTCCCACCGGCACCACCTTGGAGGTCAAGATCCATTGCCATATATACGGGGTTGTCAGTGAACGGTTGTGCAGCGCGAGCAGTCGGTTTTTTCAACCAAGAAACTCGCTAGCAGACGCTGCCTGCGTCGGCGTCGCGAGGCGAGAGAGGAGGAGGGGGGGGAGAGAGGGGGGGGGGGGACGCGCATGCGCAGTGGGAGTGTGGACGCCGCAGGCAGGGATGCCTAGAGGAGAGAGGGGGGAGCGTAGGAGAGGAGAGAGAGGGGGGGACGCGCATGCGCAGTGGGAGTACGGACGCCGCGGGCAGGGATGCCTAGAGGAGAGAGGGGGGGAACGTAGGGGGGGGAGAGAGGAGGGGAGGCGCATGCGCAGTGAGGGTGTGGTTGCCGCGGGGAGGGATGAGGAGAGAGAGGGGGGAGAGGAGGTTTTTTATTTTTATTTTTTTTGAAAGGTTTGCGCATGCGCAGTAAGGGTGGTCACGCCGGCACACCACCACCACCACCACCGGATTAAGCTTCGCCATAAGATGCTTCACTTTAAAAATCACAGCATGTCCACGGAGTGAATGCTAAACCGTGAATCTTCCGTGAAATTCGCCCAGTACATCATCAAAGACGTGACAAACACTGTGCGTATATATACAAGAAATTTATATTTTATTCGTGAGCCGTAATTTTCCGTTTTGTTTTCGTTTCTTCGTTGGTCGTGGTTACCATTTACATAAGCCGTGGCTTCCGTTCCCCCCTTCATTATAACGGCTTTATGGTCGGTGAAATGGAGGGAGAGCGGTTCCTGGATGGGTCGTAGTCGAAAGTTTGCAAAGAAGAGATCGATGCAGGTTCCTCGGATGGTGGTTGGTTGCATGTGGTCAAACGATATGCATGCGAGACCATATCGCGATGCCATGTGTTGTATGGCATTGCGATCGTCATCGTCATCGTTATGACGCATAGTGGGTACATTCCATGCGCTGTGCCGTGATGGGAGCGTCATCGCAAAGGGGTGGCTATGACGACAACGACGCAGGACGACGCCGGACTAGCCTATGCCCTAAGGAGCTTCGTCCCTAAAAAGCGAGCTTAGAGGCCAGTGATAACAGGCTCCTCGTTCGCTCTCTTTCATCCTCGTTCGCTCTTTCGTTACGCCGACGACGGCGACGTCGCTCAACACAGGAACGGGTGCCTAGATAGAAACGCTCAAAGTGGCTGCAGGTCGCTAAGAAATGCGTCGCAGTTGAAAAACGACAGGCCTGCGCGGAAAGCGCAGCACAGCCACAGCGAAAGCTGGAAGAGCGCCATTTCTGTAACACGTTGCAAACTCTCTTGGGGCTACTAATACGAGTACGCTTGCAAGGAACCCATTACTCCATTGTTTCGGTGGCTGATGACGATGAAAAATTACGTCCGAGTCCTTTGTAATGACCCACTCGTTACGTAATTCCTTTGTAATGACCCACTCGCTACGTAATTCATATATTGTGACGCCTGCTTACACAATTCGCATCTAGTTATCCGCTTTCAGTTATCTTAAGCACAAGAGAAATCGCCCACCGGCACTGCATTGCAGGTCAAGATCCAGTGCCTATATATATGGGGTGGCCGGTGAACGGTTGTGCAGCGCGTTGTGTCTCGCGGGCGAGGGAGAGTTTCCATAGTCAACGCGCGCCGTTCGCTCTCTCTCGCCACGCGGCGAGCGCTGAAGCGGTGGCGAGAAAGAGCGAACTCTCTCTTGGGGAGAGGCTGTCTCTTGCGTTCAAGCAAATCGACCGTCACGACAGCAGCAGACAGCAGCAGCAGCAGACGACGATACACGACGACACGCCTAGACCCCAAGGTGCTTCGCCCCTAAAAAAAGGAATTGTAGAGAAAAACCGATGCAAATTGTGCTTCGCACAGAACGATAAATAAGAATACTGGCACTGAATTATGTACACATTTACAATAAAACACATCAACGCGAATAAAGCAATAAGTTCCCCCCTGGCAACAAGAGCGTTGGCATCCGTCTGCATTCGGTTGCACGTACGAGAACGAACACGTAGATGCTTCCGTTTCGACCACGGTAATTTACCAGCGAGTGCTTCACAAAGCACCGCGTACAAATACTGCGGCTCAGAAGTGTCCGACTAGCCGGTATGCACCGAACGTGACTGGCCTGCGCTCACGTCAGCGGGTCCATTTCGCTCGTATGACCACGCCAGTCTTCCGCCGTGGTGTTGCAGCGCCAAATGATGCCTCGTTGTCGCGCACACACCTGACAGGTCCACAAGCCGCATGACAACACCATCGTCCTAACTTGGTGCTTTGAATTCGGTGACAGAATTAATAAGTGCGCAAAAACGCAATAATGAAAAAGGCAGTAAAAGCCAAAGCTATCACTCGTCAATGACAATCGACACGCTATAAAAGTATATTGCAACGGGTGCTCGAAGTCTTATATACAAATTGCGATCTGGCGCGAGTCAATATCGTCCGAGCCCATGACGGGGGCTAACGACGGTGTCTCCACAAAACGGCAGGGCGCCAACGCAGCAACATACGGGCGTGCAGCGATGACGTCACTTGTGGTCCTCTCGCTGAAGCATGGCGAAGTGCAGGAAGACCTGCTCAAGCGTGAGCTGCGCCACCGAGTAATCGGCCACGTTGAAGACGCCCTTGGCCTGGTCCATGACGTCGAACACTTCAGCCCAGCTCAAGTCGGGCGCCGACAGGTGGAACTCGAGCAGTCCGTTGTGCGCGCCGATCAGCTCGATGCCCGGCAGCCGCGCCTGCATGTAGCTCTTGACGCCGTCCACCTCGGTGCCCAGCGACTCGTCCTTGCTGCTGTGCGAGCTGAGCGACGTGAGCGACGTGACCGACGGCTTGGCGCCGGCAACCTTGATCATGATGGAGTAGCCACTGCCGAACTTGTTCTTGAGGTGCTGCGGCGAGCCGAGGCAGCACAGGCAGCCGTTCACCATGATCGCCAGCCGGCTGCACATGGCCTCGCACTCCTCCATGCTGCGTGACGACGACGCCGCGACATCGGTTACGCCACTGCGCGGCTTTTTAAAGAACTTAAAGAGCCCCTTACTAGACTCTGAAAACACACACACAAAAACGAGCTGGTTATTCTCTCCTGGCGTTTCTCGTCTTTCTGGCGCACTTCGTCAATTAGGAACTGTGATTCACATGACGTCTATAGAGTACATACTCTCGATTGGTCCATGTATGCGAAATATTCGATGCGAATTGTCTCCCACACTGCTTTGCCGTACAGCCGCCCACACCGGTTCTTTTTTTTTTTTTTGTCTCGCATGATTATCGTGCGCGATCAATTGAATTCACTTCCCTTTTGTGTGTTTCCGACCGCGCAAGCGGAGATAGCAGCGTGTAGCCGAGAAGCGCGAAATCCTAATAGGCTCAACGCCTGTAGTGTTGACTTTATACACGTGCTTTTAAGAAATACATGGCGAGGTGTAGCAAGGGTAACGAATGCGAGAAAGAATCCACTCCCTTGTCTTCGAAAGCGAGGTGGCTATAGGGGCCCTTCAAACGACTCGTGAGATGGGTACCTCCGGTGGGAAGCCGGCGTGTGGCACGAAAAAATAGCAGTTTCGCCGCAACAGCGAAGCAATAAATGCGATAGAAACAAATTCGAATGTCACGCGAAGAACGGCAAGCAGCTCGGAACTTTCTGCGCGCTGCTCAAGCCCAAAGGAAACGCGAAAAAAACAAAAAAGAAACATAAGGGCGAGCGCGAACCGTTGTAGCTCGACATTTGCAGCGTGCTGCTCAAACACAAAACAGGACGCATGAAAAGAACGCACAGGTATGAACAGGACGAGCGCGAACATTCCCGAAGTTTACTTAGCTACGCGACAGCGCTGTCGAATTGAGCATTCACCTATTTCAGCGGTCGCGAGGGCCGTGACCACTTACATGCAAGCCAAATACTGGTCTAGAGTGCTTATTTGGACTGGTTGGTACATATTCAAAGACAGCTTGTCACACGCAGTATTAAGTAATGGTCACATATAGGGACACAAGCGTAAAATCAAGACTCGTGAACGTGAGCTGAGCAATCGAGTTTTACTCGCAACGTAATAAGCTAAGAAATAAAAACAATGTAGCAAATTGGGCCAGTTGGAACGTACTCATGATGGGCTACTCCTTTCTGTTTATATATGCCACGTATTTTCCATTAAGCTTTCAGTTGTTAGACAGCGCTTGCGTCGTGTACTTTCTTGTTTTCCGTGTCCTTTCTTGCTCTGACCGTCATGAGTAAGAAATAAAAAAGTCACAGTTTCGCCACAAGGCGAAGGCAATGAATGCGATAGCAACAAATTGGAATGTCAAGCGACGAATGGCAAGCAGGTCGAAACGTGCAGCGCGCTGCTCACGCACACATGACGCACGAAAACCACACGCACAGGACGAGAGAGAACTAACAACGTTCACAGCTCGACACTTGACGCGCTGCTCAAACAAAAACGACGCACGAAACGTATTCACAGGTACAGACGAGCGCGAACTAAAAAGTGTCACAGTTGTTACTTCGCTGTGTTTGGAAAAGCGCGTTCTTTTCGCAAACGGGGGGACTGCCGCGAGCGAAGTGACCTTCGTGCGCTCGGTGACTACAACGCAATCGTTCCAGCGAACGCCCAATTCTCCCCCCCTCCCCCCGAGAGATAAGCGCACGCAAGGGCGTCTAACCCCCCACGGAGCAAAGTGCGTGAGACAGCGTGAGGGAGATGCGTGCATGCGCGTGGGCGTCGCGACGAGCGGGGCGGGCACCGAGCTAAGTTCCGCCGAGCGCGGCCTTTGCGCCATCTCGCTGGTAATGCTGAAAACACGCTGAAAACTTGCTGTATATAAATAGCTCGCCGTTTGAACGTTGAAGGACGTGCGCTTTCGTGGCTCAGCGGTTAGCGCCGCGCGCTGAAGAACGAGAGGTCCTTCGTTCGATGCCGCCCGTCGGAAGCATTTTTCTGAATTATTATTCTTTGTGGCTTTTATAATATATAGATACATATACATATACGGGGCATGACGGCGGCGGCAACGCCGACGGCTAAAACCAGCCGAGAGTGTCCATAAAATTGCTATCGCAATAAAACATACTCGTAGTGCTTCGCGAGCGCGGCTCCTGAGCGGACGGAGAGTGGCTTTCCCGCATAGCTTCCTGAGCCCCTCGACGCAACTAGTCGAATGTCACGCGCGTACGCAATGGGCGAGCTCCACCAGGGCTATTCCCGTGGGTCCCTTTCCCGATCGCCATCTAATCTATATTTACATTGTCGACAGCGCTATGAACGTGCAGTGTTGTTCAGGCACAAGAATACAAATGATGGTAGAGTCCTGGTATATCGATAGTAGTGGTAGCACATGCGTGAACCAGCCGTCGATTAACTTGCATAACGAGAAATGAAATGCCCGACTAGTTATCTCCCGCGCAGACCCCCCACTTGCACCGAGTTGACTGGTAGGGCTGCATGCCTGTGCATGCGCATACGAGTTTTTGTGTCTACTCTCTTTTTCCGCCGCAGTGCGCTGTTTCAGTTGTTAGTCTGCGTTTGTGTTGTTCTGATTTCTTGTGAACGTGTCTGCAAGCCAACTTTTACCCTAAATCCTTTCCCGTTTCAGTTCTTCACTTCACTTTTATTGTTTCCTTAAACGCACCCCTCATTACATACGGGGTGAATTTACCACTGCACAGTACATGAATAGTGACCACATATTCACCGTTCATTCGAGTGCGCCTCCGATCGCGAGACGTGACCCGCGGTTGACGCAGTATTGAGTTTCACTCGCTTATAATTCTGGCGCGGTGCGTCGAACATCGTGGATTCCGCATCGTGTTGCATTGTGTGCGTTACTTTGACATGTCTATTTGATTAATTTGGTAAGACGTTCTAGCGGGCTAATTGGTTCATTGCTGTTAGACGTTCTTAAAATGCGCGAAATGACCAGGACACAACCAAGAAAACACGCAGAACACCCCCTATAGCACTGCGCTGGTGGTGTTGTCGTGCGCTGTTTAAGAATGAATAATTTGGCTAGCTGACTTATTGGCATGCTACAATTTGTATAATTCGGCTAGCGGCTTGCTGTGCGAAAGATGCAATGAAATTCCCATTTGTTAGTTTGCAACAAAGTGTACTGGGTCCTCTATTCCTCGAGTGCGAGAGAGCCCCCACAACGGTTATATGATGTGGCTCTAGTGGAAAAATGGAAATGGGCACTGCGATGGGTCCTTTATTCTCGCTGAAATTGACGCAAGAGGGGGTTTTAGGCGAATTGTGCCGAGTTGAAAATTTCGACATCTTTCTAATTATTTCCGAGTAGACTGCACAGCCTCTAAGGTTTTTTGCTCAGACTAACACAGCGAAATTCCAGCTAAGCAATTATCGCCGATTATTGATCTAAGTTCATGGCCTAAGACACTTCGTGTTGCCGAAGAGGACAGGCGATCGAAACCTGTGAGAGGTGAGAATGATGCTGCATCCGCGGACGATGAGCTCCTGCAGTGTGTGCCAGACGCAGCGCTTGGCCACGGGATCCATGCCGGTGGACGGCTCGTCCAGAATCACCAGCTTCGGGCTGCCGATGAACGCCACGGCTGTGCTCACCTTGCGCTTGTTGCCGCCACTGCGTCCACCGAAAGGTATAGGCATATTGCAGATTGCATGAGCGGTAAACAGCAGGAATAGAAGGACAGAACTTGACAGGACAGACTTTCAACTTACAACTGCAGTCTATTGGAAATTTTTCTCACACGAGAACACAGAATCGCGCACGTGCAGCCACCTTATCATAGCCAACAGGAAGGTTACTTATCTCAACTGATATGTGCCGGCCTCTAACTACTTAGAAAGCATATGTCTTTATCTGTTAAAGGGCCCCTAAACCACACCGAGTTCAAAAGCGAGACAGTAGTTTCTTTGTAGCCTTCACTACCCTTCCCACAAGCGGTCTCTCCTCCTCGCCACTTATTTATTTCTTCATAAAACACGTGGAATGTGGGCACTAAGCGTTGAGCCAGAGAGGATTTCGCGCTTTACGACTACACGCTGCTGTCTCCGCTTGCGCAGTCGCAAACGCAGAAAACGGAGTGAAATCAGTTCATCACGCATGATAGTCATGCGAGACAAGACAGAACGGGCGTGCGACTGCATGGCAAATCAGGGTAGGCGACAATTCACAACAGACATCTCTCGTATATCGACCAATCTAGAGCTTATTTCATCCTGACGTCACGTGGACAAACGGCTGACGTCACGAATTGTGTCCGCAAAGACGGTAAACACCGGGAGAGAATAACGCGGTCGTTCCTCGTACTTCCAGAGGTTGTTTAGGGGCCCTTAAATGCTACAGAGGGAACACTGATCCACGTGGTTGAGTTAGCTTTTATCTGTCTAGCTTCCATGATCTCCCTGGCCAGTCTGTCTGTGTTTTCGATTTCCCGAAGAACATTAGTACTCGTGAATTGCGGATTGCGTCCACAATCTTTGCAGTGCAGAGACAGGTGCGCGCCACCTGTGAAAGCTTTCAATGAACCTGAATGTTCCCTGAGCTGTGTCATTTAGACGTCGGCCCGTCTGGTCGATGTGCACTTCTGCACAGCTCAACGGAATTCTGACACCACCTCACCGGTACACGGAACAAAATGCATGACATGTATTCCTGCTGTTTATTGCTCATACAATCTACAATACGTTGCACCAACCGGCCCTGCAAGCCATATGGAAAGGTACGCGTTGCATTGTCACGCGCCAGAAGGACAATTGCGAAGAAGCGTGCCTGTAGGTGTCCAGCGTGCTATCCAGGTGGGGCGTGAAGTAGAAGAGCTGCGCGAGCGCGCGGCACACGTCCCCGACCCGGCTCTCGGGTATGCCCCGGATGCGCGCGTACAACGTCAGCACCTCGCGGCCTGTCAGGAAGTCCGGCAGCGCGTCTGTCTGCGGGCAGTAGCCGATCCTTCGGCGAACCTGTGCGTGCGTGCGAAGTCGTAGCGTTCAGACTGGCAGGCACAGCCGGGGCGCACATCTTTCGTTCTTTATTCAGAGCTACCCTATAGCTGCTTTGCCCAAGGGCGTGTAAGCAAAAAAGGTCCTCATTATCGCGGAACACTTCATCACAAGGACAATCGGTTCTACTCTGTTACAGTTCGAGCAAAAAGTCTATTAGCATAAAAGTTTGTTATAGTCGAGCATTCTTGAAGTTTTAAGGTCATGACCGGATCCTTTTAAATATATAATGCCGTAGCTTAAAGCACCATGTCTGTTAGTGCTGGTCTAACGATATATTTGAAATAGCAATTTTAAACGCAGTTTTCTTCGAAAAGAAGAGAGCGCTTATCATTCTATAATATATATATATATATATATATATATATATATATATATATATATATATATATATATATATATATATATATATATATATATATAGCTCGTTTTTCGTAACAGTGTAGCTCTGCTTCCGCTTACACCGCCTGCGGACGAACTTCGCCGCTCTGTTTTGTATTCTCTCGATTTGGTCATCACGACTTCCGACGGGTGTCCCACACACGCATATTCCGAAATCGGGCGGACGAATGAAATACAAGCATGAAGTATTCTTTAGGGTTCGTACTCGCGGTTATATTTCGATAGGGTGCGTGCTGCTTACCTGCTTCGTTTTGTTGGTGACCGAATAGCCGTCGACGAAGGCGTCGCCCTCGCTGGGCCCGATGGTGGCCGTGAGCATGCTGAAGGTGGTCGTCTTGCCGGCCCCGTTAATGCCGAGCAAGCCGAAGCATTCGCCCTTGCGCACGCCGAAAGAGAGCTCGCGCACGGCGCAGAAGGAGCCGTAGAAGCGCGACAGCCGCCGCAGCACCAGCACGTCGCGCTGCGCGAGCTCCGGCATGGTCGAGGTGAGGATGCGCAGCTTCTCCTCCGCCACGTCGTCGTCGTCCTGCACCTCCTGCAGGTGGAAAGGATACAAAGGTCGAAACGCGCACACAAATAATCGGGCACAAGAATTCACTCTAGAGGAGTGCATGCTATTGCATTTTAAGCGCGCAGTAATTTAGGGGCCCGGTTTGTCCATCCCTGCATCTCATGTGCCGTGATCACGCTCAAAATCAATTGTGGTCAATAGAGGTCTAAAACACGGCTAACAAGGCTCAAAACCGAGCCCATGAGTGAACGATGTCTGAAGTATTATATTGAAATAACCAAAACTTTAAATCGCTAAAAATGCATCGGAAACATGCGCCTGACTCCTGTGCCGCGCAAGAGATGGCGCCACCACCTTGTCAAAAGCACGAATGCTCCTCCTACTGCCTCTTCTCCGGTGCATTCGTCACTACATCCTTGCAGGAAAACCAACCGGACCGAAACTCGCTGCAGGCGACATGTATCTCAACTACCGTAACGAGCAGGAAGTCAATAAAATGCTGCAAAAAGAAGCGCACATGTCGTGTACCGAGTTCAAGATATAATAATATCTGGGGTTTAACGTCCCAAAACCACACTATGATTATGAGAGACGCCGTAGTGGAGGGCTCCGGAAATTTCGACCATCTGGTGTTCTTTAACGTGCACTGACATCGCACAGTACACGGGCCTCTACCATTTCGCCTCCATCGAAATGCGACCGCCGCGGCCGGGATCGAACCCGCGACCTTCGGGTCAGCAGCCGAGCACCCTAACCGCTATACCACCGCGGCGGACACCGAGTTCAAGAATCTCACTAACACGATTGTACTCGTACCGGGGAAATCCTACATGCTTAGCTCAAACATTAACGACATCGACGGTTTGGTAAGCGGAGCAGTGAGAATTCTACGAACGGGAATGGACGAGGTGCCCGTGCTACGCATTTCCTCAGGTTTCACAGAAGTGGAGCTGCATTTGTTTTGTTTTTTTACCCCACTTACGCAGCGTGCTGTTTCCAGCAGGCGTGCTCATGTTTGCAACCGCGTATATCCGCTGCTGGTGCCTGCAGTGTCAGCGGTCAGCCCTGAAAACTCAATGCGGTCGACGGTGCTCCTGTGACGAACACCATTTTAATAATATTAACTATGCGCAACCAGTGGCGTAGCCAGGGGGGGGGGAGTTGAACCCCCCCCGCACACATACAAACGCCCGCACGAACATACATAAAGTATGGTTGAACCCCCCCCCCGAAAAACATTTCTGGCTACGCTACTGTGCGCAACTATTGCGTTTCGGAACCTCCGCGCCGGCGGCACTCAGGCGTGTTGTCGCTTGTGGTGTCATTATGCTCTATGGGGGCAAGGAAGCATGCTTATCCTGCTAGTATACTATTTTATTGCAAGAGCAATTATATGGACATTCCGGGCGCATTTATGCCGTCGCCGTTGCCTTCGTGCGACCTTCGTGCTATCTGTCGCTTCAACGCAAACTGAGTGTTGAAAACATCGCACGCACATAGGTGTGACCCGCCTGTCGATCGCGCCCGACCGCTCAAAGTGCGCAGTTCTTGCCGAAGCCACGCCTGGCCCCTCTCCTGGAACCGCACGGGCCTTTCGCACGACAGAATATCGCCGGCGCGCTTCCATTCCGCTTGAGCCTCAATCTTCGGCTGCCCTCGTACACAGAACATACGACGTGCGGGGTGATATTATCGTCCCCTGGACTTTATACGGAACCTCGAAGCGACGGAGACGTCATCAAGTGCACCTGGAATGCTCACAAAGGTCGGCAAAGAGCTCACTCGGACTGACTCATGAAATTTATTTTGCCCTTAGGGATCACGCGGACTCAGACTTGCCAAAATTATCCTCAAGCGGAATTTCTCGGGCTCAGACTCACTAAAATTCATTTCAGCCGCAGTCACTCGGACTCAAACTCACCAAAATATATCACTCACTCGGACTAACTCAGACTCAGATTTACGGCTGAATCTGAGTCTATATATAGTGAGTCCACTAATGAGTGAGTTTGCCAACCTGTGAATGCTCACAAGAAATAAGACCCCGTCGCTATAACCCGAATCTGTGCCAAGAGCCCGATCCCTGCTCTTTGCCTGTTTTGATCGTATGAAATGTATTCTGGCTGCTCCCGTCATCGCCGGTAGGTGTCACTGACCTCGTTGCGTGACCCCGACGTGCCACTAGCTGAGCCGCTGACGGTGAGCCGTTCGGTGAAGAAGCCGGCGTTCGCCTCGCAGGCGCACAGCACAACGAGTCCGAACAGCGCGTGCAGGATGAACGACGTCAATGCACGCGTGATGCCCGGCGAGCCCCACGACAACAGGTCCGGCTGCCAGTCGATGCACTCGTTCGCGCGGCAGTAGTCTGCAATGAGCTCGCCAATGTATTGTCTGCTAAGTACGCAACATATCGGACTCCGCAGGCTGCCTTTTCCCAAGGTAAAGCAATTTCTGTTTGATCACGAAAACGCACGTGAGCATACTCGTGACACAACATACGGAAGTCTTTGCCTTTGTTAATACTAGCAATCACAAGCAGGAAACAGGTGCGAGAGTGAAAAGCAATCCTGCTTTTACCTGAAGTCAATGTAATAACTCCAAGTTATACTGTGCTTTTTCACGTGATGGAAAAGATAAATAAAAATAAAATAAAAAACGATGGCTCTAAGCTACATAGAGCGCCTTAGTGAAACATGCGGTGTTGAAACTCAAGCACTATAATGTGCAGCTATGTGAATCTTAGGAATTTAAGTAAAGAAGCGCAGCGGAAACGGCATTACAAGCAGAGAAACTAACACCCGTATTCTAGAACGTCCCTTCACTCGGCGCTCCACCTTGACTCGAGAATGGCGATGGCAGATCCACCCTTCGGCAAAAATATTCATCGCACATGAGCGATAGCCGGCATCATTTCCTGAGAACCGCTGAGTCATTTTAAGTCGAGCGGTGGCGCTTTGCTCAGCTCGGTTCAAGTGAAGCGCTGAATTCGAGTCGAGGCTTGTTTCAGAATACGGGGGGTAAGAATCGCAACCAAAAAATTAATATAAACAACTCTCCTGTGTATACGCATCCTCACTACTTAGTATTGACCACATCTCTCGACGACGTCGCTCGTAAAGAAATGCCTCGTTTAGGGAAGTTTTTTTTTTTTTGTTATGGGTTGAGCCTGGATGAACTTCCTTGTTCATCCATGGAGCCGATAACGACACGCGTTCTTTCAATAGCCGTTGTGCAACCACATCAGCGACAATGCTTTGTCAGGCGTGATGGTGGGCTTTTTTAAATTGTTGCCATGATGGCGTCATCTTTCCACGTGACAGTCTCAACGGAAAAAGATTGGCACAAGTGACTGGTTGCCGCGGAGCGGTAAGATTGTGCCACGCGGCGCTGTTTTGCCGAGCACGCTAATATCAAGAGTGCGAAGCCCATTCCATTTTCCAAATCAGGGAAGGCCGGCGGGAAGCACATCAGCAAACAACTTTTTCGGGGCAACTGCGATAAAGATGAGGTTGCTCGTGAACTTCAGCGAAAAAAGAAATCATGTATAGCCACATCTGACGATAAGCAATGAACAAGCGGTTTTCTTTAAGATACGGTCTTTCGGATGGGACAACAGCAACGCGGGCTCCTTTCCGCCGGTACGCCGGCCACCCCTGCTTTGGAAAATGGAATGTGCTTGGCAGTCTCGTTATCAGTGTGCTCGTGAACAGCGCCGCATATCGCGATTTTGCGGCTGCGGTCACTTTTGCCGATCTTTTCCGGTTCTACTGCACGTTCTACCGCGCGATAGTAGAATGCAAGGTGCAAATGACGCCACAAACACAGATGAAATGTGTGCGACGCTGTATAGAGCACCGGTTCTTCCCCTACTGACCTGTTCCTACACTAGACGTACCGCGGCGTCGTCCATTCCGACTTTTCCGCTAGCTGAAAAACAAAAATACGCCTTCCCGTCTAGACAATTAGCCATCTTCCTATGCCGATGCGAGAGCCTGCGTGCGTTCTGGATTACTGCTAAATGGTTCCGCCTTGTAGATGAACATGTGCGTGGACCGTGCCGAGATGCAGACAGTTTTAACATTTTGTACAGCCTCATGGAAGCACACGAGAAAGCTGGCTTTCTTTACATAACTGCCCCCCGAAAGTTGTGCTCTATATTATGACAGCAAGACTTGGGTAAGGCGAAGTTGAGAGTGGTAGGCAATACCACTCTTATCTCGAACTTTCCTGAGCAGTAGTTTAAGAGCGATTACTTCGACCGCGGGGGAAAATACCAGCAAACGTTCACAAGGGTAGCGGCTTGGGCTTGTTGGAAATTCATTGCGGATGCTACTAGCGCGAGAACACACGGCACACAGCGCAGTGTGTCGTCCTCTTTCTTGTCCGTGAGTTCTCGCGCTAGTAGCATCCGCAGCAAACGTTCTCTGGCTCAAAACACTAACACGAAATCCGTACAGAACTACCCTTCGGCAATTCGCACTCGAATGATAAACCATGTGAAACATAGCATCACGCTCTTCTGGGCATCAGAGTAGTACACATACCCTTGCAGCAGTAGCGCGCCCGGTTGGGCGCGATCTCGCAGAGGACGTTCTGCGTGTAGTAGTCGTTGCATACGATGTTGTAGTGCGCGTTGCGGTACAGGCGGCTGAAGGCTCGCCCCAGCGCGTACATCGGCAGCACGTATGTAAACACGAAGTCGGTGGTGTCGATGAGGTCCTCTAGGCTGGGCTCTTTCTTCCACTCGAGCACCGCCACCATCACCAGACCGCACACGCCTGAACCGGGAAGGCACCGCAAGCGGTAGTCTGAACAATCGCCTTGTGCATACAGGCTAACGCAAGGTGTACGACGGGCGTGTTTCTCACTCTCGAGTTCACCTAGAGCTGCGCGCGTGGTATCCTGCTGGCTTATTAAGGTGAAAACCTCTTATGTCTCGTGAGTCAAGAGACTCTGCGAGATTAGGCATGACCTGACGATACTCCTGGCCCAGGGGCGTAGTCAGAAGTTTTTTTCGGGGGGGGGGGGGGGGGGGGCACCTCCTTGATTTCGGGAGGGGCACCTCCTTGAAATGGTCATTTTTCACTCTGTATGCCATGGCGCAAAAAATTTCGGGGGGGGGGGGGGGGGCACGTGCCCGGTGTGCCACCCCCTGGCTACGCCACTGTCCTGGCCGTCGAGTTTTCTACTCTTACCAAGAGGGAAAACTAGCGCTGCGACACGTTGTATGCATGGGAATGCTGGTGTATGTCGGATTCAGATTGGCATCGGGCCCGGACACCTTGGATCCGCGTTTCGCTAGAACGTTTGTTTGCTTTAATTTTGCATTAAAGGAGCACGAAATGAACTATTTTTTTTTGTTAGCGTTGCACATAAACAAGTTTTACATAACTGACTACTGTTTTGATGTGCAGTTTTATGAAACCTAAAATATAACAAACGGCCGCTAAAGTTGAGACAGACAACACGGTCAGTGACAGCTTGTCTGTTTCTTCTACTCGCCGTTTGCTTATACCAGCAGGTGAGTGATTTTTTTTTAAATGTAAAACGACTCAATGGGATCCGTTTATGAAGCTTTTGTTTTAGAAAACCTTTATTTGCGCAGTCGTATCCGCTTTTTATCCGAAGCGTCGCTCAACACCAGCCAACAAAAGCCTCGCAGACGCATATACCGTCATTCCCATGGCGACACAACGTCCCTTAGGAAATTCGCATAGACGGTGGCGCCAGATTTCGCTCTAGGTATTATTGTGAGAAACTCCATGCTTCTGGAGAACTGCTGAGGGCGCAGCGTCCACACGAACGGCGCAAGAAGCACTGCGTTAACATAGACGCAATGACGTTATCTGCGACATCGACATAATTTATGACGTCATACGACGACATCGTCGCCTGGTCAAAGGTGCGCATATCCCGGAGGTAGTGCAGCGGGTGAAATTCAGGACGCTTATGCGCGGTAAATGGGTGAACTCCATCGGTGTCTCGTAAGAGCATATGACCATTCTCTCCTTAGCTAAAAGGGTTGTCAAGTTTCAGCCAATCGCCTTCAAACGGATGACTCGAGAATATGTTCGCTTTGAGCCACTTAGTTCAGCGTACCTGCAGCGAAGAAGACTGTCCCGATCCGAACGTAGGCGGCCGTGTGTGTTCGAAAGAAGAACGACATCGCCGCGATTGTGGGCAGCCACGACAGGCCGAAGTAGGAGAACAGCAGGAACATCACCGCTGCAAAGACAAAGTTTAAAAAAAAACGTGCGGTGTGCGGCTGTATACAACTAATGCCAGGTGTGAATCCAGGGTTGCGCACAAGAAAATAGGTGCGAGGTGGACGAACCAAACGTTCAAGACACTACGCTCGACCATTTCTGATTGCAATATAAAAACAGAGTCTCCTCTGGTATCGCTTATCCGGCACGACGGCGCTTCCTTGCCGTGTGCGGCCGTCAAAAATGCTGACGCACTGGAAAGCCTACAGAGCCGCGGCTCCTCATTTCGCCAAGGTCCGCGCACCGGCTGTTTCTCTCGAAGCACGCTTCAGATAGCTTGAGAGCGTTGTGGTGAGGCAGCGCACGAGTGCAGCCAAGTTTGATATTTAAACGTTAGAAAAAATCACAGCATATCCACGGAGTGAATGATGATGAGTGGGCGAAGTTCCGGAGGTTCATCGGTAAACCGCGAATCTTCCGTGAAATTCGCCCAGTACATCATCAAAGACGTGATGGTGGTTGGTTGCATGTGGTCAAACGATATGCATGTGAGACCATATCGCGATGCCATGTGTTGTATGGCATCGCGATCGTCATCGTCATCAGCGTCATCGTTATGACGCATAGTGGGTACATTCCATGTGGTGTGCCGTGATGGCAGCGTCATCGTCATCACACAGGGAGATACTGCTGGTTACGCAGGTGGCTACTACGTACTACAAACTACAGGGGACGCACGACCCACGGCGTTGTATGGCATCGCGATCGTCATCAGCGTCATCGTTATGACGCATAGTGGGTACATTCCATGTGGTGTGCCGTGATGGCAGCGTCATCGTCATCACGCACGGATATACTGCTGGTTACGCAGGTGGCTACTACGTCTACAAACTACAAGGGACGCACGACCCACGGCAAAGACGTGATGGTGGTTGGTTGCATGTGGTCAAACGATGTGCATGTGAGACCATATCGCGATGCCATGTGTTGTATGGCATCGCGATCGTCATCGTCATCACGGCGCACCACATTCCATATGGAGTGCCTGATGGCAGCGTCATCGTCATCACGCAGGTGGCTACTACGTACTACAAACGTGGGACGCACGACCCACGGCATAAGGAGCTTCGCTCCTAAAAATCGCCACGCAGCCTGTACTATCACGCTCAGTATGAGCTACACCGCAGGAGCGCACGTACAGTACCTCAGCTAGCTAACGACAAGCTATTTATATACCACCATATACCGTTGGCGGTCCTCAGAGCTCGTCGACTTCAGCGCGTTTTCGACATCACTAGCGAGATGGCGCGAAGGTGGCACGGACTAGCGAGATGGCGCGAAGGTGGCGCGGAGTGCGCGCTCTTAAGGTCGTCGCGCCTCTCCCTGCGATGAGCGCGCGCCACTACGGGGCGTGGTCGCTTGTGCACGCGCACTTATCTCGTGATCGGGGCATTGGGGCGCTTTGTACGTCTTGTGCTTCCACCGCAAGTTTGCTATGAAGTCGCAGTGGTTAATGAGTGCATGAAGGTCACTTCGCTCGCCGCAGCGCCCGCGTTTACGAAAGGAGCGCGCTGCTCACACACGAAGGAACAATTGTGACAGTTGTTCGCGCTCGTCCTGAGTATACTTGTGCGGTCGTTTCGTGAGTCTTTCTTTGTGTTAGAGCAGCGCGATTTAGGTGTCGGGCTGTGACAGTTAGTCCGCGCTCGTCCTGTGTATGCTCATTGAGGTGCGTGCAGCAAGTTTCCAAGCTGCTTGCCGTTCTTCGCGTGACATTACAATTTGTTGGTGTAGCATTCCTTCCTTCGCCCTTGTGGCGAAACAATGCACAATAAACGCTCCCCTACCTCTGTGAAGACACGTTTCACTTTCGTGTGATACAGATTCCTTTGACAAAGGGATCAGCCATGTTTTTTTTTCGAGTACTCCTAATTTTATATACCCCAAGGTAAACTAGAAATTTACTTCGCGGCTTATCTGACACTTGGCTAAATAGTTGATTACCTCTTTTTTTTTTTGTCCAGCGCCATAAATGCGGGTCGTATGCAGGCAGTGGGCCATGTGGGATGTGGGCCGATTCGGGCGGGTGTTTAGTTCGGCGCATTGTAAGGTCAGCGAGGCATCGCTCCCTTTTTGGGCGGTAGTTTCGTGCGTATCTTCCGTAGGTTATTTATTTGCTTATGTGTTATTTACTTGCGTGGCACTTCAGAGAAGCTGAACTAGCTCATGGAATATGTAGTGAACTGCTCCAATGACTGCAGACTGCTTTCGATGGCACGCGGCTGGTGTGCGCTCGCCTTTCGTGATGAAACGCTGTACCAGTGATACTGCCAAGGCTGCTGTTTCGCTCCCGTAGTTTTCATCGATTGCGCAACGTGAGTTTTCTAAGTATTGCGCTCTTGAGCCACTGTATCATAACTTTTTTTTCATCTGGAAAGTATCTTGGTGTATATTGCAAGTGCACTATATTGCAAATAAAACAAGCTTGCTTCCCTAATCTTTTTTGTTGATGACACGCAGGTGACGAACCATAAGGGCGCGATAAAATCGCGTAGTTATCAAAAGCATGCAAAAAGTGCGCAATTAAGAAAAATTTTAATTTCGCGCCATGCATTGCAAATTCGCGACGTCGCTGGCGCTTCCGGTTGTGACGTCATATTTTGTTTTTTAGTTTTTGCTTGCTGTTAGTTGTCCCCGCGATACGTAGATGGCCGACGGTGGAAACGAGTCGCCAATTACTTGATACATGGGCTACTATGGAAGTTAGGCGCTACCAGTTTACATATAACTTGCACAAACTTCGAATTTTTCTTCAGTAAGGCTAAGTAAATGGCAAAAAGTTCCTTCAAATAAAGGAGGGCGAGGGTCAAATCAAGCAAATGAGAGTGATGCGCGCTCACAGGAACAGCCAAGCTCTCTCCCAATAACTCGAAAATATGGCACGGATCGGCGCCACTGTAAAACCTCCCAGGGCGCTGGGCCACGCTCTCGTGTGGTGTAGCTCATACTGAGCGCAATAGTACGTTGCAAAAAAAAAAAAATAATAATAATAATAATAAAAAAGGGATATGTTTTTTTGGAATTCCCTTTAAAACGTATGGAAACGCACTGGGTCCTCGGGTGAATATTCAATGTTTAAATAACACGATCCAAGGAGGGGTGGGGGGTCGGAGCAGCGATTTGACCTGGTGCTGGATAACAGGTAGTCGAACGACAGTGCTTGAGGCGCGTGACATAGGTCGTGGACTATGACATTGCGAGACTGAGCAACGGCGAGGTTTCCTCGGGAGCGATTCCGTAGGTGACAGTGTCGTTGCCAGGGGGGGGGGGGGGGGGTAAACCCCTTCCCCCCCGAAATTTTTCAATTTTCCTTGCGTATATATACACGCACACATACAAACGCCCGCACGAACATACATAAGCTATGGTTGAACCCTTGCGAAAAAAAACTTCTGGCTAAGCCCCTGGTAGGTGACGTCGGTCACTCGATGCAACCCGTGGTAAGGGTCCAGAACAGCATGAAAGCAACTTCGACAGATCAATGCGCCACAACGAGGACTAAAGCAGAACCAGTCTACTTTGTTGTGTAGTGGATGTCACAATGGCAGGATCCATATACGCGCCACTGATAGTCCTGCAAGCCCGACAGGTGACGTCGGACTACCACGTTGCCTCGCTGCGCGCACTCCAACGTGGGACATATTGTATAGTCGACAGCAATACGTTGAAAGGTAGTGCTAGGTTGTGGCCGTTAAAGGGGTAGTGAAACCATTTTTCGGAGATGTGTTTACACTGCCATACAATTCTCGAGAAGAACTTGTTCTTGGCCTAGTTGTTGAGGTACTGAATGCATAGTTTGCCGCTAGTAAACACGCACACAGCTAGGTTTGTGGCTTTAGGCGCATGCCTTGTATTTTCTCAGTGTATATATTCTTGTGTCTTCACACAAATAAATTTAGTTGGAAGTGCCGCCCGTGGTGTCGTCCTCGTCATCTTTTGTGTGCGTGTTTATTAGCGGCGGACTATGCATTCAATACAAGTCTCCCGTGTACAGAGGCGGCTCTGAGCAAGTGTGAGGGTCAGTAAATGCTGATATGATATATTTTATTATTGCGATAGCAATTATATGGACAGTCTCGGCTGATTTTTGCCGTCATGTCCCGTATATATATATATATATATATATATATATATATATATATATATATATATATATATATATATATATATATATAAGTAAAAGCCACGAAGAAAAATACCCGCGGGTAACATTGCGGGAGCGGGGGGCGACAAACGCCGCTGAAGTGGACATCAAACGAGACGGCCCACCTACGTCGCTCCGAGGCGTATGCGATAAGATCCCCCCCGCCTGTTCTAGGAGCCGGGGAATGCTCAAGGAGAGGAAACGCCCCGCGCCTCTTTAACAAGCACGGAAAGACGCGAGGGGGGGGGGGGTCTCAGCAGCCGACAGCGGGCGACGAACAGTGTCCCTGGAGCGGCCGTATGCTCTTAAACAAGCATTTTGCAGAGTTGCGTGAGATCGGATCCAGAATAGTTAGCTGCCAGCCTCACTTCGATTAACATTAGAATTTTTCGCTATCGCATTCACTGCTTCACCCTTGCGGTGAAACTGTGACTTTTTTTGATATTGAAGCCAATTTTCCCGTGGCGCACCTACCGACAATGACAGCTTGATGTCAGGCTACAGTACGAATTCTAGTATAGTGAACTAGAACTATAAATTCTAGTGACTTCAAACAGTCTGGCCATTTGTGATGACGTCAGGTACCAAAAACTTCCAAAATGGCCGCTGGTGCGTCACCAACGGAGCCACGCTGCCGAGCGGCCGTGGAAACGTCACGATATCTTGGGCGAGCACGTGACGAGAAGCTCATACCGTGTTGTGACGTCAGGGTACAGTAGGAGTCGAAACTAGCTTTCAAAACACACTGCAATTACTTTTTCAGGGTGCACTCACGCTTAGCAGTACATTTTCTAGGTTCTTGAGCGCTTGGTCTTTCATTTGACTCAATAAACAAGCAAAATTTTCGTGTCAGTACTCGTTTAAAATCTTTGGAAAAAACTAGCAGTTGTTCCGTGTACGAATACAACCGATGAGCGAAGCTCCTTAGAAATGGGACGCACGCGGCGTTCGGCGCGCACGGTGTTTCATTGTCCAGGCAACGGATCAAACACTGCGCGCACGACAGGGTAAAGCGATGGTTTCGCGCGCTCACCGGTTTGAGGGGAGACTGCAGAGTCGAAGAAAGAGGAAGAAGGAGACTCATCTGCCTCCGTTTCGCATGCTTTCGTATTCTCGCGCTCTCGCGCTTTGCGCATCGTGCAGACGCCATCCGCGTTCCAGCGCTCATAAAGCTCATTTATCCTCCCGCGTGAGGGGGAGACGCCACAGCTGGCACCGTGCCAGGGAGCTTCAACGGCGACGGCGGGGTGCCGGCCTAAGGAGCTTCGCTCCTAATAAAGTAGCGGTCTCTGTCAATGAGGAGGAGCCCCGTGGAGAAATATGACGTTGTAGATGAAAGGCAAGCTTCTCGGAAGAGCCCGTGTGATTACGTCTGGGCTGGATGATTTCGCTGATACTGCAGTCAACCTATTTTCCGTGCGATTAGTGCAGTGAAGAGCTCAACCACGATTTTTTTATTCTTATCGGAGACGATCGATAGCAGTTTTTTCGGGACGTTGTACTGAGAATCGAGTGAGGAGGGGTGGGATACTTTCACGGGCTGTGTACTACCAGCGCTCAAGTGTCGCGGTGCGTGTACTTTCTTGATCCGCCGGTGACCGCAGTTTAATAACTCGGAAAACGGAACAAAACGAATTTAAGCATTTTTTTTATGTTACTGCGCTCACGTCACGCGCACCATAACACAACCAATTTGCTATACTCTCCGTGTCCGTAACACTTCCTTCTAAACGAAAGTGCAGAAGCCAATCCGTGGTACCTACTAAGTCAGTGCATCAGTAACGGGAAGGTTCAGTAAAAGAAAAACTCGAGTAGGTTGGTTATACACAATGGGCTGTTTTTGCCCATTATGTATCACCAACTAGCCCAACTTTCAGTCTTGCTTTCGGTTGTAAGGGCGAAGGAACGCCCTTGTTGGCGTCCGTGGATTTATGCGCTGATGAATTACGGGACTCTAATAACGGCGCGCCGCTCAGCGTGAAATCACCTTGTTCGCGTAGGTCGGCGAATCCCTGGGTGTTGTAGAGGCGGAAGGTGGTCATGACGAGCAGGCACGAGGAGATGTAGAGCAGCAGCGACCAGATGGCGTAGGCCACCCAGTAGGCGACCATGTTGAGGCCCGAGATGCGCTGCAGGTGGCGCGAGTTGCTCACGTGGTCCACCACCAGGAACACCGAAAAACTGGCGATCAGAAACGAGGTGCCGAAGATGGCCTGCTGGCCGATCTGGAAGCTCTCGCGAAGCATCGTGATCAGCTTATTGGCCTGCGACAGTTAACAAGAAGGTGCACCGTCCTCAAATGGTCGCCGCTGCAGCAAACGCCTCGTTATCGTAAGATAGTTAAATTGGGTTGAGTAACCCAAGAGCAACTGAGGCTAAGCTGCGCAGACGCGAGGCGTTTTGAAGGAACCAGTAACTGATATGTAATTCTAAAGTTTATGTAAAAAGCAGCTTTCTTTTAAGAAATTGATAACATTAGACAGGGCAACAAGTGGGTCATCTCCTAGGATTAGACTCGGGTGCAAATGTATCCGAAGTGTTTTTGTCTTTCTCTTTCAATGTATGGACATGTGATTAAGATATCTATAACTGTTAATGGTTGTTGGCATATTTCACATTCCGGCATGTCTTCCCTTATACCAGATGAGTATATAAGTAGATGAGCCTTTTCATCAGATGAGTAGTTCCTGAACGTGAACGCTGTACGCACAGGCCGTAAAGATAATAGTCACGTAGTTCCTGCCGTAATTCTTGTGCGGTTCGCGCTGTCTGGCCGAGGACGGGAGGCAGCCGCTGGTGTCGAACTCGGAAAATAACGTTTATTAGTACGGCAAATTTGAAATAGTTAAGCACATGATTCAATCAACAGACTCAGCCACCACCTAAGACCTCATCCGTCGCCGCGCCGGGCGCACACCGCACGCACGTGCACTCCCTGCCAGTCCGTAGCAGAGTGCCCTCTAAGCGTGCCCGCTGCCGCTTTTGTAGCCCATAAGTGGGCCATGCGCACACCTACTGCGCAGCACGTGTCGATATCGTCTAGTGGTGCGCGCGATTCTCACATTCTTTAACATATCTGCACTCATCTGGTGTACATACGCTTTGCTCCACTCGTGGTACACTGTAAAAAATATATTGAAAAGTACAAACTTCTTTACAGAAAAAGTCTGTGGTCACACAGAAAAGTTCTGTTTTTCGTTGTTAACAGAAATACATTTCTGAAAAAAACAGAGAATTTCTGTTTTTGATGTTCGCGTTCTACAGACGATCGGTCACGTGTCTTTTATCACATGAAAAACAACTATAAAAATACACTTCACCAAGCATTAAATTACTTATATTTTAGGGAGCAAGCGAACGGTAGCAATTAATTTTGTTCCAAGTGAAATGCGTATTAGTAGGTGCTGCGGTCCTTGCCTTTGGCACGCTTCAGTGCGCGCTTCCTCTATTGGCATAGTTTCTTTGCGGATGGGCCCAACTGACGAGCTTTGTTGTTTCCTCGTCGGAGGTCTGGTGCCATTAAACTGCTGCGCTTTGATACAGTTCCCCTATCAGGTGAGTGAGAGTTTCGTTATCGGTTTGTGTAATTACAGAACTATATTTTGTGTACATGAAGTGCTATTACGTGATAACGTTGTTGCTTTAGCGCTCGATGACGGTGGTTCGCGTAGCCATACACAGCTAGCAATGTTTCGAGAACAAAGGTTCTAGAAACGTTGGTTGCTAGAGTGCATCGTATTTAGCTGTGCGGCTGCGCTTAGCCGTGCGGCAGGTGGTGTAAATACTGGCAGGATGTGTAATCAGAGCAGTATTGTCATTTGAAATGTGGCGAGCGGGTCCCACGATCTGCGCAGCGTGCTTTGCTGTTACCGCGTAGAGCATAGGCTTACTATCGCACGAGCTCAGTTGAGGCATTCAGTGCGTGAGATTGCGTCACACTGCAATTTTTGACCGTTGTCTCATCTGTAAAGAACCAGTTGAGGCGCGCCGATGCTGGTGCACCGCTAACGTTGCATTCAAAAATTATGCTCGCGCCATGTGGCATTGTAGGAGCCCCATTTGTGTCGATCGCGCGTGTCCTTAGCCAGGGGTGGGCAAAGATACTTCGAAATTGTATCGCGATACGATACAAGATACTCGGGCAAGAAGTATTGGGGATACAGATACAAGATACTTCCGGAACGAATGTATCCGATACGATACTTCCCAATTGTATCTTAAGATACTTCGATACATTTGTAAATTTGCTATTATAGATCTATATAATGCGCTGCAAATACCTATGTATAGGAATGTTTGCTTGAAAATGTCTTAACTGCGACCAACTTGGTTTATTTTAATGAAATAGCTGTTTGAATCGCGACAGGTATATTTTTCTGCCTTAATGTACATTAGTTTCATTCCGACACAAGTTAATGGCATTTGTTTGCTTGACACTTTTGTATTTGATGGGTGTCGCTGCTCTACTTGGCGACCAGCTAGCGGGTTGCCGTCTAATTGCAAGAACTTCAATAAGAAGCCTTCGAAAGATGGCACCAATACCGGAGCAGAGTCTTACCTTGTCCGTGAGCGTATTACCGTTTTCGTTGTACCGCATCACCCTAGTGTGTAGAGCAGAAACAGCGCTGGTAGGGATATATTTGTGAAACATCATGTGAAGACGATAACTACTGAGACAGCGCTCACAGTTCAATGAGGACATAAAACTGCAGTGATTTTTCATATGTTACCTATCAACTTGCGTAAAGTGTTCGTTAGAAACATATTCACTAACGTGCAGTCTTTTACCATTTTCTCTCCGCGAGAACTTCTGCCGCCCAGAAGCTTCCCAGATGTATTGTACGTGGCAAAAAGAGTTGCAGGATGTCACTGCTATTCACACTATTGTAACCCCTAGCCTGCTTACCTGCTTTTTTGTAACAAAAAAAAAAAGGCTTTACAGGGACCTAAAAAAGGAAAGCGAATACACCTAAGTCAAAGAGCAAAGCAATAAAAATGACAGTGAGCAAGTATTCAGGATGTTTCACGTAAGTAGAACCAAGTGTTTAAAAAAGAAAACAAGCGTTTAATCATGACTGAATGAAACCAATGGCATATGGTTTACCGTCATGTGGCGCTCGGTATGGTATGTTTATATAGCGCTTAGTTGGTTGACTAACTAGGGTCAATTATGCAACATTTTTAATATTCACTTTAGGGCAGAGTGCACTACGTCACATCGTAGAACGCGTTTTAAAAATAACGAAGCAATTGTTTTTTGGCGGCGTACATGCTGCAGTACGATAGCGCTCATGCGCTATCGTACTGCAGCACTCTTAAACACGCATCGAGTGAAAGAACTGGCGCGCACCGTCAGCCTGTCGCTTCTCAGGTATGATGGTGTTTTTTTGCCGTGTGTGGCGGTCAGAAATGCTGACGCGCTGTGGAGCCGATGCCTAAGGCGTGGCCACTCATTGCGCCGTGGTCCGCTTGCCGGTTATTTCGCTCGAAGCAGGTTTGAGAGTTCTGCAGCACAACAGCGTACGAGCGCAGTGACGTGGTCATATTTCTCCGGCCTTCTCTAAACGCCGGGGAAATAGCTGCGCACCATGTACCTTTCCACAAAAAATCCGATCTGTCATTTTAGAATGCCCTGCAAAACGTGAAGAAACGCATTTGGCCCCAAAATTAATAACAGAAATGTGACATCATTTATCCTAGTTAATAAATTACGCGCAATATATAAATACCATAATGAGAGCCACATGGCGGTAAACCCCATCGTTGGTTTTATTCAGTTGAGGTTAGGCACTTTTTTTTGTAAATATTTGGTTCCAGTTGCGTGACACCCTTTATAAACACGATATAGGCGGCAGCTCTAAAAACTATGAAAATAGAGCATGATATTTCGTCAACTTAGGTGTTCAGGTCAGACAATAGAAAGCTCAGTTCCCACGGAAAATAGCACTAAAGGGCTCGTGAGGATGCTAATGAGAAAACTGTAGTACTTAGTATTATGTTTCTCAAATCCATTCCTAACGTCTTTAAGATTTGTTGTTATAATTTCCATCATTATGATGTAAAATCAAATTCGATGTTTTATCAAATCGTAAGCAGAATTTTTTTTCCTGTAAGCGGCATGCTCAGATTATTTTACCTTTGCCCTAACATGGCCTGAACAGTAAACTCAGAAGAAATGTACATATGTAAATAGTAGCAATGACGCAGACAATAAAAAATAAGAATGAATAAGAGAAGGAATAGAGGAGGAGGTTAAAAATGACTCATTACAGTTAACAAACGGGAAAAAAACAACACAGAGGCCTAGGTAATGTGTGGGATGCAAACGGAGGAAGCAAAGACAGCACTTGTGCTAACAGTCAAGCTATTATTAAAAAAAAAAGATTCTTGCATAGTTTAGCACGAGGAACAAAGATACAGTACGCCAAATTATCATCTTTTACGTAAATGTTTGTCCTATTGCATATAGCATCGACACCGGTTGAGCGACGTTTGTTAGAATCAAATTTGCATATAAGTCAATCTCATAGTGTGCAAGGCAAGCCTACATCGACGAGATCTGTCAAATCTGTTTTAAAGCAGCGAGACGCCAAGCAACCCTGTACTTGCATTTTTTGAGACTTTGCAACGAAGCACCACGCAAGACAAACTTCGATAACGACACTATACACGCACACGAATTTCAACAAAAGACGTCGCATGCATTGGAGTACGCAGCACAGTACCGTAACTACAAACAAGGTTCATGGCACCGACACAGCTAAAAAGAAGGAAGACATCTAGAAACAAAAGGTCGGCTGCACGTAGACATTCACGCGATTTTTTTTTGTCGAGATGGCTAAAGCGCCATCACGTGACTCTGCTCCATCAATACAGACCAGTATAGACCTTATTTCCTATGCTCACTGGTGCGCCCTGGCGGAAAGACAAAGGAATATCAGTGTCGTTAGCTTTATTGACGTGTATTAGTGGCAGCAGTATCAGCTTGAGAAGGAGAGTTCAGCGGTCGTTTGTTGTTTTGCAGTGTGGCGTTTCTGTAGCAGTATGTTGTATCTTAAGATACACGATACATTATTGAATGTATCGGAAATACAGATACAGATACTCGTTTTGCGAGACGTATCGCGATACAGATACAAGATACCCAAAGAGTATCTGAGATAGTATCTAAGATACATGTATCTTCGATACTGCCCAGCCCTGTCCTTAGCCGCCTATGAAGCGTGGTTTTTAATTTTTCTTTGCCGGTGTAATCGACTCGTTGTAAGGGCCCGCATTCGCTTCAGCCAGCGTCACCGGGAGTTGGCGACGTCAGGTTCGTCCCGTTACGTTGACGCGAATACCAAGCACTCATATTCCCTATATTTTCCCACTTGCGCGCCCCGCCGGCCGCGCTCGTTGCCTTGACGCACGCGCATTTGAGCACGCCTGGCGCCACTTCGTCACGGAGAACGAAGAGACGCAGACGCGGTGGCGTCAGCGTCTCTGGCTGATGTCGCCGGCGCGGAATGCAGCAGGTCGCGCCGAAGGACGCGGCAGTCGCGGCTGCATACCGAACATGCGCGCGCGTCGACTTTGCGTAGGATTATAAAGGGCCCTTAACACCGCAACGCTAATAGGGAGTTTTCGAATAGCGTACGCCAAGTTAGCGGGCGTTGCGGGCGTAGCGTTAGCGTAAGGGCGCCATATGAGTTTTCGAATAGCGTTTGTCACCCACCAGCGCTAACGCCGCAAAGGGGCTTTGCGGGCCCCACGCTATTTCGGATTTCTTGCGGGCGGCCCGCAAACGCTAACCGTGGTTAGCGTTACGACGCATGCGCAGTGGCAGCGACCGCAACGGTAAGCGAACGCAAAGCTTTGCGTACGGTATTCGAAAACTCCCTAATGTCTTGAATGGTATCGTTAGAGATTCTGTTCGATAATATAAGCATTTAAAAAAGTGACGCTATGCAGTGTCTCTTATGAGGAATGCCTCGACGCGTTCCATATTACCGCATTGATGGTGTATCCTCATCTGCATGAACAGTATTTAGCGAAAAAATTCAGTTGAACCCGCATATATCGGACCACTATAATTGTTGTGTATTTTGAACAGTTGTAAAATCACACTGATGTGTTGGGCTTCGATAGATTGAACATATGATATATTGAACACGGCGACACCCCGAAAGCCGTTAAGTGCACTGCACTACACGTGCATGAAGTCCGCGCACGCGCAGCGTACTGAGTGTAACGCCTGTCTTTCATTCCTCTAATTATTTTTCTTACCTTTATTTTTTGAACATTACGCTAATTCAGTATACGTATGCGTGCCGACAGATCATTCCTCGTCAGCGCCACAGTCTTTCCTCACTTCTAGCTCACTAGCTTCTTTTTTGACTGGGGTGAGGGTGGGTTCTTCGAAGAGGTGGCGGCCTTTGATGAATGCGAGCTCCGTGGAAGGTATCGGCGCCGTGGTTTGACGCTCGATGTCAAATCTGGTTAAAGCGTTTGCTTGTTTGAAGCACGCTGGCTGTTCTTGCACGCGTTTTTCCGGCATGGGGTGAGGGTGGGTTCTTCGAAGAGGTGGCGGCCTTTGATGAATGCGAGCTCCGTGGAAGGTATCGGCGCCGTGGTTTGACGCTCGATGTCAAATCTGGTTAAAGCGTTTGCTTGTTTGAAGCACGCTGGCTGTTCTTGCACGCGTTTTTCCGGCATGGGGTGAGGGTGGGTTCTTCGAAGAGGTGGCGGCCTTTGATGAATGCGAGCTCCGTGGAAGGTATCGGCGCCGTGGTTTGACGCTCGATGTCAAATTTGGTTAAAGCGTTTGCTTGTTTGAAGCACGCTGGCTGTTCTTCCACGCGTTTTTCCGGCATGGGGTGAGGGTGGGTTCTTCGAAGAGGTGGCGGCCTTTGATGAATGCGAGCTCCGTGGAAGGTATCGGCGCCGTGGTTTGACGCTCGATGTCAAATCTGGTTAAAGCGTTTGCTTGTTTGAAGCACGCTGGCTGTTCTTGCACGCGTTTTTCCGGCATGGGGTGAGGGTGGGTTCTTCGAAGAGGTGGCGGCCTTTGATGAATGCGAGCTCCGTGGAAGGTATCGGCGCCGTGGTTTGACGCTCGATGTCAAATTTGGTTAAAGCGTTTGCTTGTTTGAAGCACGCTGGCTGTTCTTCCACGCGTTTTTCCGGCATGGGGTGAGGGTGGGTTCTTCGAAGAGGTGGCGGCCTTTGATGAATGCGAGCTCCGTGGAAGGTATCGGCGCCGTGGTTTGACGCTCGATGTCAAATTTGGTTAAAGCGTTTGCTTGTTTGAAGCACGCTGGCTGTTCTTGCACGCGTTTTTCCGGCATGGGGTGAGGGTGGGTTCTTCGAAGAGGTGGCGGCCTTTGATGAATGCGAGCTCCGTGGAAGGTATCGGCGCCGTGGTTTGACGCTCGATGTCAAATTTGGTTAAAGCGTTTGCTTGTTTGAAGCACGCTGGCTGTTCTTCCACGCGTTTTTCCGGCATGGGGTGAGGGTGGGTTGTTCGGAGAGGTGGCGGCCTTTGATGAATGCGAGCTCCGTGGAAGGTATCGGCGCCGTGGTTTGACGCTCGATGTCAAATTTGGTTAAAGCGTTTGCTTGTTTGAAGCACGCTGGCTGTTCTTGCACGTGTTTTTCCGGCATGGGGTGAGGGTGGGTTCTTCGAAGAGGTGGCGGCCTTTGATGAATGTGAGCTCCGTGGAAGGTATCGGCGCCGTGGTTTGACGCTCGATGTCAAATTTGGTTAAAGCGTTTGCTTGTTTGAAGCACGCTGGCTGTTCTTCCACGCGTTTTTCCGGCATGGGGTGAGGGTGGGTTCTTCGAAGAGGTGGCGGCCTTTGATGAATGCGAGCTCTGTGGAAGGTATCGGCGCCGTGGTTTGACGCTCGATGTCAAAATTGGTGAAAGCGTTTGCTTGTTTGAAGCACGCTGGCTGTTCTTGCACGCGTTTTTCCGGCATGGGGTGAGGGTGGGTTCTTCGAAGAGGTGGCGGCCTTTGATGAATGCGAGCTCCGTGGAAGGTATCGGCGCCGTGGTTTGACGCTCGATGTCAAATTTGGTTAAAGCGTTTGCTTGTTTGAAGCACGCTGGCTGTTCTTGCACGTGTTTTTCTGGCATGGGGTGAGGGTGGGTTCTTCGAAGAGGTGGCGGCCTTTGATGAATGCGAGCTCCGTGGAAGGTATCGGCGCCGTGGTTTGACGCTCGATGTCAAATTTGGTTAAAGCGTTTGCTTGTTTGAAGCACGCTGGCTGTTCTTCCACGCGTTTTTCCGGCATGGGGTGAGGGTGGGTTCTTCGAAGAGGTGGCGGCCTTTGATGAATGCGAGCTCCGTGGAAGGTATCGGCGCCGTGGTTTGACGCTCGATGTCAAAATTGGTTAAAGCGTTTGCTTGTTTGAAGCACGCTGGCTGTTCTTGCACGCGTTTTTCCGGCATGGGGTGAGGGTGGGTTCTTCGAAGAGGTGGCGGCCTTTGATGAATGCGAGCTCCGTGTAAGGTATCGGCGCCGTGGTTTGACGCTCGATGTCAAATCTGGTTAAAGCGTTTGCTTGTTTGAAGCACGCTGGCTGTTCTTGCACGCGTTTTTCCGGCATGGGGTGAGGGTGGGTTCTTCGAAGAGGTGGCGGCCTTTGATGAATGCGAGCTCCGTGGAAGGTATCGGCGCCGTGGTTTGACGCTCGATGTCAAAATTGGTTAAAGCGTTTGCTTGTTTGAAGCACGCTGGCTGTTCTTGCACGCGTTTTTCCGGCATGGGGTGAGGGTGGGTTCTTCGAAGAGGTGGCGGCCTTTGATGAATGCGAGCTCCGTGGAAGGTATCGGCGCCGTGGTTTGACGCTCGATGTCAAATTTGGTTAAAGCGTTTGCTTGTTTGAAGCACGCTGGCTGTTCTTCCACGCGTTTTTCCGGCATGGGGTGAGGGTGGGTTGTTCGAAGAGGTGGCGGCCTTTGATGAATGCGAGCTCCGTGGAAGGTATCGGCGCCGTGGTTTGACGCTCGATGTCAAATTTGGTTAAAGCGTTTGCTTGTTTGAAGCACGCTGGCTGTTCTTGCACGTGTTTTTCCGGCATGGGGTGAGGGTGGGTTCTTCGAAGAGGTGGCGGCCTTTGATGAATGCGAGCTCCGTGGAAGGTATCGGCGCCGTGGTTTGACGCTCGATGTCAAATTTGGTTAAAGCGTTTGCTTGTTTGAAGCACGCTGGCTGTTCTTGCACGCGTTTTACCGGCATGGGGTGAGGGTGGGTTCTTCGAAGAGGTGGCGGCCTTTGATGAATGCGAGCTCCGTGGAAGGTATCGGCGCCGTGGTTTGACGCTCGATGTCAAATCTGGTGTAAGCATAGGCGGAGAGTTCATTTTGCCGGAGGGGGCGGGGTCCCGCTTGCTCTTCTTCTCTATTGTTCTCCCTGTCGCTTCATATATATATATATATATATATATATATATATATATATATATATATATATATATATATATATATATATATATATCGAGAGAAAGAGCATGTCCGCCTCCTAAGTTAAAGAATATAATTAAAGACTTTAATACCACCTTATTATCTTTGGCGCCTACACCGCGATATCAGTATGAATATCTCTTCTGATGACTCCCGATTTATTTTTCAACTTACACAAAGACATCGATCCTCCTCGCAACGGTTGGCTCAAAGCGAAAAATACCGTACAGGCTGCTACTCGGTGACTGCATCACATAAAATCGATTCCCACAATGAGTGGGACCCGCCTATTTTCTTTATTGACATGCATTACTTTGCTAAAACATGCACCAGACATAAGACAGTGGCCTAATGCAGGTACAGGAAGCTTTAGTCTTCAATTCCTGATGGCCAAAAATAATTCTCAGGTGGTAGAAAATACTATAGAACACTAAGAGGTCGCCTCAGTTGTCTGTTAACACAACATATTCTGCACATACAAATCTCTTTGCGGGGAATTATTAACTGAGTATTTCACTTGTCACTGGTCCATGATCGGAATTTTAAAAGCCTGAAGTGAAAAAGCGGGTATAAACAGCCCCCCTGTGAAATAAATAGCTGCCAGACAGGAGGCCAAACGCTCGTTGTGAATGGACGGGGACCTATGCCAAGCTCTTAAAAAATATGCCGGGCAGGCGCCGGGGGGGGGGGGGGGGCTCTGCCCCCCATGAAGCCGTCCGGGGGGGGCCCGAGCCCCCGAGCCCCCCCCGTACTCTCCGCCTATGGGTGTAAGCGCTTGCTTGTTTGAAGCACTCTGGCTGTTCTTCCACGCGTTTTTCCGGCATGGGGTGAGGGTGGGTTCTTCGAAGAGGTGGCGGCCTTTGATGAATGCGAGCTCCGTGGAAGGTATCGGCGCCGTGGTTTGACGCTCGATGTCAAATTTGGTTAAAGCGTTTGCTTGTTTGAAGCACGCTGGCTGTTCTTGCACGCGTTTTTTCCGGCGTGGGGTGAGGGTGGCTGCTTCGAAGATTTGGCGGCCTTTGATGAATGCGCTCCGTAGAAGGTACCGGCGCCGTGGTTTGACGGTCAATGTTGAACCTGGTGTAAGCGCTTACTTGTGACAACAGGGCATCTCTTTCTCGGCAACAACCTGTTTTTTTTTTTATTCAGTGCTTCTTCCTTCTTGTGCATTTCATGTGTGCGGCCAGTGGATCCTCGTTGAGCTGTTCGCGTTTTTTCTAATAAAATAAATCATTTATCACCGTCGGGTGCTTGTTGAAGTTGCTGCTTTTGGATACGCCAATCGGCAATCTCCTGTTTTTTGCAAGTGTAGGACGTTTGTCAGAGACGTGCTCAGGTTTTATTCGGAGCATAATTTCGTATATCGGATTACTTATATGTCGAACCATTTATCATCTTCGTCTAGTTCGATATATTCGGGTTCGACTGTACACTAAAAGTGGCGCAAACTGTCGCAGGTGCAGACCAGCGCTTTCAAAAGCACAATTTGAGATCCACTTAGAGCAAGGGATTCGGTGCTGATATAGCCTGACAATGGCTTGTTGATTTTTTTTATATTCTTTCTTGCTTTGTGATTTTTGTTAAGCATGGTTGTGGCGTTCAAAGTGTATGATAGTACGCAGTGTAAATATGTGCAAACATCCTGCGTTAACAAATTGTATTTTGCCTCATGTTTCTTTAAATTATTTCATGTTTGCAAATATCTGTGCATTTTGAAGACATTTCGAGTATTAGAACCGCTTGGTACCCTGATTTTCTAGCTTCACATTTTAGGTTTGCTTGGGACAATCCTGTTTCTCATAGCCATTGTGGTTTTGTCTGTTTACAGAAATGTATCGGTGCAGCATATGCGGCAGCGCTAACGCAACTCTCTCTGCTTTCCTGAAACATGCCGCTTTACACAAGAATATCAGCCATTTTCAAATCAAGTGCCCGTTTCAAAGCTGCATCAAGAAATTCAGCAAGATTGGCACAATATACAGTCGCATTAGCCGTGAACACAGGCAAATTAGAAGAGCGGAGCGAGAGAATCATGTTGTTGTGAATGTGGAACCATGCAGTTTGGTCTGCACTGTTGACAGTTGCATTCAACTCTGCAAAGATTACAAGTCGCTTGTTGCACATATGAAGGTTCACATTCTCCAAGGCACATCAGTCAGATGTCCTTTTCAGACATGCGAGAGGATGTACAAAAACAAGTCATCTTTTTCTTCACACCTTTCTCGATGTCACGGGAAGAGCGCATGCATGGATTCAGACACAGCTTTCCAAATGACTCTGCGCAACCAAGACGCACAAATGGTTAATGACAATGACCAGTTCACGACTAATGTAGAGGATGATGTGCTTGTAGACTCAGGCGTCAGTGGAAGTGAGCTTTGCCAATGTACCATCCAACGAGAGAGCAACAGCCATGTTACAAAGGCTTTTGCCCAATTGTACTTGCGACTTTTGTCAGAGCATCACGTGCCATCGTCTACAATTCAAATAATTGCCGAGGCTATACATGATATCCAATGTGCTAACGTTTCAGCAATGGCTTCCTTTGTCAAAGAGAAGCTTGAAGAAATGGGCATCAATGCAGGAAGCATTCCTGAAATCGACAATTTATATGGTGCCGATTTTATCATGGCATTGCACAGCGCTCCAGATGGCGTGTTTCGTTCCGAACACAGCAGGAATGCCTACTTTAAGAAAGAGTTCTTGTACGTGCAACCCGTAGCCGTCGAACCAGACGTCGAACCATGAACAGAGACTCGTATGGTTGCGTTGCCTGGCAGCCTGAACTACCAGATGGAGAAACGGTTGGAAACGCAAGAGAGCAAAAAGAATCGAATGCAAGCAGAGTACCGCCTGGCGTCACCAAATGAGGCGCTTGTGGCGCAGCTCATGTCTCAGACCTATGCATCGCAGCGAGCCCTTATCAACGTGTCCAGTGGCATCATGATAGTGAAGCGGAACTGGCCATTCTTGTTTGTTGCACACCACATGTATTCACATGTGAACACACTGCTTGGATTTGATGTGGCACGGACATTCGACAGATGTATCGAGACCGTTGGAAAACAAATATACCGGTACGCCCATACCCTAGTGAAGAGCCAGCGTGTGAAGAGCTGTCTACAAGAGATAGAAAGTGCCAAGGTTCATACGAAATCTGCAGCTGCTGAATATGAGGCAGCTCCTCTTCTACTTCTTGCCATTTTCAATGAGGACAAGGGCTTGCTCTACGGAGTAACCGAGGTAAAGAAGCTGAACGAATTTTTAATATGTAGTTTTTCAGTCTCCCTAGTAATGTACAGTACTCACGGATTGAAATGGGGAAACTTAGCGGTAAGTAACGCACATAATTTCATTTCCACCGTCTTCAGCTCGGGTCATGTTGGCGTAATTTCCACTCGAACGCGTAGATCAGAGCCAACATTATCTTTAGAGACCAAATTCGTTGCGACATGACGTCGTTATCTCGAGCAATCGCGCATACAAGTCGTTATACTTAAAAATATGATGTCGCGCTTGAATCCGTGAGTACTGTGCTGTGAGATGAGACTACGTCACGCAGTAGTGCACTAAAAAGCGTCTGCAAAAGGAAAACAACAGAAGTCATGCAATTATACTAATTTTCGTTCTACATTCGAAGGGGCCATAAGTAATGTAAACGGAATAGGTAAATACTCCTAGTTTTGTAATGAACTGCACAAACGATTTATAGGTGTCTGAGCTGCAATGAAGGACGAATGTCAATAAATTATTTTTTTTGAGAAACGTACATAATGAATAGCATGTCATTAATTGTTACCACTTACATATTTACTGGGTTTGCAAATGATAAAATAATTTCTTGCTTGTTGAAGCTCAGAATTCAACTTTTTTGTACGCAGTAAGTTACATCCCTCACCGAGAAGGTATAACAGGCAACGCTGCATTGAGCACTTGCTTTTCGCGGAAACTACCTTGAACAGCTGAAATTAAACCCCAAGCCACATTTTCGCAAGCGCAGGCAATCTCGCATACTCAGATTAATGCTCTACTAGATGTGGGCGGACAGATTAAAAGCGCTCATTCTTAGTGCGCACATATAGAGCTTTCAGTGTTAGTGCTTCTGTTTTAAAAAGCAGGAGAAGATAACTGAAAAAATATAAATTGCTAGTGTTTACAACGAAAGCTTGAAGAGCTCCGAAGGAGCCCGTGAGATAGCCATATCAGCTGCTTCTATTTACTGTGCCTGTGCAGTGGCAAAGAAATAGCTGGGGAATTAGCGTAAAAGTATTCCATTATGTTTCAGCATTTTTGTTAATTATTCAATGGATTAACTGGAAAATGTGATGAATTCAAAAATAATTGTAATTGGTTACATTTTGTCATGCGTCCAACTCTTGAAAAAGCAGCCCATACTTTGCCAATGCACGTATACTTCAATTGAACATTTTAGGAGCTGACAGTGTAAACCTTTTAGACAGAATTTGTGGACAAAAGTATCTTTGCTTTCCTAGTTTTTACAGGGTACTAAAGAATCATTCGATCAATACTCGTTTCTTTATTCAAGGAATCCACCTGTGATGATGACCTTGAAGAAATGCCAAGTTGGCCTTTCATATTTGCTAAAGGTATGCTATTCTCTCCATCTAAACGTGAGTAAGTTTTAAACCTTAAATTTTCAACTTGCAGGTGGTGGTTTCCTAACAGCGAAGTCCTTCACCGTTTGCATTGACAACGTTCCTCTAATGCACGCATCGAGTCCGAGAGAGGCGTTCAAAGTGTTATTCCTGGCACACTTCGCATTCAACGTTGCCTACCCAAAAGAGACAAGTCTCACCTTGGAGTTCACTCAGAGGTGAGAATGAAGCTAAATCTTTGACACAGTACGACACAGTACTTTAGCCAATAACTCTAGCTTTCCGATAACATTTTTTTTTAATTTGTTACATTGGTCACATAAACTGCCTTCATTTATTGAGATGACTTCATTTGGTTAAAAGGAAAACAAAGCATTTTGGAACAAAATTACTAGCATTGAACCGCGATCTGTTTAATTATATGCTTCCTGTTTTAAGGTATACTGGTTGCGAGAAACGCAAGTATACTGGCTGTCAGTGCATAGACATTAGAAGCTTCAAATTCAACCTTTAGTGCTAGAAAGGTTAGGAGCTTAATTTTACACTGATGTGGCGATATCTTATTTAAAGTGAAGGTAATTAAAGGAAAGATCCATGTATGCAGAAAGGTATATTCTTAATGAAGAGCAAGTGGGTTTCTTTGTAGTTACACCGTATCTAACAATATTCTGGTACTTCTGCACTGCTAAGCACAAGCCTCTTCTTTTTAGGTCAGTTGCCACTATGAATCCCGGAAGGTGCACAAAGGTTGAGCGGACACGTGGGAAACAACACAACCTGAACCCGAAAGTGGCTTCATTGATAAGCACCCTCAAGGACTACGACTTTTGACCAACGTTTGACCATCCGTGCCGGCCAACTCGCTCGGTTTCTCTGATTGATGCCTGCATCTGGGTCCCTTGCGATAGTGAGGCCATATGCCACAAATGTGCCAAAACAGCCCTAACAGCCAGTTTTTTTTGTTTCGTTTTGTTTGTCGCGTACCAAATGCCTCGCCCCACATGGCACAAATCTCTCGTTCTCCAAGATCCGCACGTTCGCAAGTGCCTGAACTTTTATGGTCTACTTCAATAAACGTGTTTGCATTTCACTCTATGATGTACTGAATTAACGAATTTCCGAGAGAGCATACACGCTATATAAAGGGGAAAGTGCAGATGCAAAAAAAATAGTCCTTTCGAGATTTTCTGTTCTTCCACCACAAACATTTTAATTTTGCATAACCTATAACATTACGGAATATTAGGAAACTGACGTTGCTGCATGCGAAGAGAAATACAATTTCTAAAATTTCTTGTTACCTATAGGTAACAAGAAATTTTAGAAATTGTATTTCTCTTCGAACAGAAAACTTATTGTATTTACAGATACTTTCTGTACTAAAAACAAATAACTTTTGAAATCACAAAAGATTTCTGTACTGCAAATACAGAAGTGTAGTAATATTACAGAAATTCGCTGTTAGTCAGAACAGAAAAGTTTATTTAAAGTAACAAAAGTTTTCTGTTACTGATAACAAAAAAAATTATGCGAAATCACAAAAATTTTCTGTTACTGATAACAGAAAAAACCAGCGAAATCACAAAAATTTTCTGTTACTGAGAACAGAAAAATTATGCAAAATTACCGAAATTTTCGGGACTAAAAACAAAGTGTAAACAAAAAAAAAACAGAAATTTTCCGTTAGCAGGAACAGAAGAGCTATGTAAAAATACAGAAAGCATAAAAACAGAAAACAGAAGCAAACAGAAATTTTCTGGCAGGCCAGCTGCCAGAAAATTTCTGTTTTTTTCAGGAAAAATTTTTTACAGTGTATATACCCCATCCGTCGGTCAATCCAAATGGCGGGTAAGCAGTCTCACTTTTAAGTTTGTAGAAAACAAAGACATTGGATAGTGGTTGAATTACGACAATGTAGGTGTTACAAGAGCCAGGATTAGCAACCATTTTGTCATCTTTAACTGACATTAGCAAGAGCCAACTTGCGAGTGCTAGTGAGTGAGACTAATATGCAAGTAAATACAGTAGTTGAAGTCGCATCGTTTGGTAAGACGCTGTTAGTCTGCAATGTCCTCGGGATTTCGATCCGAACTTTCCATTTACCTCGATAGGAAACGTGGGTGAAAAAAGTCTTCTTGGCACACACACGCACACCACAGGGCTAACACACTTTTCTGCTTGTGTCCTGCGTCAGGCCTTCGCGTCCGTAGATCGCGAGACAGAGAATGATGAAAGTACTGCCTGAAAGTACTGTCGCGCTCAGTATGAGCTCGCGAGAGCGTGGCCCAGCGCACTGCTAGGTTGTACAGTGACGCCGATCGTGGCATATTTTCAAGTTATGGGATGATAGTTTGGCTGTTCCTGTGAGCACGCATCACACCCGATTGCTTGCTTTCACCCTCGCCCTTCCTTGATTTGAAGGAACCTTATGCCATTTATTTAGCTACACCAGAGTCATTCAATACTTGAATGACTCTGACTCTGGCTGAATGACTGTGACTCTGGGCGACTCTGGTTGAATGACTCTGGTTACACTGAAGCAAATTTCGAAGTTTGGGCGTCAGGACACGGCGGCAGTTATCGTTTTCGAAGCTGATATCACGACAGGTCCAAACGAGGGCGAGCGTTAAGGCAAGTGGAGGCGATGCGCACTCGCAGGAACTGCCAAACCCTCCGCTGATAACTCGAAAAAACATGTCATGATCAGCGTCACTGTAAAACCTTACAGAGCGTTAGGTTGGCTTGCCAACGCGCTCCCGTGGTGTAGTATAATAATAACTGATGGGGTTTAACGTCCCAAAACCACGATATGATTATGAGAGACGACGTAGTGGAGGGCTCCAGAAATTTAGACCACCTGGGGTTCTTTAACGTACACCTAAATCTAAGTACACGGGCCTCGAGCATTTTCGCCTCCATCGGAAACGAGGCCGCCGCGGCCGTGATTCGATCCCGCGACTTGCGGGTCCGCAGCCGAGCACCATAGCCACTACACCACCGTGGCAGGTTCTCCCGCGGTGTAGCTCATACTGAGCGCGATAGTACACAGCCAATAATGCATGCAACGAAACGCAACTAGTAAAATGATGACTTCGTAGCGAGTTATCCGAGAGGGCAGGATTCTAGTCGGCGAGGCCGTACTCGAAAAAAAAATTATTTTTATCTTATCCTCGATCGTATACCTTCTCTTCAACCACCCTGGGAAACGGATGGTTGACCACGGTGAGCTTGAGTGACGCGTTGTCGAACGTCTCGTGCAGCAACGCCCTCTGGTAGGCGGCCAGGGCAAGTGCCGGCGTGTGGTACACCTGGTTGTTGAAGAGCAGCCGAGCCGAGCGAACGTTGCCGCCGGAAGCCTCGTCCTCGAAGCTGGCCGCAATCAGCGTGCTTGTCAGGAAGCTATTGCCTTCCCGAGCAGACGCGTTCACCAGGTAGCTTTCGACGCTTCCTGCCTCCACCAGTATTGGAGTCACCTAGCGGGCAGTACAGTCGAGTTGGGCTGGTTCGTCGTTTTGACCCTGGTTTATTTGCGGTAATTTCACTTTGTTAAAAAAAAAACTTCCCCATCTCCCGCTAAAGGGAACCATGTGTGGATGCGAAGCAGCGGGGAGATGGTTAGCTTGAGCGGGAGAAACGTCGCCGCTCTCGTTTTGCGGCAGCGGCCCGGGCGCTCATCGCGGCGCTGCACAGGAGAGAGAATGAGGCGCGCGCGCTCCGTCATTTTCATACCGCGGAACTACCGTGGCGCCCCCCAGCGGAGTCTGCAGCTGTCGCACCACCTGTCGTGCGCGCCGCTCCGTAGATGATTCCTAGAGGGAGGACGGGGGGGAACCGTAGGAGAGGAGAGAGAGGGGGAGGGGACGCGCTGTGGGGGGTGTGGGACGCGGGCGCCGCTACGTAGAGTAGAGGATTCCTAGAGGAGAAAAAGGGGGTGAGCGTAGGAGAGAGAGAGGGGGGAGAGAACGCGCATGCGCTGTGGTGGTGTGGGACGCGGGAAGGACGGACCGGACTCGCGGCCGTTTCGCTAGCTTGATATACACCAAAATTGGTATTGCGTGACATGACTGCATGACAAACGTAAATGACAAGTGGTAACATGAAAATCGTGACATGCATGTCATGTAGGTCCTGATTTACATGCCATGCTCTTGGTGCGCTCACGGCCGTCTCGCTAGCTTGCTGTACACCGAAATTGGTATTGCGTGGCGTGACTATATGACGACCATAAATGATAGGTGTTAACAGGACCGCAGCCAGGAATTTTTTTTCGGGGGGGGAGGGGGGGGGGGGCACTTGTTGAAGGCCTTGAAAAACACCTACTTTCATTACTTAGTCTCCGTAAAACACCCCCCCCCCCCCCATCCGAATTTCTGGGAGGGGGGGGGGGGCTAGGGCACCCCCTGGCTACGGGCCTGGGTGTTAACATGATAATAATGACATGAATGACATGTACGGCATGATTTACATGCCACGCTCCTGGGATATTTCAGACTGTTTTGTTAACTGGATATAGTTATGGCGACACATTTGTGCGTCACGAACATAAATGGCAGGTCATGCATTGTATATACCAGAATATACGTTTCATTAGCATTGTATATGCCAGATTGAACATGCGGGCGTGCATGACAAACATGCGATATATAATGAAATAAATCTCATGACATGAATGACTTCGTTTGCCTCAAAGACAAACAAGGCGATGTGTGCAGCTGCTTGCTGGCTGCTTCGCATTACGTCGATTCCCACAGTGCGTGGAATCTGCCGAATTTTGAAGTTTTTTCTTTGCCATCTGTTAGTGTATAGTTTACAACGTCATATCCGTGACGGAAATACGTCAATGCAGCCGTGGTGGACCCCGGCATAAAACACTTTCGTGTTAAAATAATTCCATCCCAGTGTCTCGCGACAGGGCACCGTACCTTGCTGGAGAACTGCTTTTTGAACTGCTTGGCGAGCGAGGCGGACGCCCCTCCGTGAAAAGCGTACGGAACGTCACTGGCGAACACCAGGTTGACGTCTAGGACTCGGGGTCCCGGCTTGTGCACCTTAGGCAGGCTGTCGATCCAGGTGAGCGTGAAGGACACCACGAATATCGGCACAAGCAGCTGTGTCAGCGTGAAGGCCCAGTTGCGCCGGCTGTGCAGTGAGTGCAGCACCAGCATACCCCACGTCTGCTGCAGCAGAAGCCGCGAGCCGCCGTTGCGCCGAGGAGGCCGGTTGGCGTCCTCTGGACTACCGTGCCGCAGCGGATCCGAAAAGTTCAATGCACCCAGAAGCGTGTCTGTGACGAACAGAGGCGCATCGAGTTTGTCGGGTAGAGCTCGGCGCCCGAGGTCCAGGACCAGGTCCCGCATTTGGCCAAGAGGGGTCCTTACACCCTTTCCCTTTATAGATTTTGAGATAAATGAATTGTTTTCCTCCTCGGGCTTCTGGAGAAGCTGCGCAGAAATCTGAGCTCCAAAGGGAGGGGGACAAAGCGCCGCTCACGCCGAAAATTTGAGCCTCGGTAATCGAGAAAAGAAACTTGAAGTTCCTTTAGCTAATACTAAGGAGACAACAGGCGAGAACGCAAACTCATTAGATTACCTTTGTTTCACTATCTTTCACGAAGCGACGATGCGATGTGCCGACGTCATCATCATGACTTCGCTCCATGGTATGCTCGGTGATCTGTGACGTCATGACGACGTCATGCGACATTTAGCCAATGTATCCCGATCTTTCACGAAGTCTCGCCAAATCTCGAGGTGCTTCATCAAATCTCGCGAGGTATCATCTCGTGTCGGGAAACCTCGCAGCCTCTCGACTCAAGAGACATATAAGGCTTTCGCCTTAAGGATAGGAAAAGCACTGAAGCTACCAGTGAAGCATGACACCTGCTCCAATGACGAAACGTAACATGCATAGCTTTTAGATGCAGAAGTAATGCGATGAAAGAAAAGAAGAAGAATAATCAATAAGTGAACAATGTTCCTGTGAACATGGCCGCAACTCATTCTCAGACGTCGGCCTTCTCTTACGCACGCGCTGCTCAACAGAAGGTCAGCTTTGTTATGCCCATTCAACGGACGCATCATTTCGTAGCCGGCTATCAGCAAACGACATATACCGCTAAATCGCCTTAATCCCGCCTAAAAAAATAACACGATAGTGAAGAATGCATCTCACCGGCTTCAGTGTCCCGCAGTTGGTCAGGCTCGGGCATGCGTAGTCTCGACATTGCTGTGGCAGCGTAGTCACCAACTCTGCGAGCCGAGAAATGGCAAATACGTCTGCTCAAGCGAGTGCCAATTTTATATCGTCGTAGAGTGTGCATGTGTAATTGAAAGCAGCCGGCGTCGCCACGTGATGAGCATTTGCAGTCCACCGACCATGAGCGCAGCACGCTCTCAACCTTAGCAGCGTGCACTGACGCGGAGTTGACGTAAAACATTGTGTTTAAGTGCAGAACAGTTACGCTGCTGGCAAATGTGCTTAAGCAGAGCGGCTGCGACAACTATCACTGTAATTATTGAGTGTACGAGTTAAGAAAACAAACCAAGCAAACTAGAATGACCCTTTTGGTGTTTTGCATGTTCAAAAGCGAGAGAGCTTGATTAGCATAAATACAATGAGTTAACAATTACGTGGCAACCAAAGGCTTTATACTAAGCCTCGTTAAACACATTTAAAAGAATGCTCCAGGTTAACGCGATCATATTGACTAAATAGTACGTTCAAGCAGCAGCAGCGGCAACGGACAAAGGAAAGCACACTTTGCTGGGTTAAGTAGGTGACTATTAAGTTGCCGTTGGGTAAATTTGAAAAGGAGCCACAAATCATGCCAAAAGCAGCCAAAGTAGCCGTGCCATTTAATTTTATCGCCATATTTGTAGCCAAGTAGAACACTGGATGTATTATGAGTAGAGTTCTTAGTTTTGGACAATAAGCAATCCCATTTTGAATAAACAAGATCACAGAAATAAGAGCACGAGCTTTTCCCTCTTGGTTGGTCTTAATGTCAGAGATAACTTGCAAAAAATATACGAATAAATTATATGCGCCTGCTTATAGTTGATATCATAGAGTTCTTGCCAGATGCAGATTAGCTTCAGAACATTGCTGCCAACAAGTCAGTCGCTGAATAGCAGCCAGCTTACGTAACACCAGTACGGCTTCAGATAATGCAATTTGGTTGGAGATGGACAGCCCAGCTTCATTTTGTTGCCCCTGTCTGTTTTTGTGAAAATCCCATGAGAACACGCGCTGCGCATCAGAATCAGGAACTTGTGCGAAGCATCAGCATAGGCTTCGGGCTGCGCTATAGTCACGCGTTTGCTAACGTGCACGCAACTTCGTCACTCCGTATGTGTAAGCGCGCCGCGCGTTGTGTTGGGATGCCTCGATACGGGGGGGCGCCAGCCTGCGGTGGGGGGGGGAGAGGACCAGCGCGCATCGGCTTAGCACGACAGAAAAGCTTGGAAACAGAGTATTTTATCGGCAAATATTAAGAATAATGGCTACTTAAAGGGCCACAACTGGAGTTCAAAACTACCCAGAAAGTAGCCATGGACCCCAACCAGAAACTTTCGTCGCCTTACGGGGTCCATAAGTAGCCAATTTGGTGCAAAGCAGCCACAAGCGACAACCCTGACTCATGCGGAAAGGCTATGTGTGAAGCCCCGAGGGACGCAACGAAAGTAAGAAAGACGACTGACATGGCACCGCGTATTTCGTCATCCTAGTTTAAGGGCTGCTCGATTCCGTTCTGATTGTGTATCAAGCAGACCGGTCCAGTACATCTATGACATTCATAATGTACAGTGCTCACGAACAACCGGCAAGCTCGATTGCTCGAGATAACCACGCAATTTTGCATATACAGTCGAACCCTACTTCCAACGATACCGGTTTTAACAATATATCGGTTATAAGAATGAAGCTGCTGCACCGTCAACTTTTGTTATGTTTTCCATGGTGAAATAACCCGCTTACAGAAATGCCCGCATGCCGCATTATTGGTTATGGCAATGAATCCTGGCTGTTGGGTGTCCATGCCGAAAGGTAATTGAACGCGAAATCCTTGAAAAGAAAGAATAGAACGAGAAATTCAAGCTACTGTACAAAAGCCCGCAACCCTAACATCACCCCTCACCCCTTCGGATTTACAATATGCTTCGCCACACAGCGTTGTAGTATTGCGGCAAAGCTAACTTTTCAAATACGCTACGGGGTGGGGGGCGGCGGTGCCCTCTGTTAATGCAATTTAACACATGCATTTTAGTAAATAATTGAGACTTGGAAGGACTTCAAGCGACCGAAACTTCAGATGTTGTCATAAATTGACTGTATAAGTCTTGTAGCGGTCCCGTGAAAGCGCCCGAATTTTCAAGCATGTCCGAAAAATTATCCTCATCCACATTAGTGATGTCTCTTTGCATATCCCATCCGATATTAGCTTCTTCACAACAGCCTGCCATCCTTCTACTTTGCTCTTTTTCGCGCAACCAGTTTATAGCAATTATCGGTTATAACAAAGAAATTTTCGTGGCGCTTGAGTATTGTTATAAGTGAGTTCGACTGTATGTCCAAAAGAAAGGCAAGTAGGTAGCCAGCACCCACATCCTGTTTACGAATTTCTCTTTGCATATATGTGCGAGTCAATATTACACCAGTGAGAGACGAACTGAAGAGGGTGGTGACACGTGCATTACTAAAACAACGCGTTTCATTCCGTGAGCACTATACATCGCATCAGCCGCGCATCTGAAGCATTCTCCCGCAGGATCATTTCTTAGAGAGTGGCTTTTGCATCACTGAACAAGCCCGATGTGTTCGTACCGAAGAAAAACCTCTTCGAGAGTGGTGACGGAGACGCCAAAGCTGGCGATGCCTAGCTTCTCCTTGTTCTCTTCGAGATGGCTGAAGAGGTGCTTGAAGGCCGGCTGATCGCAGCGCCCGATGCGCAGCGCCATCTCGGTGCCCACGTTGCTCTCGAGCTCGGCCGATGGCGCGAACGCGATCACCACGTCCATCACGGCGCGCGTGTCGCATGTCGGCTTTTTGACGATCGCCATGTGGTAGCCCGCACCTGCACACACCGAAGCGGTGGCCGCGTTGGGATCTTTTACAAGAAATTCATATTTTGCTTTGCGGTCACTGTACGACTGGTCACTGCTCTGCTGCCCCATATTAACGCTTTAACACGAATGCAAAACCTTATTATAATTAAGCAGCAAACTACACACTCTACTTGGTAATGCATGAAGTTATAAATTCGGTGATCAGAATTCTGTGAAACTGGCCAAAGCGCATTGATGATCATAATAAGTGTGAACAGTGCGAGTGGACGCGGACAGAGAAAAAACACACACGAAAGCGATTCCAATTGAAAGTCGACGCTGCGTGTGTGCGTGTGTGTCTGTGTGTGTGTGCGTGTGCGTGTGTGTGTGTGTGTGTGCGTGTCTGTGTGTGTGTGTGTATGTGTGCGCCTGCGCGCCTGTGTGTGAGCGCGCGCGCGCGTGTGTGTGCGTGTGTGTGTGCGTGTGCGTGCGTGTGCGTGCGTGTGCGTGTGCGTGTGTGTGTGTGTGTCTGTCCGCATCCAGTCAAGCTGTTGAAACTTCAGGCTTCAGGCTTCTAGCAAGACCTATAGCCGTTGTGTATGCAGCCAATCAGCATCACGATCAGTAACATAACCTAAACTGCTCGATTAATTCGAGAATTCTAAAGGAAAGTCGACCAGATGTGAGAGCAGGGCTCGTCGATTAACCTTGTGCTCCAACATCCCAGAGCTGCACTGCATGCAGATGACCGGGATACGCCCTGGTGGAGGGCTGCGCTATGATATGACCACCTGTAGGATACTTTATTATTCGGAATACAGTTTCACTGCACGTGAATCGAACGCATGGCCACATTAATAATAGTTGTTGGGGTTTAACGTCCCAAAACCATGATATGATTATGAGAGATGCCGTAGTGGAGGACTCCGGAAATTTCGGCCACCTGGGGTTCTTTAACGTGCACCTAATTCTAGGTACACGGGCCTGAAGCATTTCCGCCTCCATCGAAAATGCGGCCGCCGCGGCCGGGACTCTATCCCGCGACCTGCGGGTCAGCACTCGAGCACCATAGCCACTATACCCCCCGCGGTGGGTCATGACTACATTAGCTGAAGGACATGTGTACAGAGCTACCGCGGTGGTTGGAGCGTTTGTCAGACACCGTGTTCCCATTCCAGCAGCTACACACATAAGATATTTACATCCACGAGTAAAAATACCTATGTAAGGACGTGATAGCTCATCGGGCATCAAGGTTTGCTTAGTTCGGGGCACGGTGCAAGTTCGGGGTCTACTGCGCGAAAAACAGTTAAACGTGCTATGCCTTGTGTTCTTAAAGGGGTATAGAAAAAAAAATTCAAATTTCTTTTTCGCGTAAAATGAAAGGCGAAGCCCTCAAGAGACTAGAAAATGTATTGGTAAGCTTGAGTGCACCCCGGAAAATTAATCACATGTTTTTAAAACATAGTTTCGGTTCCTGCTGTACCCTGCTGTCACGATACAGTAAACGCTTCTCGTAATATGCTGGCGTAAGGTCGCTTCAACGTGACTCCGTTGGTGATGCACAGACGGCCATTTTGTACTTCTTGGTACCTGACGTACCAACTGGTCATACTAGTGCGTGAAGCGACCAGAATTGATCCTATAACCCGACGTTACGCCCGGGTCGATGTCAGTATGTGCGCCATGCGAAAATTTATCTTTTCTATAGCCTTAGTTTGGCACTTGCTCAGAGCCGTCTCTGTATGCAGGCGATTTGTATGGCAGGGTAAAGTCGCTTTCGAAAATTGGGTCGGTTTCGAAAAATTGCTGTCAGCACCCATTTTAAGGTGTGTCGATGAGCGGATGTATCTGCGCCTCATCTGCACCAAAGCGCCTTCACGCTGTACTCGTCAGAGATTTCAATTAATACTAATTAGCTTCATAAAAGGCGTGCTACAATGGAATTAAAAACTTACTAATACTAAAACAAGGTTTAGCCATGCACAATTTTTTGCACTGCTTGTGCTGTGAGCATGTCTAATTTTTCAGAAATTTCATACGAGCATATAGAAAGGAGAAAGGGTATGTTTCACAATATACGTATTTGGTGCCCCATTTAGTGAAAAAGCTATATATTCATTTTATATCGTTCAGCGTCGGAAAGTTGCTAATTACCTTGGTTAAACGTTAAATTGATGTTCTCTTTCCACATAAATAAGGGCACTGCTTGTCTAAATGACAAAAATAAAATAGTATGCGGTGTTACTGCGGGGCACGCGGAACGAACAGCTCGACAAGAAAGAAGAATCTCGCGAGTTGCGACTGCATACTTGCATGAAATGGATGCACAACGCACCGAGGTTTTTCTTGAGAAAGAAGGGCGATCCGCAGCACTGGACAATGCCGTTGGACATGATGGCGATACGATCGCCAATGGCGTCCGCCTCTTCCATCGAATGCGTGGTCAGCAGTATGGTGCGCTGCACCTTCTCCGACAGGAGCAAGTCCCACATGTCGCGCCGGGCCGCCGGGTCCATGCCAGCCGTTGGCTCGTCCAAGATGACGACCTGTACACAAAGTTGTTCTTTTGTAGACTCCTTGTATACTCTATCGCTTCCTCTCGCCGCCATGGCTACGGGTGGCGCTGGATAACACTCCCAGCATTACACGCGCGTGAACGGGACAGGGGAACGACCACCCTCTAACTCAAGTGGTAGAGCATAGGACGCGTCGCGTCATTCAAAGGTGCGTTCGGTCTCCACCGACGGCAAGTTATTGTGTCGTCCCTATACATACATAATACATACATACATCCCTACATACATACGTACATACGTACATACATACATACATCCCTACATACATACGTACATACGTACGTACATACATACATACATACGTACATACATACATACGTACATACATACATACATACATACATCCCTACATACATACGTACATACATACATACATACATACATACATACGTACGTACGTACATACATACATACATACATACGTACGTACGTACATACATACATACATACATACATACATACATACATACATACATACATACATACATACATACATACATACATACATACATACATACATACATACATACATACATACATACATACATACATACCTGCAGGCATACATACATATATACATACATGCATGCAGGCATACATACATACATACATACATACTGTAGTGACGAAGAGTGCCACTGGGGCTCGGGCGCGTGGGGAGCTAGTTGAAGAAGGAGGAAGACGACGAGCAGAATAAGAACAGCCGGCCCGCAGCAAGGGCGTTGTCTCTTTGTTCTCTCTTCTTCACTACAATGGCGCAGTCGCCGAAAGGCTTTGGCAAACCCCAGCTGTTACTTCGACGTGACACGTCTTCCTGAGGAACGCCGTGCCCCTTCCTCGCTGATGGAACCTGCAAGGCGACCACCGTGGCAAGTATCTCTCCCACCACCAGCGGACGGCGTCCAGGCCTCCATTGTGGTTCCGAGGAACTTGTCCGGCGACGCGATACCTCGCGCCAACCATGCGCACAGGCTCCTCTCGCCTAGGGACGGCGTACATGCCTCCTCGGCACCTGTCGATCTCTCGGCGCTTCAAGCACCGTCGGTGGGCGGCGTCCAGGCCTCCTCGGCGGCGCAACCTCGCGGCGTCGACGCCGCGATACCACTTCAGGACACAACACGCGGGTTCCGCTTGCCTAGGAACGCCGTTGACGTTTCCAATGGCATGGATCCCGTGTGCAGGAGCCTGACCAAATCTGGGATCCCAAGGGACGCCGTGCACGCGTCCTTCGCAATGCACTCTACCACAATAAGTACCGGAGTCACTGTGTCCTCCGCAGATGCTTGCCTTGACTTTTCATGCGAATCACCCGACAGTGCTGCGGAGCTGCTGCATACCATCGCGCGACTCCGCGTCACGGTGAACGCCTTGGCCGCGTCGACATCTCTCCTGCTTCCTGCGGCCTTGCCAGCATTGTACTCGATTGATGCCGCGTTGGCCGCAGCCGCCTCGCAAGACCGTAACGAGAGCTCACCCGAGAGCCGAAGAGAGCTCCGAGACACCCTCGCGGCGCTCTCATACCAACTCGGCTGCGTGGCGTCGTCATTCTCCGGAGTTTCGCCTGCCATATCACCATCACCGGCTGCCTTTGAAATACCGGAGTTCAACAGATTTCAGGACGACGCCGACAACTGGGTGGCAACCATCAACGCTCTCGGAGCTCGCGAGGCCTGGACGGACAAGCAGAAATGGTGTGTGGCCGTCGACAGCCTTCGTAATGCTGCCGCGGCATGGCATCGGTATGAAGGCATGAGGCAGCAGTCCTGGACTGAGTGGAGCGCCAAGCTGCTAGCTGCTTTCGGACGAAATCACTTCCACCTCGCCGCCACCACTCCATCCAACCTAACTGCTCCCGAGGATAGAGCTCAGGAGGAGCACCACCTCGAGGCTGCAACTGAGGAGTCCAGCTCACCTGCAGGCAGTTTCACGACCTGTCCTAGTACCCACAGACCTCAGGAACCAGGATCACCACTTCCAACCTTGGACCCTGAGTCGCTATCTGACGCCCTAACATCCCGGATACACGCTGAGCCTACATTCCATTCACAGCGGCCGACGACGCGACCTCCAGGATGGCCAGCACTAGAGCGCACGGAAGCGCCGGCTTGCTCTGTGACGTCAATTTTCTCGCAAGAAGTTGAAAGTGAAGGACAAGCCACCGCTCCAGATTCGACCCTCACTTGGAAGCCACGTCCCCGGGAATCACGGCAGTCATTGGCCGGGTGTGCTCACGTTAGCTACGCGCTAAGTGCCGGCTCCTTGAAAGAAGCGGAGGTGCCTAATCAAGCTGGTGTCGCTGTCATCAAAAACCTGCCAGGGCAGGTCATATCTCCAGTGTTTGACACAGCTTCTGACATAGAAGGCTCTACTGCACGCGGATCTTTAAGACTCAGCAGCTCGAGCACTAGCCCCACAGCGGCACCGCAGCAAGAGCACGAGTTGCCTCTCGAGCCACTACGTGAAGTCGGCTCTGCGTGCTCGCAGATATCTAGCAGGACACCACCCCTACGACCCTCGATACACCTCAAGCAGCTTAGACATCGCCGCTCTGTGCAGCAGGTCACAGTGCAGTATTCACGATTTCCTGCGCTGTCAGCACAGCTGCGACGGGATAAGCAACTTGACGACAAGCAACCGATGCGGCCACTTTGTATGAGCCAGCATCTCCTGCTGGTGCCATCTTTTTCTAGTCACCACGTTAATTCTCAGCGTGTCCGAGGTCTACGCCGGCCATCCCGATACAGCCAGTGTCGTCCTCCAGAATGTATGGCAGCTGAGCTGGACAAGTCGCGGCGTACACAACACCGACAGCAGCGGCACAGCCAGTGCGGCCCGCCACAGACTATTTCAGCCGCTCCCGATGCACGATGCAAAGTCGCAGCGTGGCCGAGTGTAGTGATGAAGAGTGCCACTGGGGCTCGGGCGCGTGGGGAGCTAGTTGAAGAAGGAGGAAGACGACGAGCAGAATGAGAACAGCCGGCCCGCAGCAAGGGCGTTGTCTCTTTGTTCTCTCTTCTTCACTACAATACATACATACATACATACATAAATACATACATCCCTACATACGTACGTACATACATACATACATACATACATACATACATACATACATACATACATACATACATACATACATACATACATACATACATACATACATACATACATACATGCAGGCATACATACATACATACATACATACATACATACATACATACATACATACATACATACATATATATACGGGAAATGACGGCGTCAGCAAAAACCCGCCGAGAGTGTACATATAATTGCTATTGCAATAAAATAGACGGAACACTTGATATGTGGAACGCCGGGCGGTGCGATACGGCCCAAGAAGTTGGCTTTCCCTCATAAAAGGCTGGCTTTTTCTCATGGAAGGGAACTTTCCCGCACGTTTTGGGAGAAAGAGTGGTGTGATTAGGAGGGCGCCGCACAGAGCGAGCAGAGCAAATACCCTTTGCCATGGCCTGCTTTCTCCCATGATTCCTTGTCGCGGCCGTCGCGCGGGGTCACCGTTCGCTTCACAGCTTCCTTTAATAACGCAATGTCTGCCGTGAAACGGAAGAACCCAGCTGCTCTCCGCAAAGCTGGCGATAATCAACACAGTCGGACATAATATATATATATATATATATATATATATATATATATATATATATATATATATATATATATATATATATATATATATATAGTGTGAGGAAGACAAAGCGGTGCTCGGGCACGGGCGCATGTTTGGCTAGGAAAAGACGAGAAAGACGAAGGAGAATAAGAACAGCCGGCCCAGGAACGGGTGCTGTCTCTGTGTCTGGTTCCTCACAATGGCGCAGTCGACGAAGACGAAGTCTTACTTCCCGGCTTCCTCGCCTATGGCACCTGCCACCATGCAGCCGCAGTAAGTGCTGGTTGAGGACGGCGTCAAGGCCTCCTTGGCACCTGCTAACCTGCAGCCGCTGCAACCACCGATCGGGGACGGCGCCTAGGCCTCCTCGACGGTTCCACACCTCTTCACCGACGCCGTGATACCTGTTACGACAAGGGACGCCGTCCACACGTCCTTGAACATGGACCAAGCAATCGTGAGCATCGGGACCGCCGCGCACTCCGCGGACACCGCCCGTGGGTTGTCGGGCGCCTCAACCGACAACGGCGCGGATCTTTTGCATGTCCTGACGCAACTATCACGTCAGCTCAACCACTTGGCGCCGTTAAACTCCGTGTCCTCGGCTGCCGCTTCATCATCGGCTGTTCCGGGCAGTGCCGGAGTTTCGGGGCTTCCAGGACAACGCTGCCAAGTGGATTGAGGACATCGATTCTTGCGGTTCTCGCCATGCCTGGCACGACAACCAAAAATGGATAGTTGCTATAGACCGCCTTCGTGGTGCTGCCGAGGCATGGCATAAATACGAAGGCGTCGAGCAACAGTCCTGGCTGCAATGGAGTGCAAGACTCATCGCAGTTTTTGGCGGGATTTGCCACGAAAGCTCCGGGTTCAGCCAGACGCATACCGAAGACGGAGCTCAGGAGGAGCACCACCTCGAGGCTGCAGCTCAACACTGCAGCAGCTCATCGACAGGCAGTTTGGCATCATGCCCTCGCACAAACACCGGACTTGGCTTGTACTCGCAGCTAGTCCCGAGGGAGGACGTCCCGCCGAGTTTCGGTGGCCGAATCGACGATGTCGCACCACCAAATGCACTACATCGAGCCACCCAGTACCGAAGGCGACCGCTTCCAACGGTACAGGTCCTCGTCGACGGAATCGGTGAGCTTAGGGCTATAGTGCAAACTGGAGCCTCCACGTACTGCGCTGCATCGACGCCATGCCCCAGCCGCCCTCCAGCCTTGGTCCGAGGCACCCCTGAGCGGCCTCGGTGGGAGCGTGTTGCCAGTCGGGGCGCTGGATTTGCACCTACAAACCGAAGCCGGGAGTTATTTCCTTGCCGCCGTTCCCGTCGTCGAGGACTTGCACGGCGACATGGTTTTGGGAGCTGACTACCTCTTGTCTGGCGAGGTTCAGCTGGTCATAGATGGCGGGGAAGTAAAGCTCCGCTGCTTGACTCCGAGGAAATGCTCGAGCCCAAATTCCCAAGTTGAAAGGCCGCAGCCAAACATGTTCACCAACGGAAGCATCCTCAGTGACCAGTCGGACGCACATCTGCCGACTTCAAAGCAGTCATTGGCCGAGTGTGATTGCCTTCCGCTCAAGGAATCCATAGCCGTTGAAGACACAACCATCGATGATCTGCTCGTTTTGTCGGGATCTGTCGGCAGGGGCATGGAAGAGGCTATCGATGCACCGCAGCCAGATGAAGCCGGTATCGGCCCTTCCGGCCTCCCGGCGTGCGGTTCGGCTGACCATGACAGGCAGTTCTTTGTGACTTCCAGCTCACCAGCTGAGTGCCGTGCGGACCACCACGAGGCAGTCTGCGTCAACATGGAACCCGACGCTGATCGGCTAGACGGCGACTACGGCGATCAGCTCGCACGAAGCAGCGAGATCATTCCTTCGTACCACCCTTGCGTCTTCAGCGTGGTGTGCAGCCATGGTGGCGTTAAACCGTATGGACACCATGGTACAGAACCACCAGAAAGCATCTTTCTTCGTCGTGGCCACAGAACAGGAGAGTGCGATGACGGCAGCACAGAGGTTGCTGCGTCAAACCATGAAGGCCAAGTCACACAGCCTCTCCGAATACGCAGACAGACTTCGTTAGGCAAGTATTTGCCTGCTCTCCTGCTAGGCGTGCGACGACCGGCACGACATAGTCAATGGCGTCCACCAGAGCCACCACCGCCCGACTTCCAAAGCAAGTCGCACCGTTGCCGTGAGCGGCCTCCGCGAGGCAGCCAATGCCGCCCGCCAGAGGCACCACTTCTACCTATGGTGGTGCGGGGGGCCCAGGACCTCTGAATGTTTCTACCATCGAAGAGACGACCACCTCCAGAGAAGGGCCAATTTTGTGTGGACTGCATGCAGCACGCAGCGTGGCCGAGTGTTCTTATTCTCCTTCGTCTTTCTCGTCTTTGCGTCGTACTCTCTTTTGTTCCTTATATATATATATATATATACATATATATATATATATATATATATATATATATATATATATATATATATATATATATATATATATATATATATATATATATATATATATATATATATATTCAAAGACAATTCCAGAAAAGGCGCCAACGTAGACTAGAGGGATCCGGTCACCGACGAGCACCCACAGTTGCGTAATAAGATGTTAAGTCGCTATTCACATCGATACCGTATTGCTTGCCTGCAACCCGCGCCTGCATATAACCCGCGGCCCCAACTCGTGGCCTCGGCGTAGAGCTCCGGCAAATTAACGGCGCGTTACCTGAGCCAATCTCGGAGTCCCCGCCTAATTATAAAGCATGGAAAAATAAAAACTGCAGAAGCTCTTTGCATGTTACCGTAAACCGCCTTCCTTGCATTCTCGCGAATCAGTACCGGGAAGCCAACTTGCGCTCCGAAATTCGCACCGAAATATGGTAAATTCTCCAAGTGTTTTATCGAATTATACAATATATCGAACTAATTGCCGTCTTTTAGCCAGTTCTATACACACGGTTTCGAGTGTACTTCAATACAAAACACCTACGTTTGTGCGCATTACAAACTTCCGTCTCGCGCTCCCGGGGCCGCTACATACGTTGACGTCTCTGGCTCTGTGCGCGACAAACCCTTTGTGAAATGTGCGATTGCTGCGTTCTACTAGATACTGCAAAGTGTACATCCGCAAAACCGGTCATGAGTGACCGCTTATAACATGCGCTTAGAACATAAAGCGCCTAGAAAATAAAGAGCAGAACAGGGTCATTTTGGCCGTTAAAATCGGAGTTTATGGGATAAATCCGAATTGTCAAAACTTTTTACCCGGCGAGTGTTTATCATATTTTTTTCGGATTTATCCCAAAACAAGGAGCCCCAACTATAACACGCTTCAACTTATGTCTAAACTACTACAACGCAAATAAGTTCAAGAAGACATTATCCGTAGTTAACTACAAATAATGTCTTCCTCGGCATCATTGCTGGCTTCATGAGGTTGGCCTAACAAAGAAACGATCTAGTCCTAATATCTCGTTCCCTTATACAGCATGATCTATGCAAGCACAACTTGGGGACAATTCGTTTTGCGCAGAAAAAAAAAGGAAAAAGCACCATCACCTGGACTTTACGCATATTGCACTCATGGTCACATGGTTATTGTAATATTTAGGGCCACGCGATCACTAAACACTTGTTGCTTTCGGGAGGCGCTTGACAAGACAATTCTGTCAGAGCTTCAATGTATGCGCTTCCGTGTTCCAGCTGGGATGCCTCACATGGTAGCACGAGGCATATCATAAAACGCAAGAATGCGACGTGCTGAGCAAAAAAGAACACAATACCTTTGTTTACGTTGACTATCAAGTTGATTTGACATGTTTACGTAACGTGTACAGCACTTCCGTCATTTGGGTTTGCAGAGCACCAAACTGTCTGCCACGCATGGAAGACAGCTCGTGACGCAACGACTTCCTCCTCAACAATAATAGATAAAATAAGGTGAGCGAGAAAATGTATAAAATTATCGACGCTGACTGGCGAAGAACGGAGGGTCAAAACGTGGTGTCGTACATGAAATCCGGTTTGGAAAGCACACGACAATTAGGTGCCTATGCAGCCTTTTTTTTTTTTTTTGCTTTTGCTTTGAGACAAGCCTTACGAGCTGGATTGACGCCTTTGGGTAAATCGAGTAGTTGTGCGCAGACTATGGGTCTACGAGGCCCGTCGACTACACTGGCGCCTAAGGAGTAGCTCATGGTTCGACGCATGACAGAGCACCGACCTCAGTTTTATAGGAACGAAGTGCGCGCTACGTTGCGATGACGTGCGTAAGTATACTCTCCGGCGCAGTTGGTACAGGGGACTGCGCAGTTGGCTCCGTCCTCGTGTCGCGCAACGCTTGAATGTAGCTTCAACGTAGCTTGCCGAGTCGTAGGAGTACATACGTAATGCTTATTATGTTGTTATAAAAGCGGATAACCCACACTCATACCACAATTCACGTTATCCCGACGTGATGCCGGTATAAGATCTTTTTTCGAAACATTTTCAAGGACTGGCATTGCTCCGCGGTATCCGCGGTAGAGTCCGCCGCGGTGGAGCAGTGGTTAAGGTGCTCGGCTGCTGACCCGAAGGTCGCGGGTTCGATCCCGGCCGCGGCGGTCGCATTTCGGTGGAGGCGAGATGGTAGAGGCCCGTGTACTGTGCTATGTCAGTGCACGCTAAAGAACACCAGATGGTCGAAATTCCCGGCGCCCTCCACTACGGCGTCTCTCAATCATATCGTGGTTTTGGGACGTAAAACCCCAGATATTATTATGCTCCGCGGTAGAATATTTGACTGCCACGCAAAAAGACGGGGCTCGATTAAGGCTCGAATCGTGATTAGTAGCGTAAATCGGCTATTTTTCTCACCAGCAACGCCGCCGACGCCGTGAACAGATTTTCTGCGGCATGTGATTTGCAGTCTGTTCTCGCAGCTCCTGGGTTGATTTAGACAGTGAAACACGTTGCGCTTACCCGCATTCCACTGACCGTGGTATGCAGGTATGCGCCACTCGTGACTCTGGAAAGGGTTTCATGACGTAAGCGGCAAGCATGCCATGTTATTCATAGCATAACCTGTCCATAATGCACGTCATAGAATTATATGCGCTCCTATGCCAGTTATGGTATATAACAAGCGACCATGAAGCGACCATGAGAGCGTCCAGACATAAGCGGCTCCCGACAACTAACTCCAAGGATCGTGATTTAACCCTTGTGGTAGCTGAAGTAGTTAACACACACCTGGACATATCATATGCGGAATCCCACGCAAAGATTACATCTACAGGCACATAACACTGGTAGTCGATATGCACGCATTCAAAGTGTCCTCTTTTAAGGAGAGAAACGCAAAGGTGTGCTCTCCCCAGTTAATAAAGTAACCTACGCCTGTACTCATGCGTATACTACACAGCGAAAGGCAGGGTTCGTAGCTTGAGCCGTGAAAGCGTGAAGGCGTTCCGGCTCCAGCGTGTACCTCACTGCACCGAAAGCTGAAACTATACACTTACCGATGCGCTGCCTGTATACGCTCTCGTTAGTGTCATGATGCCGTACTTCACTTCACCGATCCCGAACGGCGACACCGCCTCCCGCCAACCAAGCCTACTGAAGCTGGGAGGTGGACATATAAGGCGCGTTTGTGAAGCCTGAGCCATGAGCGACGGTAGCGTAGGGGCACACAGATTAGATTCGCAAAAATGATGTACCGGAGTGAGTTTCGCGAGTGGAACCATTGTTACACGTGCCCAAGTTTTGAAAAGACGTCAGTGCTTCATTTTGACACGAAAGTGTTTTATGTCGGGGTCCACCAAGACTCCACTGACGTCATTTCCGTCATGGAAGTGACGTCGGTAAAATATGCACCAACAGATGATGAAGAAAAAAGAAACAGAAGAAAAAATTTCGTTGATTTCGATGACCAAGGAATCGAAACCATGACCTCCTGGTCCGCGAAGATGGCTGCCCTGTGCTCTACCCACTCAGAGGTGCTTGCTGTTGGGCTAGTCGGTTCATACTTGTATAGACCAAAAAATTATGGTCACTTAGCGCAATACGATGAACAAAAGGAAGGGAAGACGAGCAACGTGAGCGCTAACTTTGGACTGACTTATTGTACATGGTACACAGGCTATATAACAATTATGTTCCTGCTTAAATGCTCCTGCGCAATGTGCCAGACAACATACATTCACACATCACAACACCGTGAACACATTTTCTAAAAAAATGACTTTCCGAAGGGTAAAGGGAAATAGATGTTCGCTTATCGAATCCCCCAGTTTCCTGATATGGAAGGCTTCCAACAATTCTCGAGCAGCCGTATGTTTGCTTCTGTCAAGAATCCTAATCTTGTCCAGCAATGTTAGCGGTCATATTGCTCCCATTTACTCCCTTTTTTCGTCGTTTTGCGCGAAGTGACCATAGCTTTATTGCGATAGCAATTATATGAACAGTCTCGACGGGTTTTTGCCGTCGCCGTTGCCGTCGCCGTCAGTCGCGTATGAAGTCCAAATTGATAAGATCCCTTAGTGGATCGTACGTTCTACCAGCGGGTAATAGCGCGTGAGCGGGAGCGACAAACGCAGCTGAAGCGAAGATAAGACGAGCCGGCCCATCTCCGTCGCTCCGAGGCGCAAGCGATAAGATCCCCCCCGCATGTTAGACCAGCCGTCGAATGCTCAAGCTGAGAGGAAACGCCCGGCACGTTTTTCGCGAGCGTGCAAAGACGCGAAGGGGGGGGGGGGGGGTCCTCGAGCGACCTTTGATTTTATGAGCGCGGTCGTCGCTGGCGCGCTCGTTATATCGCTATCTCCGGTATACCCTTCTACGTGCTGCGCCCTCAACGCGAAGAGAATGTGTGAAGACTTCCTGGAGAGGCCGTATTCTCTTAAACCAACGTTTTGTAGAGTTGCGTGAGACCGGATTCAGAAGAGTTAGCTGCCAGCCTCACTTCGTCTAACATTACAGTTTGTTGCTATCGCATTCATTGCTTCACCCTTAGCGGTGAAACTGACTTTTTTTTGGTCAATACAAGCTCTACCCCCTGCGCCACCGACGCACATGCTCGAGAGTTCTCTCACACCTCCCTCTCACAGCGATGTTGGCGGGACGGTGTCACCGTCTCGAAGCGATGAAGTACTGCATCATGACAATAACGAGTGCCGACAAGGAGCGCATCGGTAGTTTCATCGCAACGGAGGCTTTCAATGCGTTATAGTAGAAAACCGGGGAAACTCTACGGTCGGTACGATGCGCCGCACGCGACGATTCGGTTTCGTGACGACACAGTGCGTGGCTTGCCTGTCGCGTCGTGTTAGCGTGACGACTCGTCGACAGAGCTGTGGAGCTCCACATGCACCTACGGCATTTATCCGTCGCCTACTGCTTCGAGTGCGATAGCACCTGCTAATAAAACTGCAGCAATTAGCGGCACAGAAAGGCAACGACGTCGACGGGAGAATGACGCGCAGAGGTGCTTTGGTGCAGCGAAGGAGACGCCAGCGGAACGCTTCCCCGCTCTCACGGCTCAAGCTACGAGCTCTGCCTCTCGCGTTGCTGAAGCGCTGCGTGGTATTTGCAGGAGCACAAGCGTAGAGAGGGCACATCTTGGTGTTTGTCTCATCAGAGGATGACGCCTTGAATTATTGCATATCAAGTACCAGTGTTCATCACGTGCTTTTTGATGCCACCTTTTCGCGGCATTCACCCTATATCGTGTCAGGGTGTACGTCAGCTACTTCAGCAACCACGAGTGTTAATGGCACGTAAGCACGCAAGCGGATTTTCAAAGCGGAGAGGCAGCGAGGGCGCGCGGCTGTTCAGACCGCCGCGGTGGTGGAGCAATCCACCAATCGACGGCGGGCGTGCCACATCTTGCGGCACTACGGGATACTGCGCGCGCGTGTCTCGGGCTCTGATTGATTGCAGCCAAATGGGCCAACTTTTCCGCGCGGAGAAAATCAGTCCGGGCGCGATCCGGGCAAGCGGCCTGAATTTTTCAACATAGTTGCATCCACGTTCAACGGTGATATAGCTGCCCAACACCAATAGACATTGCTGAAGCTCTCATACATCAATATACAATAAAAAATCGTGCGGACGCGGTTCACTTTCATGTTATTCCGACTCCTATTACGGAGGGATCAACCTTGTTTTCTGCATCCTTTGCGAATATCGTTTCCTTTTGGTCACAACAGTAATAGCGGGGGGAAGGGGGTGGGGGGGGATGGCGGCTTTCCCTAAGGGAGAACGCTGCGCACGCCTATGCAGATTCACACGCCTTTAAGAAAAACAAAATAACGCTAACCATGGAGCGCACGTCATGAAATTAAGCTTCCCGCCTTCAATATCTTTAATTGCTTTTCTGCAACATGCAACTAAAAAGGGGGGTCTGCGGCGATATCGACCTATCTCTTTCTGTGTTATAAGTATTTGTTTACTCGTAAGCAATCGAATAAAGGCGTACCTTGGAGTGTCCGATGAGCGCGATGGCTATGGACAGCTTTCGCTTCATGCCGCCGGACAAGTGTTTGGCGAAAGTGTACGTCTTGTTCACCATGTTCATGAGAATGAGCAGGTTGAACGTCTGTTCGTGCGCATCGTTGTAGGGAACTTTCTTGAGCTGCGAGTTGCATGGAGTTGATTACAGCCTTTCTTAACACCTAGAGGAATAACTCTTACGTATAAATTTTGCAAGGGTCTGTTACACTATCGCTAAACCGGCCCGAAAGCCCGAGTGCTGATGCATTAAAGGTTCCCTAAACAACCTCTGAAAACACGATGAACGAGCGCGTTATCTCTCCCGGCGTTTCCCGTCTGTGCGGCACAATTCGTGACGACAGCAGTTTGCTCACGTGACTTCAGGATGATATAAGCTCTCGATTGGTCGATATACGAGAAATACCTGTTGTGACGCTTCTCCTACTCTGCTTTGCCACGCAGTCGCATGCCCGCTCTGCCTTGTCTCGCATGACTATCGTGCGCGATAAACTGATTTCCACTTCATTTTCTGCATTTGCGACTGCGCAAGCGCAGATAGCAGCGTATAGTAGAAAAGCACGAAATCCCGACGGGCTCAACGCCTATAGTGCCGACATTACACGTGTTTTCTGAAGAAATAAGTGGCGAGGAGGTGATAGCGCTTCTAAGAAGGGTAGTGAAGGCGAGAAAGAAACTGTCTCGCTCTTGTACTCGGCGTGGTTTAGGGGCCCTTTAAAACGTCCCCTCAGAATCCGATGGGCGATTTGGCTGGCCGTGCATTATTTCATATGAGAGACGCAAAGCTGGCCGCCCCGTTCATATGAGAGACGCAAAGCGTTTGCCTTAATAAAAGAGCCTGCCTCAAGCGCAGTATGAATTTTCACCATCCGATGTACCGAAAAGTATTTCGAGGCGAGTAGAGACTCACTGCCGCGGATGTCACTTAAAGTTACGGCTAGGCACCGCAATTTTCAGTGTTATATTAACTAAAATTTGTGGTCGGAGGATGAGTGCATATATTTAATAGAAACTACGTATATATAGCTAGACGTACCGGGTACATGTTATTCTCGACCTGTTATGCTGACCTCATATACATAGAACTCTACAATACATGTCCAGCCAACTTTTTAACATTCAGGGGCTTATGATGCAATTACTAAGTTAAAATGACGTAGTGCTGGCTGACTTCCCTGAAAAGGCGTCGTCCACCTCATTATCCTCATTGCAAATTATATAAACTATGTTCTTCCCTTCCTCGTCAACATCATATCTCACCCGTGAGAAGAAGTAGAGGTGCTCGAAGACGGTCATGTCTCGGAAGTGGATGTCACTCTGCGGACACACGCCCAGGCTTTCGTGCGCCGCTCGGCTGTTGGCGTTCACGTCTTGGGATTCGATGAACACCGAGCCGCTCGAAGGAGCTAGCTGCCCTGAAGGGGACACGAACGAAACGCAGTCAGGCTGCGGGTCACCAAGCGCCTTCTCACCCTTCGAGCTTTTAGATACGAAGCATATTATGCTCGGGGCTTTGTCCGTCCCTCCCTCCCGCGTCCGGCGTCCCGCGTCCGGTCACTTTCATGAAGTTCATCTTTAAAAAAGCGCGAAAAAACCACAGCAGACAGGTATGAAGGAGACAGGACGACGCGCTACTAGCAACTTTCTTTGTTTTGTTTTTTGTAATGTGTGTGTATATCTTTCTTCGCTTCTGATTAAAGCTTCAGTTGCTAGTAGCGCGTCGTCCCGTCTCCTTCATACCTGTCCGTTGTGGTTTTTTCGCGCTTTTTTTAAAGATGAAATTCAACCAACTCGCCCAACTGTCCCTGCTAATTCACTTTCATGAAGTAGGGAAGCATCCACTATGCGAACCAGAACACTGTCGTACAATAAGGCCGTCAACCACCACCACAGTCACCAGAGTCATGGGCGAGAGCACAGAGTGGCTGCTTAGCAATGGCTAGGCAGGTGGTTGGTGCAAGCAAAGAATAAGACGCACTACCGGTGTTATCTGTCGCCCAGGTTGACTCCATTCCTTGATCTTGCTTGCATGTGCTTGCGGGGGGCTTTGTCCGTCCCTCTTCCCGCGTCCCGCGTCCCACACCCCCCCCATCGCATGCACCAGCATGCGCGTCCCCCTCCCCCCTCTCTCTCCTCTAGGAATCCTCTACTCTACGGAGCGGCGCCCGCGTCCCGCGTCCTACACACCAACAGCGCATGCACGTCCCCTCCCCCCTCTCTCTCTTCTCCTGCGCTCACCCCCTTTCTCTCCTCTGGGAATCCTCTCCTCTACGGAGCGGCCCCCCGCGTCCCATACCCCCCCCACAGCGCATGCGCGTCCCCTCCCCCCTATCTCTACTCTCCTACGCTCACCCCCCTTTCTCTACTCTAGGAATCCTCTACTCTACGGAGCGGCACCCGTGTCCCCTCCACCTCTCTCTCCTCTCCAACGCTCACCCCCTTTCTCTCCTCTAGGAATCCTCTACTATACGGAGCGGCGCGCGTGTCCCCCTCCCCCTCTCTCTCCTCTAGGAATCCTCTACGGAGCGGCGCCCGCGTTCCACATCCCCACAGCGCATGCACGTCCTCTCCTCCCCTCTCTCTCCTCTGGGAATCCTCTGTTCTACGGAGCGGCTCCCACCGCGCATGCGCGTATCCTCCCCCCTCTCCTACAGTCCCCCCCCCCCCCCCACCCGGTCTCACCTCTAGGAATCCTCTACGGAGAGGCGCGCGACAGGTGGTGCATACTTTGCTGGGGACGCCACGGTAGTTCCGCGGTATGAAAATGACGGAGCGCGCGCACCTCATTCTCTCTCTTGTGCAGCGCCGCGATGAGCGCCCGGGCCGCTGCCGCGAAACGGGAGCGGCGACGTTCCTCCCGCTCAAGCTAATTATCTCCCCGCTGCTTCGCATCCACACATGGTTCCCTTTAGCGAGGGATGGGGAATTTTTTTTTTTTGTACAGTGGCCAACTCTCACGTTAGAACGACGAAACGTCGCGCTCGGAATTCCACGAGCGACATCTGCAGTCATAAATAAGCCACATCTGAGCATGCGCGGCGCCAATGACGCGCCTCCCTTGCATTTTCGATCCTTGTTTACCACCGCAGATGCAACAACCGCTTTGGCCGCGGTATCACTTTCCCAACAAAAGGCTTGCCTCTACGTATCAGCCGAATAAAGTTTTCTGAGGTTTCAGCGCTATACAGATCTCAGCGCTTCTGGCGGCCAAAGCAGTCGTCGCGGCCGCGGCGATAAACAAGAACGGAAACTGCACGCATGCTCCGATGTGGCCCGTTTCGAACTGTAGATGTCGCTCGTGCTGTACCGAGCAAGACGCTCCGTCGTTCTAGCCATGAGAATTGACCACTGTACTTTTATTGCTGCGCTGTCCAGGTCTCCCAACGATTGGAGCTCCCTGACCTAAAGCTCTTTACGTCGCGACTTTCAACTGCTTCTTGTGTCGACTCTATAGAAATGGTAGCGGAATAAACTTTCCGCTACCACTTAGTTTTCAGGCTTATGGGTTTTAAAAGCCGTCAACATAAGTAACATGCACTCACCGGTGATCATTCGCATGGTGGTCGTCTTGCCAGCGCCGTTGTGGCCGAGTAGAACGGTTATGTACCCTTTGGACGCTTCCAAGTTTATATTGCTCACCACCGTAGTCTTGCCGTACACCTGGACATAAAAAGCCAAAATGATCATGCCTGTAAGATCTCGCGTCTGTTTTTAATACTGCAGATTTGAGAAGGATATATAACTGCAAACAGCTTCAGCGCAATCGCAACTCGAGACAACCCTCAACAGCTAAGACTAAACTGATTGTGACGTCTCTCCAACATAGGGACGCAAGATATAGTCGGCTGTGTGTATAAAAAAAGGGCATTAGGTATTTACCTTAAGAAGATGTGCGACAAGTGCAGTGCGGTGCCCTGTTGAAAGAAACGCCTTAATGCGCGACTTTTACTTTATTGGCACTCCTGCAGCTGTTTCCAGTTCACTAGACAGCTGGGGTTGTATACAATACAATACAAGCGTCACCAACCACAAGTGCTCTCGTGCGAAGCAGGGCGCCTGCATCCATCTCAGAAGAAAGAAATCGCATACTGTCACACGTGTTCCTTTAAGCAGTGCTAGTGGATGGTTTTATAGTAGCTCCGCTGACAAATTTACTCAGCATTTAGCATGAATGTTTTTGGAAAATACAGGTTCCATCGGCGTTGTTCAAAAATGGACGCTGTAGCAGAGTTTTCCTGATGTCGCTGCGCTGCGCAGATTTTATTTTTATCACTGAATTCCTGTTGCGAATACAATCAGCTACTACGCACGCGGTGCGTATAATTAATAAAGTGACAGTTATCTTGCCTTGGTAAGGTTGACGAGGCGAACTCCGGCAGGCTCCTTGCAGACGAACTCTTCAAAGAATATTTCCGCGTTTTTCTTTTGCGCAGCCTCTTGTTTCTTGGCGTCCGCGGCAGAAGTCACGTGGTCTTCCGGCTGCACACAATAGCGACATTGGTTTCCTTTGTCTCAGCGAGCAGTTACCTGCGTTCGCTGCGTCCCTTCAACAAGTAACATGCGCCTACTGTTTACGATTGTGAACATGTTTAGCAAACATAAACTGCGCACAGCTCTTAATGACCACGTAAGTTACAGTCAACAGCTCTATATATTCAGAATAGCTTATGACTGCCGTAACAATAATAACTGCTGGGATTTTTACGCGCCGAAATCCCGATATGATTACACGGCTAGCCGTAGTGGGGAACTCAGCATTAATTTCGACCACGTGGGGTTCTTTAACGTGCACCTAAATCTAAGTATGTGGGTGTTCTTTGCATTTTTCCCCCGTCGATATGCGGTCACCGTGGTCGGGAGTCGAACCTATAGTTACGCCAGAGAGCTTAGCAGCGGCGACACATTACGTGCTAAGCTACCACGGCGAGTACCGTAACGATCAAGCCATCCTGCTAGAACAGTAAGAGGTACGTTTCGTAAAGCTCGCTCTGATCTCGTCTAGCATGACATAGCTGTCGTTACATCCCCCCCCTCCCCTTTTCTTCCCACAAAAAATAAAATATAATCAACAGGTTGCAATTAGACAAGCAAATGTATCGAAGAGACAAAAAATGTATAGAGGAGACAAGCCAAGAAAAGCACGCCAAGAAAAGCACAAGGTACATTATTTTTAACTACAGTACATGGATTAGGACAAATTGGAGTGAATTAAACTGGACGAAAAAAAAAACAGTTTTCCTCGGTGGGATACAAACTCACGACCCTCGAATTACGCGTCCGACGCTCTACCACTTGAGCAACGATGAAAGGCGTTCTACCTTGTTGGCTACTTCTGTGGGTGTTAAGGATTACGGCTAAGATTAATGATTAGGGTCAAGGATGTCGATTTAAGGATTAAATTCCATTGAACAAGGAATGTCGCTGACGTCAACCCTTCATGTGGACTTGTCTTCGCCAGGGCAACAACTACATTCCTTAGCAGCCCGTTTATGTACTATATAGATCATAGGCCTGTCTCCAGCGACATCACCTGTTCAATAACCATTCATCACTCCATCCTAACTCCTGTCTTACGATACCTTAAGGGACCCTGCGACATTTTTCCAAGTAATAATTGAATGGATCCATTCAGGGAGTTTATTGCCTCACGAATTGGCAGCTGGAAAAAGAATCTTAGAATCCGTCGAAAGCGAGCGGAGTTACAGCGATTTGTCGCACGCTTTAAGCGCTTTCTGCATCCTTTCGTACCAGCGAGTGTATATAGCGCCGTATATATAGCGAAGTATACATAGCGCCAACTTCGTCCTTTCGCCTCTTACTCCTCTCCTAGCAGCTGCAGCAGCGCCTCTAGCGTGCCCTGAAGGAAACTACGTATTTTTCCCGATGCAGTAAAACCGCTTCTTTCTGTTGTTGTATAGTTGTGTCTGCTATCACTGGCACAGCAGTTCGGCATACCGAATTATCCAGAACCACCCTACGAACAGACTCAAGCGCGGTCGACCGCGCACCGTGCACCAATCAGGTAATCAAAGCGGGCGAACAAGAGGGCGTTCGCACGATATTCTAAAAAGCTAGTGCCCCACTCTTAAATACTGGAGATTTCTTAGCGCCGCCGAGTTTGCAGTGGCGCTGCCATCAGGAGCGAGCACTTTCGCGCATTAACAGATTATGTACCGTATATTTTTAGACTTTCAGACACCATGAAAATACGCCACTTGCTTCTGTATACATTACATTGTCGTATTTACCGCTGTTTTTCATACTCTTTATTTCGCGGACATTTCTTAATGCGTCACTTAGAATCGCAGCATCCTCGGGCGCTCTAGCGGAATAAGTACAAAAGTCCCTCTTTCTGGCCAAAAGTCGTGCTCCGCAAGCTTCGCAACTCAACTAACTTCCTTTGCAATCTACAAAGTGCAAGGGAGAGTAGGTGCCTGTACACTGATACGAATGGCGCTGCTTTAGTTACTTTTAGGGACTTTTGCGCACGCGGGCACGTCGCGCCATGCCGCGGCGGCTGCGGTAACTATGCAGCGCACGATGCTCAAATCAGCCAATAGCCGTGGGATTTTGGTTTATGGCGCGGTCGTTTGGGCTTATGGCATCATTTGTCGACAGCAAGGGTAGCGATTTTCAGCTGACTTAATTGTATATTCCAGGCCATGGGCCTCGCTATAATGCTTGGCTCACATGTGCCGAGGAGCCTCGACTACCGATCGGCCTGGGTTGTCTTGCCATGCCGAAAAAAAATGCTGCAGGGCCTCTTTCAGGAACTTAAAGAAACGAGCGAGTCCTCACCTTAATCAGGGACCGACGCCAGCTGATCCTCGGTTGACTAGCAGCCAGCACTTCGACATACCAGAGCACCACGATGTACATAAAGGTATCGAAGATCAGCAACAGCATCACCGACATCAGCGACAGGCACTGACCGGGGTTAGGGTTCACGTCAATGTTGCGCCACTGGATGCCGTCACCTGGAGAGCACAGAAGTACATAAATTTTATTTTAAATGCGAATGCATTTCTTAGTCGGGCTATGTCAGGCGGCGTTGTCCGGCGGCGTCCGCGGAGGAGGAGGGGGGAGGATAGGTTGAGGAGGTGTCCGCGCGCCGGCAGGTGTTATCTCTCCGCTCTCACTCCCTCTCCCATAGCAACAGCTGCGGGCACGCGCGCTTATCCTCGCCCCTAGCAACCGGAGCATGTGGTGCGAGAGAGTGTAGGAGAGGGTAGGTGCAGTGCTTCGTCGCTCCTTCTCTCGCCGTTCCCTCTCTCTCCTCCCTGCGCCCCACTCTCCCGTCCGCTCGCGCCTCACTCTCAACCGTTCGCTGGCTGGGCGCCTCTCAAGGCGATGGCAGAAGTCGGTGTCGGCGCAAGAAATGCATTCGCATTTCCTCACGATTCCCTTCGGGGAGGTGGGGGGCATTTTTTAACACGAAAGTGTTTTATGCCGGGGTCCACCAAGATTTGAGTGACGTATTTCCGTCACGGAAATGACATGGAAAAATACGCATGATCAGAAGACAAAGAAAAAAGTTCCGTCAACGGCAGTCGAACCTACGACCTCTTGGTCCGCGACGAGAGATGCCGGGCACGCTATCCACTGCGCCAGGGTCACATACTCTGTAGGCTTTAAAAAAAAGCCTTTTATATCTACCACTATCCTGTCACAGTGCTCTTGCTAAAGTGAAGTAATGCATTATGACCGTGAAATGCACGATTAGTTCTTTCAAAGCGTCGTTTCTACGCGTTCGTCCCATTCGGCGCGTTTCGAAGGAACAGTACAATTTTGTCGACGCATTAACACACTACCAGGAAGCGACCTTAACCCTAGCGTCTTCCTCGCTCATAGCATCCGTCCATACCAAAGATAGCTCTACGACGCGCGAGTGGTTCGCGTGGCCGTTAACTCCGCGTTCCTAGCTCACCCACCGAAAAATCGCAGCCGGCCAACGGGGAAGATACGACGCGCGTTGCGTTTCCCTCTGGTCAGGCAGCGTTGTTCAATAACTCTAACATGCCGCGAGTAGGCGACCTTAGCCGAAGTTCGGCGTCCCATCAGTGACGCTGTTCTGGCTGTCACACCGCTTTCTCTATTCCGCTCTCACCGTACAGCTACCACAAACATCTATGACCACAAGGGTCTGTTTAATCATTGATCATGGACGGTAGTAGATCATGGACAGATATACCACCAAGCGTCAACGTTGGATGCATCCACGTTAAACGGTGCCCTAACTGTCAAACACTAATTGACGTTGTGCAAGCTATCTCATATCAATGTACACTAAACATTCAACTACTTCTGTAAGGACACGTTTCACTTTCGTGTAATACCGATTCCTATGACGGAGGGATCAACCATGTTTTTTTGCCATACAAGTGACTCCACGAGCACCCAAGAAACTAACGACACTCCGCATAGCGCAGAGCTGTCTGTATTCTATTGTGCTCTCTTTGGGTTATTTGCACGCAGGGGCGCACAGTGTAGATAAGCACGATGCGTCAGCTAACATCGTGTCCGCCATTCCTTCGACTCCGAGATGTTTTTTTGTACGTTGCCGGACGGTTGACAATGTATGGTATCACACGAGTCGACGCATGCATTTGAGTGGCGAAAAAAGGAAAAATAATTGAACAGGAAGAAAAAAAAAACACAAACCAAAGGAAAGATACCTGAGTCACCTTTACTAAACTTTCATGAGGGAATTAAGGCTATTTTTTCTAATATTTCTTCGCCCTTTCGTCTTTCCTACCCGTTATCGCGTCACTCGAAAGTGGTGCAAAAACTTGGAGGGCCTAGCTTTTCAGGGAGGAATAAGGAGAAGAAAACAATAGAACGGAATTCATCATTTGTTTCGGATCTCAACTTGTTTATGAGACAGCAGCAATATTCCACATTGAAGGCCACCTAATTAGGCTGCAACGGGGTCTATATAGTTGATATGGCTTGAACTTTTAGGGTTTTCAGGTATTAAACCACAGGAACCGAAGAAACGCACAGAGCTCGTCTTACCCACAATTTTTTCGATGTTGGAATGGTGGAAACTTGGACATGTTGGTCGGACGTTATAAATGTACGAACACTGCAACGCACAAGGACTGACGCCGTGTGTGTTCTTCGCCAGTCGTTGTCTAGCTATGTTGTTACATTTAATTTTTGGCGTAGTTTTCTTTTTCGAGTTCGTAAACAAGCCTTTCCAGGCTCGGAAGTAAAGCGGCACGCGCTTCACTGTCTTTTGTTCCTGCTGTCCTAGTCTATACCTGACAACACGATAGAAGATGAAGATTGCCTTCTTCATTTCTCTAGTTTGTGTGGAAGTAAGAGTGCACTCGTTTAAAAGTTTAAATTATAAATTTAGCTTGGTACAATTGTTTGGCAGTTGGCGTGAACTGGATGAGTAGTCACTTCTCCATCATGATAATTCTTTTTTATATCACTATAACATTAGCACAATTACATATGTACGCAACAGAATTGAGAAATAGTTCGGACCAGCGTGTTATGACCTCATTAATGTACGCGTGTGGGCCAATCACCCGTAAGCATCACGGTTTAAATAGAACTAAGGTGTGGCGACCTGTCAGGTGGGCTAGTTGTTTTTGATTCATCTTCAAATGTGCGCTTATTTAACACAGACGCAATACGAATAAAATACAAGACACTAAACGACAAGCGTAAGTGCTCGTAGCGCTGTTTAACGTCGCGCTCGTCGTTTTGTGTCCTGTATTTTATCGTCCTGTGCCTGTGTTAACTAAGCGCATTTTATAAGATTATTAAGACGCGGCCTCCCAAAGCTAAGCGAGGTGCATACACGTGATATCCGGGAGTACAAGCCCCCTGTTCATATTCCTGTAGCTATGAAATAGAACCCTACCCTTTGAGGAAGCTAATAACCATGTGCCTTCTGTTCACATATTTAAGCACGACTGGTGAATGAAAGCTGCTGCGCTTGATTATTGCAGTTAAATCTCAAATACCGGCGCTGGTCGGCATGGAAGGGCCGCAGTCGATTTCAATGTGAAGTGTGTCTATTGAAGACAATTGAAGAGCGTATTGACTGCCTCGCACCTTACGCCCGGAACTGTCTTATAAATGGAAGTTGGAAGCTAACGCTCTGTCGGTCTGCTCGGCCGTTTCTTCTTTCCCGTAATGCGCTACACCAGTTCAAGTACGACGAACAAACTCGCCCAATCTTCAACACTTGTGTCCTATAACTAGGGCTCCGTGCTTTCGGATTAATCCGAAAAAATCCGATAAACACCCGCCGGTAAAATTTTTGACAATTCGGATTTATCTGGAAAACTCCGATTTTAAAAGAGCATTTTCAACGCTAAAAGAGCATCTTCAAAGCTCAGATTCATCGATTGAATGGAGCGAGCATCCATCAGCGGCAGCAACCTCGTAAAGTATGCTTTCATCTATTAAAACAAGCTTTAAAGTTGTAACACTAACAAACGGAGGTTTGTATTGAAATATTTGTGCTTGTGTGCATGTGTGTTTGTGCGTTCAAACCTTTGAGACATCTAGAATACATTTAATGTGTTTGCATGTTTTCGTAAGATATAATTTTGTCTAAGATTTCGCAGCATTGAGAATAAAAATATTAATAGGTCCTTTATTTTTCATCAAGAAGATGAGAGAAAGGACAAGCAGCTTGCCAAGGTCCTGTCGCCGAAAAGTACACTTTGGCGAGTTCACAGCCGTGCAGTGCAATGTTACACCAGTGCAGTGCAGCCTTATTAACACGATAAGTAAAGAGCAAGTAAGAAAAAAAAAAAGAAAGTATAAAAAAACAGGATTATCAACAACAAGGCAACGCATTTTCATTGGAAATAAAATTAATAGGAGCACATTGGACAACTTATAATGCAAAATTAAACACCGAATTTCGGAGAATTTGGTATTTACGAGAAATAAACGCCCATACTCACTCAAGATATATATATATATATATATATATATATATATATATATATATATATATATATATATATATATATTGCGCTTAGGGCTCACTCGGACTCAGGCTCGCCAAAATTTTCCTCAACCGTCCTCACTGGGACTCGTACTTATTTTCTCAGCCGGACCCACTCACACTCATTCTCGCCAAAATTTTCTTCAACCGGACTCGGAAGGACTCACACTCACGAAATATTTTCTCAGCCAGACTCACTCTTACTCAAATTCACCAAAGTATTACTCACATGGACTGGCCCATACTCGCGGCCCGATCCGAGTCTGAGTGAGTGCGATTCGACTCATGAGCCAGTTTGCCCGACCTATGTGCATACATAGGAACAGCGTTGATCGCACCAGAATATGGGGGGCATGGCGAATTTCATTCGGTGAAGAAACGGTGCAACACGTACAAGCCCGCAAGGGGGCAGGTAACCTGTGAGTAGAGCTACAACATACGTCTACCCTTAGGCGAAATACTGCAGACGAGTGGTTGGCAAAGTGCGGCTCACCGCTGGCCTCGAGCAACGTGGTGACGGTGATGCCGACGGGCAGCGCGGTGTTGCAGAGCAGGCAGGCGGCCACCAGGGTGGGCAGCGTGTGGTCGTTGTTCAGCGAGAAGAAGAACAGGAAGGGCGAGAAGGTCGTGATGTAAGCCACGGCCAGCGCCGCCACCGACGTGTTCGCTGCGCCACACCGCATTCACGATGAACGTGGCTTCTTTTAGACACACCTGCCAGCATTAAATTCGAGGAAACAGCGGAAACACGGGACAAGGACAGAGACGGACCAAGCGCTGACTTACAACCAAATTTTTATTCCGCAGGAAGGGAGTATATATACGCACACGGATCATGAAAGGGATGTGAGGGAGAGGAGAACAGTGACAGGTTATCGGTTAACAATTGTATGTAATCGTGTGAAAAAAAGAAAGAGACATCACCAATCCCTTGCGTATTTTTTTCTTGAAGTGGGTGATGGCTTTTTCTTTTTTATGCCTGAGCGTTTTTTTTTTTTTTATGCCTAAGAGTCTGCCAAACTTTCCTGGCTACTATGTGATATTGCCACTGCGGGGGCCTGCGGCCTGATCAAGCTGTCATGGAGACAGCCTTTTCCGCAAGCCTCCATCATCATGCATATGCGTGATGCAAATAAGGCTATGAAGGCCAAAGCCTCAGATGCCTGATCAAACGCGGTAACTGACCCGTCGGTGACGTCGAGGGGCCGCGGCGTCGGCGTAAACGCGAGTGATGGAAAACAGTCGCAACGTGATAACATCAGATGGCAAGAAATTGATGACGTTGACGTCACCACATATGACACCATCGTTTGGTCAAGGGCTGGGCCCATCATGGAAGCGATGCAGTACCCGGTGAGGTAGTGCAGAAAGCCTTCGTACGGGGGGGGGGGGGGGGGGGGCAATGCAAAACGGATGCTGCTAGTTAAATTCGATGCATTTCTTAGCGAATCTCTCTAGCCACCTATATATGGGTGCTCTCGTGATCGCCTCCTTAGCTTGGTGTAGACCAAAATTGATATGGGGGGGGGGGGGGGGGGGGGGGGGGGTAAGAGGGTTTAACGAATATCATTGTCTGATCATGACATGAATTACGTGGAAATGCTGTCGCGTACGTCGTCGAACCCTTTCCTTCAGACACGTGTGGCACATACCCGCATACCACGGGTCGCGGCATGCGGTTACGTGCCACAGGTGATTGATATATGAATCTACCCATAAACGGCGACAACAGACATTGGGTACTTTAAATGCGAGAGCGTTAAGAAAAACATCGGCAACATTGACCCGACGAATGCGAAGCATAAAAATCAGGATCTCAGCAGGAATCGAACCCGAGCATTCTGTGTGGCAGTCAGGTATTCTACCACAGAGCCACATCAGGTCTCAAAACTGCTTTGGAAAAAGACCCTATGCAGGCGTCATGTCAGTGTAACGTCAATTGTGGTTGCAGTGCTGGCTATCTAATTTGATAAAGATTACATATGTACTCTGATAGAGGCGTAATGTCGGGTCAACGTCGATTGTGGTTCCACTGTTTCCTCCGTTTTTATAGCATTCTAATCAACATTGCATTTGTAATTCTATGATTCAGCAAGCTAAATTCAAGCGTTCCTCGTCACCGGGGGAATACGCTAACGAAAGCTGCGTATGATATTCACATCATCGCACCATAAAGTGTACTTTGTTGCGATAATACTGATGTCTGTGCTCGAATGTGAATGCTGACGTTACGTCACAGTATAAGTTACCCTTTGAACGCCAGTATAGTCGACGTTCCTGGTAAGCCGACGGTGTGCACACAACTACTGCACTTACAAAAACACCTCGATCTCCCTCGTAACGCTTGGCTAAAAGCCGGAAAATTCAGCATATCCAATTACTCACAGACTGCTTCGCATGAAACCAATTCCCATAAGGCGTGGGATCTGCCAAATTTGTTATATTTATTTGCCTTTATTGTGACGTATCACGTAATACGACTGTTCTTCCTGTAACGAGGGTAGTGCACAATATGTTAAATATAATTTAAGAGAAAAGTCCGATCAGAGGACTTGAGCGGCGGCTGTGTGAGAGTCTCGTTCACGCACCTCCAGGCTGATCTCTTACATTGAACACATCACTCTACAGAGGTGTCAGGACACTCGACATTCAGTTTGACTGATAATATAGCCTGATGAACTTATAGGACATGAAAAACCATCGTAAGGCCGGGCTGGGTAATAGAAATAACATCGCCGATACTTCGAGAAGCAGTAGTCTCCGAATTCCCGAAATACGGCCATGTCAGTGTCCACCTGCAGCTTCAATACGGCAACTGCAGCATGGGCTCTAAAGAAAAACAGAATAATATTTGCGAGGAAAATTGTTGATTTGCTGATTCGGGTTATACTGCTTGAGGGATTAGAACTAAGCACTGCAATTAATTTTTATTATTGAAGACTAAGATGTTATGTGCAACGCGTCATCTTGTGTCTGCGATTTTCCTAAGTCTCATTCTGCGCTGCTGGCGTCTGCAAAGAGTACCATTGTTGAAAAATGATCCAACGAAGAAAGAGAACGAGGTAGTACTGGCCGAATACGCTACAAGCAGCAGGAAGAATACAGCCGGGTCGCTGTTGCGCAGCACGGGCCCGTTGCTCGAGATGGGCGCCGTCACCACGATCACCAGAAGCCCGGAGCTGGCCGTCATCACGGCCAATGTGGTGACGAACCATGCCGCGTAGTTGAGCCATGGGTTCACGCCCATCATCTCTAGCAGGTCCTGGTGGTGGTGGTGGTGGTGAAGGCAGAGAAAGGTCCCCTTTGGGCATTGAATAAAGTCAACTAACGTTCCTATTCTGCAAAAGGGTGTCTTGAAGGGCCATTTGGTACATGGTACTGCGTGGAAACAGCGCAGAAACGGGACAAGCAGGGGCAACACACAACACAAGCGCTGACGAACAACAGCGCTTGTGTTAAGTGTTACCTCCCGTTTCTGCGCTGTTTCCACGCGGTTCCTATTCCCTGTCCTCGCCCCAACACAGGCACGCCCACAAGCGCGTATCTGAAGTGTGAGCGCATCTGAGCTTCAACTCCAGTGATTTCAACAAGCTACACCGACTGCATCAGCTCCTAGTTGAAGCCCAACATTGCCAACAGTAGGGGTTCCACAGCGGCGACGCAATGCCGTTGTGTCGCTGAATATGAGGGAAATATTGTTGTAGAGGTGGCCGTATGGGCGGTGTCTAAAAGAAGGCATCCATGGAGCGTTTCCAGCTCCCCGACTGCTTCTGGCGCATGCAGTTAGCGAAAGCATGGCCTTTGAGATCTGCTTGCTGTCGAGATAAAGCCGTTGCTGAGGTGTACATTTGGACACTATGAGTATATACTTGTAGGGACGGAATTCCGTATCGTGATGTGCTATGCTTTAAATGCACGTCCCCCCAGGGCGCACCTCATAACTACTGAGACAAACGTCATGGTAATGTTCAATAGAATGATAAATCTTCGTAACTGGTCACGACTGAGTGATACAACTGGATTGAATTGAATTTATTGATGTAAAACAATTTACAAAAATATATTGTGAGAAATGCATCTGAATCCCTAGCCCAAAGCTAGTTGGTCTGGGGATTGAGATGCATATAGGTGCAATATTTTAATAGTCAGAGGTGCTGTAGGTGCTTTCTAGCGCATGTTCATTTAAGTGACTAGATTCAGGTGGATTGCAGGCTTGTTACATGTGCCACAAGCTTGAGCATACTGAAGGCAACATATTTACCCGCAGACGTAGCTGAAAGACATACCCTGCATGACGACACCGTGGATTAGAAAACTATAGCTTTTTCAGAAAGCGCTACGAAGAACAAGTGGAAAAATATAAACTTTATTTCAACCACGGAATGAAAATGCAAACGAACAATACGCGAAAACCCCATGAATTGGAAACCTGGAATGTGTGCAGTATGACATATATACGTGAATCTATAAGTATCTAACAATCATAAAAGCCAAATTCAGCACACAACGCTGAAAATTATTTGGATTGTACCTGTATACAATGAGAAGCTCGAATGTATCCATAGGTATACATATATTTTATGCACGTACGAAACAAAAGAGGAAACCGATCTAATGTGGGAGTACAAGCATGCGGTAAACGTTAAAAAACTACGCACAGAACTTGGGAACCACAATGGGAAAGCTTGTAAAGTGCGCATATATACACTTTGAGCGAGAATAACAGCGTCAGAGTTCTTGATGGGACGCACGGACCTTCATGCCAGACTCCTTCTCGTAGCCGACCTGGCGGACGGCGGCCAGCGAAGGGTAGATGAAGCTGAGCAGAACAATGATGGGCAGGAAGTACTGGACAATGAAATAGAAGCTGTCCACCGAGTGCGGCGGAAGCGGGAACCGCTGTAGACGCAGGTGCGTGACGGGTAGGTTCTGATCCGGGTAGTGCTGCTCCTGAGCCTGCAGGAACTCAAGTGTGTGCCTGAACACCTGCCGCTGCAGGTACAGGAAACCCTCGGTCACGTATCCTGCGCAACCATGACCCGAGTGCAAACAATGGTTCCCCTTGACGTCAAGGACCGCGTCCTTGCCCTGGAATGTCGGCGCTTCCGTTAAGCGTATAGTGTCACCAAAATCTTGTTCATTCACACAGAAGGGAAGCGGCTGAGGCCTTTAATATATCTAGAAACGCTAGCGATTGCGTTAGCCAACCTTCCCTGGCGTTATCCATCGAAGGCTTGTTAATCAGGGGTGACCGGTGAGATGACACGAGGCGGTGCCTCTGGGAATGACGAATGTATAGTTTATGGCAATGAGCATGCGCGCTCGCTTTAAGCATTTTTGCTTGATAAAGTAACGTCTTCTTCAATAAACCCATTTGCAAGTTCAGCGCCATGTGTGTCACTTCTTTCTTTCGTCCTGTGTGTTAAGCGCTGTTATATATTTCTATAATGGAAACGTACCAATCGCCCAATGTGCCTGTCTTCTGAAGCGTAGTGTATTTGCCCATCACACTTTCCAAATTAAGTTTGGGCTCTGCGTAAACCATATATAGTGACAAATATGGCAGAGTCTCATGGGCAACTTCCATTTGCAATGTATGCGTACTGCCGTGCGGGGCCAATAGGTTTTGCATAACACAGGGTTAGAAATACAAATTGGGAAGAATCCGTCTATAGCCGAGAATCGCTGGTCTATGTTTATACCACGTAACGTATAGACATGATACAGACGATAACTGTTGAACTCTTTCAACTAAAACTGCTTGTGGGCAATAAATTAAAAACTCTGCTCTGTAGTATATTGGCGCTGCAGCCAAAGCTACGATCACTTCATCAGGGGAGACAATAAAACAGCGTCTTTCAGCCACTGTAAGTTGCAGTGCAATCTACGAACATATTTGTTTGTGGCAGCACGATGTGTTGTTTGGGGTGAAATGAACAAATATTACAGAAGTGTGGTTCGCTGGGCTGGTTGGTCAAAGTGCAAAAGGAGACGAAGCACAAGCGAAGGAACAGAACGAGCACTCGTCCTCTGTGTTCTTAAGCTTGTAATTCGTCTTTGCGCTGTTTTGTTCACATTCACAAACAAAACGATCACGTAGAAAACGAAGTGACTTCCTCTGTGGTTGTGAGTGCAGCAAACCAGATGTTCTGTCAAAGTAGAGCAGCATGCAGCCTAGTTTGGCTGTAGTAAAAAAAGCAGCCGTCGCAAGTTCAGCGTGAAAACCGCACTGTTGATGCTCAACTGTCCAGCGATACAAGGCGCGTTTCTGAATGTTGCCCAGCGTAAAAAAATAAAAATAAATAAAAACGCCCGTGTTCTTGGCTGATGTGCCCCGAACAACAATAATATATTGACGTGAGAAAACGCAGGAACGACCATTTATTATTTATACATTACTCTACTCAATCGGTCGATAAGTGGGGTAATGCTAGCCGTCGGCAGAGCGTTTCTAGAGATGATATTTTCAGCAACATTTTAGGGTGCACCTCTACTCAACTTTCGCCATGTTTTCGAGAGCCGACTACATTCCACGGGGGACTAACAGATGCTTTCGTTCGATTTAAGTCCTAGTTGCATAAAACACGCTATAGCCTTTAGCACTTCCAACATATTGCGAGGCCCACTACAGATATGATCCACATTCCTATGTGCAGTTCAGAAGCAGATAAATGTCTGTAGGTTTACATGGCCAATGGTGGAATTTGCATCTTTCACCGGAAGTTTTGCCGTCAGTAAATGAGCAAAAATAGAATATATATTGAGAGAGGTCATGCTGTCAGCTGAGCATCATACTGAAATGGTCGTCATTGGTGTTCCCATAAGGCCTGTGCCATGAGGTTGACCAACGAGTAGTTGACCTAGTTTCCCCAGTCCTCTCTCGATCCACCGACATTGGTTCATCGCAGGACAGCTGAGGTAAAACGACGCGGGTCAACACAACACTCGCGTAGCCACACCGTTCCTACCCCACGCGCTTTCATACTCTCCCCCTAAAAAGTTTTCGCTCTACGCCTGGCCATCAGAGAGACGTCTCAGTAACTTAAAAAGTAAAAAAGCACGGTGGTGCTGACTCCCCCCCCCCCCCCCTTTAATATTAAAAATTCTTATCCTATTAATTTTATACACATTTCTCACATACACAAGTAGTAGCGACGTTGGGCTCAAGTATCATCTAGTGCGGATGACATGAAAACCTGCGCAGGTACCTGGGCTACCGTCAAACTTCGTCTCAGGATGACGTGGAGAGAACAAAGGCAGCATAGGAAAGTTGCTGTCGGTGCTCCACGACTGGTACGGCTCCGCCTGCGACAGCTTCATCCGAGGAGCCGCCTTGAGCCGGATCTGCAGAGATGCGAAACCTATGTGGCAGTTCTGATGGGAGAGCTTTTCAGGGCGACTAGGGGGAAGGTTTTCAGCTGTCAAAATCAGCTCCAATACGGCGCTGCGAGCTCGCGATACTTGCTTTGAAATGTATGTCCAGAGGCAAAGTTCCGCTGGCATTCGGACTGAGGCCGACGAACACGACGCCTCCAAGGATCGAGTCCCGGTGCGCCGTGGCAGCCGTGTAGTGGTCCACCATAGACTCTTCAGTCTCGAATCCTTGCGCTGGGTGAGAGTAAAAAACTAAAAAGTGCCGTAGCCATTTCAATGAAAAAATTGGCCGCGTATCTGCGTGCTTCGCTGCAAATGTCGTCGAAAGACGATAGTCTTGTGCCGACTGCACTGCATGAGCGGCATGAGTACCACAATTTAATAGCCGGGCTAGCCGCTGGGCTCGTTTTTCGGACGTTTTCCGGGCGCGCTTAGACGGACGCCGGCGTTTCTCCGCTGAAATTTGGTCGTCGGTCTTTTCTCTGCGTTCTCTGACTGGCGTCTTGTAGAGTGGGTCGTATTTCATCAAGCGGCCATATATGTTTTGCCTTGCCTGAGACAGCGCTCTTCTACGATGAATCAGCCGCATCTGGCTGGCATTGATAAAACAGAAGAGGACGCCATCTACAGCGCTACCGGGGAACATCGGCTTGTGTTGAACAATGCTGCTGCCAGGTGGCAGCACCACAGCCAGCCACACAGCGTCGAAGCTTAAATCACTGGGCGGAGACTTGTTTTGTACACAGCAGCGCCGCGTAATAAACACTAGGATCTTTATAATTACGTATCTATAGATTTTGTTTTAAAGGAACACTGTGAATAGTACTAAGGTATTGATGTTGTGCCTCAGGTATGCGTAATATTTGATTTTTAATTGCCCACGCTCACCCGTATGAACACATGCTTGGTCATGATTGGAGGTCGTAAGGCAGGGGGGTTAAAGTTTGGCCAACTAGCTCAATCGTGCGACGTGCCGACAAACGGACAAACGGACAGACAGACAGACCAAAATTTCTCCGTTTAGGTATCCCAAGAAAGACTATCGTCTTTAAAAAGCCTCAATAGCATGCGCACACTCGCGAGCTCTCTGCGTTTACTTTGGAGGCATAGTTGTACGCCTCACCCGCGAGAGGAGGGTTGGAGTTTTCGGCCAGCGCCTCGAGCACAGCCCGGGTGGCATTGGTTTCCGGCGCGTAGAGCAGCAACCAGCGAGAAGCGCTGGGTGGTGGCACGTGGAATCGCGGTGGCAGCCTTTGCAGGGAGAACGGCTCGAAGTGCGTTACGTTCCGCACACGCGCGTATTCCATATTCTGGCGTGCGAAGACAAGCGTCAGGGACACCGCGGCGGGCGCCACCAGCTCCATCACGAAGGCGACCCAGTGACGCTTCACCACGATCACGTAGCACTTCCACACGAGCAGCCACAGGTGCGTACAGGAGACGTCCATGGCGGCGGCGACGTCGGTTGTCGGGCGGCTAAACCTGCCAGTGAATTCTACACGTTAAAAAAAGTCGACTACAATTACGGCACTATGTTCACCATTCACTGGCCTAACGAAATCGACACTAAAAGGTCATCGATAATTTCTACGTCTAAACAGTTGCCCTAAAGCTGGGCCTCGAGGTGACTTACTTAAAAAAAAAAACACTTAAAGTTAAAATAGGTTATGACTTTTCACGTCGAAAACTCGCCATTTAAGGTCAACATGAATAATTTTGACCACTAAGGGTATAACACACACAAAGCACCGTATAATAGCGCCTTCAATCGCTCCTATATGAGAAAGCGGCTGCATCGGCTGGGAATCGAACCCGTGGCGATCATCTTCGCTCGTCGAACAGCGTAGCGTGTCATGCCAGGCTGAGGCTTTAACTGCCTGTGGTACTCTGGACCGAAGGGCAGCCACCACTGCTATGTTCGCGCCATATTTTCGTACCTTCTTTAAAGAATTTGCCTCTTCTAAGGCCGGAGTTGGGACTCAGCAATATGTACGGCGATACTGTGCGTGACTCAGAACAGACCTTGCGGACATACTTTGACTGCAAAAAAGTAGCCTCGTTGCGCGGGGCCTCTCATTTAGGGTTTATGTCGAAAATACCGTGGACACACAAAACGAAGGCGGGAGTACTCGCCTTGCAAGACACATGGGCTTCTTCAAAGACAAGTAAAGTTGCTAACACGGCGATAGCCGCGGTTGCATTTACGAGCTGGCTCACCCGCGAGTGTTTATGTCTTCCTGCTTGGTAGAGGCCAGCGAAAGAGCAGCGTTTGCTTGCTTCCGAACAGCGCCAGAATGGAATTCAGCTGAAAGGTATGAAGCGCGTGCGACCCCGACGGCAGCGCCCTCACAGCTACTTCTTCGTCTTCTTCCTCCAAGCCTGACACACTGCTCGTGCTGGCGGTAGAAGCTTCCTACGTTAGAGATCGCACAGTGAGAGACTTGCACAAAGGATGGATGGATGGATGCAAAACTTTATTGTAAGTCCTGAGGTGCACGACTCAACGCGCAGCGGGCCGCTCCCACGTTGGGAAGAAAATTTTATTAAAAAAAGGAAACGTGGCTGATCTCTCTCTCATAGAATAGGTATAACACGAAAGGGAAACGTGCCTTCACAGAGTTAGTTGAGTGTTTATTGCGCATTGTTTCGCCACAAAGGCGAAGGAATGAATGCTATAGCAACAAATCGTAATGTCACGCGAAGAACGGTAAGCAGCTCGAAACTTGAACCGCACTGCGCACGCAAAAGGACGCACGGAAAGAACATACGCAGGATGAGCGCGAAATAACTTTCCCAGCTCGACACGCAAAAGCTCGCTGCTTGAACACAAAGGTGGACGCACGAAACGAACGCAAAAGTATACAGATGAAGAGCGCGAACTCTCACTGTTGTTACTTTGTGTGCGAGCAGCTCGCTTCTTTCGGAAACGCGGCCCCTGCAGTGAGCGAAGTGACCTTCGTGCTCTGTGTAACATCGACGCAAATTAGCGGTGAAAGCACAAGACGTACAAACCACTCCCACCACGACATAAGCGCGCGCGCTCGAGCGACCATGCCCTGTAGAGGCACGCGCGCACCGCAACGCGCGGGGCGAGGATCTTTAAAGCACGCCCATCACGCCCTTAGCGCCATGTCGCTAGTGATAACCACAACACACTGAAGTGCCACCGAGCTCTGATTACCGCCAACGGGAAGAGGTGCATAGAATAGCCCGCCGTTACCGTGCTGAAGAACGTGCAGGGGGGGGGGGGGGGGGTCAAAAGTTCCCAGGCTACGCTGCCATAGGAATACATGGGGTATGTGGCCTGTGAACTTTTGACCAGCCGTGTACGTTTTGTGGCCGAGTCGTTTCGCACCGCACGCTGCGTAGTGAGGGGTCGTAGGTTTGACTACCGGCGACGGAAATTTTTCTTCAAGTTTTTTGTTTGCCCATCTGTCAGTGTATATTTTAAGGCATCATATCCATAACGGAAATACGTCAGCAGTGGAATGACATTCCCATAGAGCCAATTGGGACGTTTTTCCGTTTCAGGTGACGGTGGTGGTGCCTAGGAGCAGCGGCACTTGACTGGATTGCTAAAACCAGCTGGAGGCGAGCCAATTAAAAAAAAATCCTATATGACCGCGCCCGTATGGGGTCGCTCGCTCGCTCGTGGTGCCGCCAGCACGCGGCCGCTACGTCGGTTCAAGCGTTTTGCATACTGGTGACTGATTGCTCGTGCAGTGTCTTCCCGCGTTATTGTCGATGTACTTACGTAATGTGTGTGTTTCTGCTTCGCTGTGGTAGCATGACGAATGGTGGCGAGCGGCGCCGTCGCGGCTGCTCAGCAGCCGCTTTCGGCACTCGCTTGAGAAGCAAAAAGCGGGAATAATTTTCTTCAAATGACATTTTATTGAAGCAAACGTCAATAGCCGCATGGGGTAGTAGTATCAGTGCTAAACACCCCAGAAAATGAAAACTTGGAAATACTACTGTGGTAAAGCCAGAATACAGCAATGCGTACATCGAGCTCGCGTACAAATATAGATGGGATACAAAAACGCATAGTACGAGCGTATAAATAGGGTAAGCATATAAAGAAACGCTACATCAGCCGAAATATGTCTACACATACGAATTTTACAGATTAAGATTAACAGCATGAAGCGACAAATTTCCCACGCATTTAAATAAATCTTAACAAAACAAGTTGTTGGAATGGTTGGTTCATACTGAGCAAAAGATAATGACGCAAAGCAAACCGAAGAACACAAGAGGCACAGGAAAAACACATTTTCTTGTACCTGTTCATTTTGTTTGGCCTGCGTTGAGTCATTACCTTTTACATAGCATTGAAATACATATCTGTGGCTATTAATATATGTCCACAGAAAGTGCAGCTAACAGTCCCAGCCTTTCGCTCATGTAGACGAACCCATGATGCATAAGTAGATCAACGGCATAATATGCTGCAGTGCCACAGCATGTTATTTTGTAAAAGCAATGAGACAAATCTACCATTTGGCTCGGCTATCCCTGGTCATGTTTTTCTCCAGATAAATGTGTTACAGGCAGGCTCACGTGACTTGAACAGGACACGTGATGCCTTAATTTTCAAGTAACAAAGGGATAAAAATGCAACAAAGGGCGGTCTGGACTCAGTTGCAGAGGTGACCTTCGAAATTTGCGGAAGCATTGTGGCTGTGACTGGTGCACAATGGGAATGATCACAGGTCATTAGTTAAATTCGAAGTGGTGCGAAACACTCAAGGTAACCCAAAATATATGCACGGATAGCAGCATCTTATGAGAGAAATGTAGTGAAACCTCGGTGATACGAATCTCACGGGACCAACAAAAATATTCGTATCATCCGAAATTCGTATCACCAGAAAGCATGGAAAATTAGCACGCGAGAAAAGAAAGCTGGCGTACATATTCATTTATTGTTTTTCAAGGCCGCAGCAATGTCAGGAAGAACTCTGAATGATTGTCAGTTAAGTTTTAAGATGTGGGCAATCATACCAGCACTCGTAAATATACGGCCCGTACGCACGTGTTTAATTAATTTGAACTTAATTAATGAACCTGGTGCGTTGTGACCCGCGACAGCAGTAGCCCCTTCCAAATTTTAGTATGCTTTTTTGCATGACACTGGAGTACTGCGGCTAAAGTAACGGAAGAACCTCTTTGACGCAATAGATCAAGGCCACAGAATTTTAGAACTATGGTCCTACGTTACGATTTTGTTATCGTGGAGGTGTTGAGGATGTTTTTTGGGAGATTTAAGACCGTGCCCGCAATATTGCGACCTCAACAGTCGCGCATGTTGACGTTGTGAGGCCTGACTCCTTCGCCAAGACCGTCCTCGCCTTCTTTCGGACCTCGTCCACCTTTCATAGCATAAGCGTCGGCAAGGGGGTGCAAAAGGGGCACTTGCCCCCCCTCAAACCTCACCAGTACTTACCCTCACCCAAGATAGACCAGTGCTCTCCCCCTCCCCCCAGCCGCGACGCAATTGCACTCGTTTGCACCCCCCCAAGAGAAAATCCTGCTGACGACCATGTTTCATAGGATGTCTAATGCACGAGGCAGGCACATGTAAAACGACAGTAACCCGCGTCAACGCGTTAGAAAAAAAGAATCATGGCGCCAATGCCCTGCGTAATCTAAACGTGAAGGCACGCGGAGGCACACTGGAGCCTCAAAGATTCGCGCACACAATCTCGGAGGCAGTGACAGGCGTTGCCGTGACGCGTCTCTGAAGGTTTATTCTGACCATAAGAAAATTGTTTTTCTTACACCGTGATTCTGACGATTTGGCGGTGCGGTGCGCATGCCCGCGCGTGCGTTCCCGCGCTCGCACGTGCTTGGCGCGACTTCTGTGACAGCGCGGACAGCACCTCTTCGTACCTGGGCGGCAGCGTACGTTCGTATACGTCGCGGGGTGAAAGTCGGTTCGCAACAACAGTACTCCATTACATTGCCGCCCAATGGGCCTTGGCCGGGACCAAAAAAAATTCGTATCACTCCGAAATTCGTATGAGCTGTGATCGTATCACCGAGGTTTCACTGTAAGCAGAGTAAAGCGCAAAATTGAATGCAGCTTCCCCATTATTTTTCTACCGGGCTTCATGTTGGATCCACCACAATATCAGAAGATTTTCCGAGCAGTACTTAAATTGCATTTGGGGAACGCTGCATAGTTTAATCATAATGTTCCAGCAACTAGAATTGCATCCCTTGTCACTCGTTGGTTCGGGAAGTGGAACTTCGCGGTTTGCAAAGCTTAGTTACAAAAACAATTAGGTAACACAGTTGCTCTACACAGACAGTACATTGCGTAGTTTTAGCGAGTATGAATGCAGGCTTCTTTTTCAAATTAACATGCATGTCAACCAAGTCGCAGCTTCTGCACACACCTCTCTGGAATCCTTACAGAGCTGAGCACTTGATCAGGGTATTTTTTATGCCAGTGAATAGCTGACATCATTTGTTTTTCGCAGCGGCACAACACGGAACAACAGTCATGACCAGAGATTTGCAAATAAAAAATTACCCTTGGGTCATTTGGGTCATTTGAGCCCTCGGGTGCTGAGAACTTTTTGGACTTCGTGAGCACCTGAATTCATGCATGCTTCAACCGTCATGGCCCGGCCCGTCGCAGTGGTCTAGTGGTTATGGTGCTCGACTGCTGGCCCGAACGTAGCGGGACCAAATGCCGGGTGCATTTAAATGGAGGCAATATGCTTAAGGCCCGTCTGCTTAGGTTTAGGTGCACGTTGAAAAAAAAAACCCAGGTGCTCAAAATTTCTGAAGCGCTCCACTACATGCGTGCCTCATAATCATATCATTAATGAGAACTAACACAGTTAGTTCTCATTAATATTGTGTTTAACAAAGCAAACGAGTAATTAAATTTACACTTCTTTCCTGTAATCATATCGCGGTTCTTGGACGTAAATCCCCAACAATTTTGAGTATTCAACCTTTTTTAAAACGTTCATTATGAATTAACCACACTGTTACTGTTTTACAGACTGATTCAGTGTAAAGCCAGTCATTATTAATTGATTTATGGCATTGCTTGGGAGGGTCGACATGTGCTTGCCTTTCAATCCATGTCAAGCAGACAGAAAGAAGGCAGAAAGAGCAGGGTTTTCCAGTGCCTTTTGGGAAGTGTTGGTATTTTCATAGGCGTGCGCACAGAGGGGGGGGGGGGTGCAGGGGGGGGTGAGAAGGGGTGGACGAAAAGCCAGCCCCACATAGGTAAGGGGGGGGGCGATAGGGGGGCGAAAAGTCAGCCCCATACATTGACATAATAGGGAGAGGGGGGCGCTGCGAAGAACCTTCGCCCCCCCCTGAAGTGGAACCCTGCGCACGCTTATGGGTATTTTCCTACACTAAAGTAATCCTGAACCTGTGGTCATAATACTCCCGCTGATAAGGGTGCACAAGGCTTCCAAAAAATGTACAAAGTTAGTCGGTTAAACTTGCGTAATGCAAAAGTGACGCAGCATGAGCAAAAGTAGTCAGTGCAATGCATACAACCATAGCAGTATTATAAATACACATATATAAAAATATACGTACATGCATAGAAATATATACATAAAAAGCAATAGTGCAGCACACTTAAAAAAATTGAATAGGAAATAAGAAATGGATGCAGACGGCTGCACTAAAAATCCGATTTACGTAATCATGTTCTAGAAAGGCACATGATAAATTTAACGTGCTAATTAACGTTTTTTTTTCCTGGCACCAGCACTGTGCCTTGAATTTGTTTTTTGTGTGTTCCTGTTTACGAATGTAACGTGCCAATGTAGCCTTGTGCGGCAGAATATTTTAAGAAATTGCTCAGTGCAGCATCTGAACAGAAAATAGCTTACCGGATGGCCATCGTTTCCATCAGATTTTTGCACACATTGGACAAATGTGCAGAATAGTTGATTTCATGTATGAAGGCCGAATCTAGTTCCTTTATGTAATTCAGACATGTTTCAGAAGTTGCTGCATTAGAACTGAAGAGTTGCTCGGGTGCACCACTCTCCTTGAGTAGTGTAAAGAATTGGTGTCGTCCATGGAGAGAGCCGCGGTCTGCTTCAAGGAGTGTTCTCTAGCATGTGCGCTCGTTAGTCCTCGGTTCAAGAAAGCTCTTCACAAGAGTGCCAGTGACATGGCACACATTTTTATATAACATGTCGGTGACATCTTGTGTAGATGCCTGCAGATCGGATGAATCAGAGGCCTGCTGCCTGCTGTAGCTTGTGGTTGGTGTGCTGCTTGGTGACAACAATGCAGACGCACTCTCCAAGTTGGTGAGGAAGGCATTTGTTGACACCTCGCAGTTACCTTGAGAAAGTTTTAAGAGCTTGCCAATCCAAATACGCCTTAGAGCCGCCACGAATTGGTATACATTTGGTATCTCATTGCAGCCATGTCTTTGACGAATGATTCCAAAAGTTTTCGAGGGGATCTTGCTGCAGTCGACGTGTGAAATGATGAATGAAATCAAGGTCCTCTTTTAAATCAGTCCAATGCAACAACAAGGCTGATTTTAATCTGTCAACCTTTAAGTGTCCGGCTGCTTGTCCTGAGGACTACCATAGCGCCATTGGGCAATCCAACTGAGGCACGACTCAAGGAAAGCATGGTGCTCCGATCTATCAGTGATTGCATACCGCAAATTGTCGTCCTGTTTTTTCAGGGTCGAACTGTGCAAGCTGTCAAAAAACTTATCCATTCTTTCTGTGAACAGAGCTGTAAATTTAGAATCAACAGGAAGCTCCTGAATGACAATGAGAGTGAGGAGTGCCACACAGACAGGTTCACTGAATACTTGTGTGGCACACTTCACTCTCATGTCAGCAAAGGGCGTCCTGTAGATATGTCGCTCTTTGAGCTTCTTTGCTAGTCTTGCTTTTTGATGTTCAGTTAGTGTGTTCGAGGCCTGATCTATGTTACGAGATTCTTTAAAAGGGTTTCCTTGTAGGCCCAGTCAACAGCCTCGGAGACAATTGTGAGCTTGTGTTTTCTCAAATTATTCCTCGTGCATTTTATCAGGTGTGGTGTGTCAAACATGAAGTATACTTTTCGGTTGTTGACATTAAATTATGGTGCATGGATAGAATGGATCAGCATTCTGGACAGGCTGGCTTTGTTTGACCCTTGATCCCAGATTGCCACTTTTACCAAAAGACCTTTTCTTTCAGACTGCACGAATTACATCTAATAGCAGCTTGTTTCATTGCAAGAGCCGAAGTTGCATTGTGGGACACTGCAAAGGCTACTGGCTGCATCCAACTTCTCTATATGCCAGACACAGCCATTAGAAGGGCTATATTTGCCACAGGAGAAGTCCTTGTGTTTCCATCATATGTGAGGCCAGTCACAATATATTTTGATTGGTCGTACAGCAAATTTCTTTTCAAGGCCATTTCATCTAATAAGAGAAAGCATGTTTTGTCTTGCAGAGGCCAATCTTTAAGAATTGATTCTATTGCATCCATGGCACCTGGTATGATGCCAGGCGTCATTGGGATGCCTGCCAGAGAGTGCCTGAGTGTCCGCACATGTGGCAAGTGAAGCATTTCTCAGAGGAAGCGGTAGACCATTCGAGAATTAAAGAACAAACTGAGAGCGAATTGTTTCATTCGTTTGGACCAATGTTTTTTTTTTTTTGGAAATGTACCAAGCCTGATTTGTGCTTTAAGCCGTTCAAAAGGGTCCTTTGGCAATTCCGGTTCAAGTTTGTTTAAAGCCTCCTGCTGCGTTACTCGCCTCGCCTCGTGCCTTTTCTTCATCCAACCAAATGCTTTGCAGAACCTGTTGCTTCGTGAGTGAAGTGTTTGCAGCCTCCTTTTTGTACGAGGGGTGTGCACAGAGCTGCGTCTCCTTCGCCCACTTTTCGGCGTTCCTTGCGTCCGCTCCGCGCTGCTACCCTTCTTAAAAAATATGAGGCCACTCGGACCAGGCTCAGCTGACAAAAACATTGCAAATTGCTAAGGAATAGGTCTTCATCATAGTTGCGAGAACAGCCCGTATTTACGTCAAATATTGACAAAACCCTTGTAGGAATACGCTCGAGGACTGCAGGGGCAAGGAAGGATTTATTTTAAATGAAACACATTTTGTTTCACTTATGAAAACCAGCTAAACGTTTGTGTTTTAATCGCGAAACTGAGTGTGACGTGACCTGCTTCACAGACCGAAACTAAGCACAACTCTTTGCGTGTAACATGGACCTACTGCAGTTGGGGCTAACTAGCTTTCTCCGGTTAACTGAGCTTCGTCGTAACTGAGGTTAGCATGCCCGTGTAGGTATCAGCAGTCAAGCACCTTAACCACTAGACCGTCCTGGCAGCTACTGTGTGTGTTTAGACTAATACTAGACGCAAGGTTCACTTGTCTATCCATGTGTCTCTTTATTTAAAGTTAGGGTCGCCTCTGCAGCGAGAGCATGTCGGTTCACGTGCGTTGACGCGCTTTGAGTGATCGACACGCAAGCCTCCTGGCAGGCTCGCATTGTTTGAAACCGGTTTGTACCGACCAGGCAGCGGCGTCCAGGATAGCTGAGCGATGACACCTTGAGGCACTGCGCCACTGAGCCACCAGCGGCAAAGTACGGAAACCTGAGGTGTGCGCTATAACATACGTCGGGGGTGGCCGCCCGGCAGAGCCGCTTGCGGGGCTTCGCCAAGCAATTGGTCCAGCAGTCATGCTGTGACGAGAACACGTCGCTGTGGTACGAAGGGCACAGGCCAGATGTGAAGTTCCACTCGAGGCACGAACGGCCGTCGAAGTGCCACCGCACGCCTGTGACGTCCTGCCTGCGCGCCACGTTCGTCGTTCCGTTTACGCCATTACCTATAATAATAATAATAATAATAATAATAATAATAATAATAATAATAATAATAATAATAATAATAATAATAATAATAATAATAATAATAATAATAATAATAATAATAATAATAATGACATCAGGGCCTACATCCGTACATGCCACGAGTGCCAAACGAACAAAGTCAAATACAAGCAGCCCACGGACGTTATGATAACAACAGATCACTCCAGTGTCCCATTCGACGTTGTTCACTTAGACTTCGCGGAGCTCAAAAAGAAAGGGGAAGGGGTGAGGAAGACGCAAGCTTTCCTGCTCGCTATCGATGAGTGCACGAGAATGGTTACGGCCAAGGCAGGAAAGGAAGACGCCAACAGCATCATGGCCCTACTGAAGGCAGAATGTTTTCGGAATACGAAGACATTAGTTTGCGACAATGGTCCGGCTTTCCGTTGCACAAAGTTTTCAAAATGGGCGAAAGACCACGGAGTGACAATCAAGTTTTGCGCACCATACCACCCAGCTGCTAATGGCCTTGCTGAGCGTGCTATACGAGACGTCAAGCAGTACATGAAGATGTACCCGAACTTTCCAGGTGGTTGGAAATGCTGCCTCGAAGCAGCTGTGAGGCATCACAACCGTTCTTGCACAAGTGCTCTTGGATGCAGTCCTCTTTTTGCTGCTTCAGGGACTGTACCAGTGCTTCCAGCTGACCGCGAACTGGGCCTTCTTGAAAACCTGGTGCTTTTTGAGAAAAAGAAAACTGAGAAACAGCAAGAGGCGTACAAAAAGAAAATGAAGAAAAACTTCGACAGCAGACGGAGCAGTGACATACCACACATACAACCTGGAGACTACGTTCTGGTGCGGAAAGGGATAGGGAGTTCCAAAGATAAAGTTTTGTGGGCCCTTTCAAGTCATCAAGACGGCTTCGCAACGTGGTATCTTGAAGACCATCTGGTACCTGGGAGTCTCTGGACACACAGAATGCGCCTCCATCAGCAATATTTTTAAATATTACACCAGGAGGTGTGAACAATGAAGTCTGGGAGAGTGAAGCGGTCTGTGCCTGAAGCATCAACGGGGAGACATCGGGGGAAGAAGAAGACGACGAGGTGGTTAGAACAGGGATAATAAATGGCGGAAGACATCTGTCTCTCTCTAGCTCAATGTCTGAGTAAATTACCTTAAAGGAACGCTACAATAATAATAATAATAATAATAATAATAATAATAATAATAATAATAATAATAATAATAATATCTGGGGTGTTACATGAGGCGTGCCGCAGAGGAGGGATCCGGAAATTTTTACAACCTGGTGTTCTTTAACGTGCACTGATAATCGCGCAGTACACGGGCCTCTAGCATTTAGCCTCCATGGAAATGCGACCGCTGCGACCGGGATCGAACCCGCGACCTTCGTATCAGCCAGTTGAGCACCGCAACCACTACGCCACCGCGGCGGACGCGATTACCTCTTGCAAGGCACTCAAACGAGGTAGCTCTATAGGTTCAAGCTTTATATTATAGACGTTCGCCGTGCCACGCCGCACTACTGAACGGAAGCGTGGGATCAGCATTACTACCTTTACGTTAAGGAAACCAAAAAAACTTCCCCATCTCCCGCTAAAGGGAACCATGTGTGGATGCGAAGCAGCGGTGAGATGGTTAGCTTGAGCGGGAGAAACGTCGCCGCTCTCGTTTCGCGGCAGCGGTCCGGGCGCTCATCGCGGCGCTGCACAGGAGAGAGAATGAGGCGCGCGCGCTCCGTTATTTTCATACCGCGGAACTACTGTGGCGCCCCCCAGCGGAGTATGCAGCTGTCACATAACCTGTCGTGCGCGCCGCTCCGTAGAGGATTCCTAGAAGAGAGGACGGGGGGGGACCGTAGGAGAGGAGAGAAATGGGGAGGGGACGTGCATGCGCTGTGGGGGGGTGTGGGACGCGGGAGCCGCTCCGTAGAGTAGAGGATTCCTAGAAGAGAGAGGGGGGAGAGGACGCGCATGTGCTGTGGGACGCGGGCGCCGCTCCGTAGAGTAGATGATTCCTAGAGTAGAGATAGAGGGTGAGCGTAGGAGAGGACGCGCATGCGCTGTGGGGGGGGTGTGGCACGCGGGGGGCCGCTCCGTAGAGTAGATGATTCCTAGAGTAGAGAAAGAGGGTGAGCGTAGGAGAGAGGGGACGCGCATGCGCTGTGGTGGTGTGGGACGCGGGAAGGAGGGACGGACTAAGCCCCCCTCCAAACACATGCAAGCAAGATCAAGGAATGGGGTCAACCTGGGCCAGGGGCGTAGCCAGAAGTTTTTTTCGGGGGGGGGGGGGGGGGCACCTCCTTGATTTCGGGGGTGGCACCTCCTTGAAATGATCATTTTTCGCTCTGTATGCCATGGCGAAAAAAAATTTCGGGGGGGGGGGGGGGGGGCACGTGCCCGGTGTGCCACCCCCTGGCTACGCCACTGACCTGGGCGACAGACACCACCTGCTTAGCCATTGCTAAGCAGCCTCTCTGTGCTCTCGGCCATGACTCTGATGACTGTAGTAGTGGTTGACGGCCTTCATATTACTACAGTGTTCTGGTTCGTATAATGGGTGCTTCCCTACTTCATGAAAGTGGCCGGACGCGGGACGGGGGACGGGGGACGGGGGGACGCGGAAGGAACGGACAAAGCCCCGAGCATAAGATGCTTCGCATCTAAAACTTGCGCAATTACTATTTCCGAAAACATTACATCAAGTAAACATTTATGTTGAATCGTTCAATAGCGCAAAACGACAAGAAGGAAGTTACACATGACAGGCGCTGTCACGTGTAACCCGCCCTGTTCGCCGCTCTTGTTTAAGGTTTGCATACACCAACCGGGCAGTGCGTCGAATCTGCATATTGAAGAGCCCCTAAACTACGCAGAGATCGAAATTTAGTTGTCGTGTTGCAGTTGTTCTCGAGTCTACAACAAACACGTAGCCGTGAGAATTTTTGGAAACAGTGCAGTATTAGCGGAGTTACACGCGTTTGATGATACAATTAGAGGTCCTCGCTGGTTTTCGCTCTTTCCCTCGCTATGCTCCGTTCGTCGGCTCGTCTCTCCTCCCCGCCGAGTGCTTCTCCTCCTCACCGTGCGAGGAAGAAAACCGGCGAGCGCACGTAGCTGCATGCGACCAGACCACGGTCTATGTATATTCATGGCCGGTCTGGAGGCGCGCGCTCGCTCCTTCCTTTACGGCCTGCGCACGGGGGGTTGTTGCTACCTATCGCCGCAGCTTGGCGGGGGCGCTCCGAGCCACCCTACCCCGCCGTACCCCGCCGCCGGTAGCTGCGGAGGCTAGCGCGCGCAGGGAATTTTCGGCGAACTTGCCGTGGTCCCTTTTGAAGTCACTCCATGGTACCAATGCGATGGGAACATGGTGGCAAGCATATGGGATAACCCCGGTGATTTCCACTTTTCGGATGGCGAGGCACAAGCCGCTGATATATGCCCGTTTATGTTGCTCGGGAAAGCATCGTCGTGGTTATAACAAAACATTTTTTTTCTGTAGCATCGAGAAATGAGTAGGAGGCTGAATATTGTATTTGAAGCGCATGTGCGATTGTGTGTTTGCACTCAGAAGGCTCAGCCGCGTGATCACCGATCGGCAGAAAAAAATACGTAAAACTTATTTTTTGATAGAAAAATGTTTTATAAAACATTATTTCAAATACACACGCCGGCCGTCGCGGTACTTGAAAATAATAAAATTTGTACTTTTGTGTGGAAGGCATCATAATAAATAAATACTGCAAAAAGTTGAGTCAACGGGGACGGCCACTGTTTTTTGCACTTATCTCCAAGTGAAAATCACAGTAGCAGGAATAATAATAATAATAATAATAACAATAATAATAATAATAATAATAATAATAATAATAATAATAATAATAATAATAAACTGTTCGAAATAGAAAAACACAAGCTAAACATAACATGAAATAGCAGGTACTGATACAGTCTAAGACAGGCACTGAAGCATAGAAATAAGAAGGAAAAGAAGATGGGTTTGCAGGTAAACACATGAGAAGAATCTCAATGCGAAATAATGCACGCCGAAGACAAAGAGGAAAAATAAAGAACTGACGCACCCGCTTCTGTTGCTCGGGGAAGCATCGATGAGTTTATAACCAAGCCTGTTTTTTTTTGTTTTTCATTTTCTGCAACTCCGAGAAATGGGATGAATTGATATTTTGAACTGTAGCTTCTACGAATGCTACACTACGGAAAATATTGAGAAAATTCACCCATTACTCGGCCGATCCCCTGCATTAACTATGAGCATTCACCCATTACTCGGCCGATCCCCTGCATTAACTATGAGCCACACAGAGGAAAACAACAACATGAGCAACCACACGAGTGAGTGGCTCGCCATAAGGATCAGATTTCACGTATCATTGTAGAAACTGAGCAAAAGGACGCACTCGGTTATATATGCATCAGCATGCCGTCCATACCATTGTCAACCAAAGAGTTAGGATTTACTGCGTAAAACGATGGCAATCTGTTCCTCGCGCATGTTTCTTTGTGACTCCACCTCATCTGCATTCACTGATGTGTTTGCGGCATAATGAGGTGACAATAATAATTGTTGTGGTTTAACGTGCCAAACCTACAATATGATTAGGACGGACACCGTAGTGGAGGCTCCAGAAATTTCAACCACATGGGGTTCTTTAACGTGCACCTAAATCTGGGTCTCAAGCACTTTCGAATTCATTGAATATAAGGTGGTCGAGCCTTTCAAAAATTCTGGTAGCCTTGCGTGTGCGTCTCCATTTGCCGAATGCATGAATGCCGAGAAAGCCAGACCGTCCGCACATGTACCTCTACTACTCTCACCGCTTCCTGTCAGCGAAAAAATTAATTAGCACGCGAAAGCGGCCGGCAACAGCTACTTCATAAGACGAAGCGTATCGCGGCCAAACGCGCTTTGAAGGGTTGGCTCGCGACGCCCTCACGCGGAAAGCGCCGTGGTCACTGTATAGAAAGAACTCCATTGTACTTGCGGTGGCTGCTCAGGCCGTAAGCGAGCGCGCGCCTCTAGACCGGCCGTGGTATATTCTTACACCATGGACCAGACAAACAAGGTATTCCAGATGACGAGCAGACGAGAATGTTGACGTCACGGTAAAAGCTGAGGGGCGAACACTGCCGAAAGGCCCGGAGAGGAGAAGGGACCGTTTCTTGGAATTGGTGAGGCGCCAGCGGCTCGTAGCGCTGCCGCGTTTGGCATTGTTGATGGTGACGGCATTTGGAACATGATGCGCGTAATTACTTGAAATATTAATGAATTATCGGAGGTAGTTTAGCAGCCTTTTAAAGGCTGAACCAACATGCAGCGTTTTTGCCGGTGTTTTCCGGCGTTGCGTCTCTCGGCGTCGCCAGAGAGGGCGGCCAACCACATGGAAAACGTTGAGGCCAGCGCCAGCCCAGCGTCACACATTGTGGCCAAAGGGAATGAACCTGACACCTCGCAAAGCAGTGTGCAGCATCCGTCAATGGACCAGCAACGCATATACCTTGGTTATAGGTTTTGTCTAATTTGCAGTTCTGTAGTGAGGGAAACAAGTCACAGCGCCGCCAAAAATACTGTTTTTGTTTAGTTTACTTGTAGCGCCAGCTATTGAGAATAAGAAGAACCACAAACTTGTAATATACGGCCTCTGAGCTTGGAAGTTGTCGCACATCTTTGAGGCCACCTATTCGGGCATTACACTCAGGCCTGCTAAGCCTGCAGATTAAACTTGAGGACGGCGCTCGAAAACGGTTCGAAGAAATCCCGAGCGCTTGCTGTCGAAGCTTCTGAGGAATAAGCTAAGTCAAACAAAAGCATTAGTTGATAACTTGCGGGTCACACAGAGCACGGCGACGACTTAATAGATCCGAGGAGGGCGGCAGCCAATTTTGGCAGCAGCGACGATGCCGTTACGTAACTGAAGTCGCTGCCAGCCGCGCGCTCATTAATTCTTAGTCCATCGAACCGCTTCCAGCGTCGACGCCGACGCTGCAGATATCTGGACCGTCCAGAAGGGGACGTTTCGGCATGGCCTCCGCGATTAGCCGGCGGCGCGCCGGCTAATCTCGGAGGCCACGGTTTCGGCCACCGTCACCGGTAGCGTCGACGCTGAGTAACCCCGGCGTACGAAACGCCGGCAAAAATGCTGCATATAGTTCGGCCTTTAAGCCTGATTATTCATGTTTAAAGCAAAAACTTCTTTTTAAGCGCACGAAAAACGAAAACAGAAGAACTAAGAATCTAATCTGACAGGACAGCGCTTCCTGTCACTGTCCTGTCAAATTCTTAGTTCTTCTGTCTTCGTTTTTCGCGCGCTTAAAAGAAAAAAGCTTTTGCTTTAGACATGAATCTTCACCAACTAGCTGATCTCGCCGTCTTCTTGCAAGGCCAGATTATATACCGCGGCCTTACTTTTCGCATTTCCTGAAGACAGCATCGACGAGGCAGTGCTCGGGGCTGCTCTCTACATCAACGCATGTCTGTCGGCAGCTCCTCTTCGAAGTGAACCGGTTACGGCCACTGATACAAAGGCCGACCGTGTCAGCGGCCACCGCCACGCAAGCATTGACGGAGCGCTTGTAGAAGAATTCGTCGAGCGGGCTTTCGCAGAAGGTGAACGCGAAGGCGCCGCAAGGTGACTGCGTCTGTAAAAAAAAGGAGCGGTTTTTAGTAATATGCCTCGTTGTTTGTGCAAACCAGTATTTTGAATTGAATTTGTGCTATTTTAAACCAAGCAGTGGTACCCAGTATCAGTGCTCAAAGCTTTGCTGCTATTATTGGTCTCCTCTTCTAGGTGTTAGCCATATAGAAGGCAAATGAGTGCAATGCTCTAAATGTACCCATTGATATCTTGCACGTGTCGTCATGGGCGCACAACATGGCTCCAGAATGGCGGTTAAAATGACGTCAAGGCGGTATAATCAAGCGGCGATTAACCTGCTCCAGTGTGATAACGGCGCCGGTGGAACGTTATAGGGTCTCAGTGCATGGATAACGAAGGAACCAGCATGCGATGTGCTGATAACATTAATGTGACATCACAAAGTTCGCGTCCCACCATGTTGCTGCTCCACCGTGGCTGTTTCAGTGACGTCAGTGCAAGCCAGTGTTGCGGAATGGGCGCCTCCATTCCATTCCAATTCCATTCCAGGGAATTAGAACTTGCCGCAATTCCATTCCTTTCAATTCCTCGGAATGAAAAAACGTTGCCCATTCCCACTCCGGGAATGGCCGGGCAGTTCAATTCCTGTAATTCCTCAACGTAGGGAAGGCATCTTGACAGTTTTATCGAGTTAGGACTGAACGCCCCATAAAGTTGACGCAATCAGATGCGTTAAGAGCTGCAAAAGTACGCAAGACACGTAACCAAGGTCGAGGTTTAGTAGCTTGGTGGCATATCTCGTGCATTGCAACCACCCTATTAATTCCCATACGTGCAGTTTTCCCGCTACCTATAGTATTGCATGGTCGGCATGTTTGAACGAATGGCGATATTTTAATATTGTTTAAACTTAAATGTGTTAATGCTAAGATGACGACATAGCATATTTTTATGCTGACAAAAGTAGTGTTTAAAAAGACTAAGCAGTTTTGCCATGCGTCTGAAGCGATCGTGAATATGGAGAAAACTAAGATTTGGTTAATGGGGAACAGAACCCTCTAGATCTGCTGGTATTAGTTGGAACAGTGCACCGCTCGGGCACCTTGTGCCTTTGCATCGAATACGGAATACTGGGCCGCACTGCTCGTCAGCACTCACGCTTGTTAAGCGCGCCTAGCAAGCATGGATGGCGTGAGGAGAACTTTGTGTGTTCGCCTGTGCGCAGGCATGCAATGTCAGGTATACAACTTACAGAAACGCTTTTATTGCGATAGCAATTATATGGACACTCGCGGCTGGATTTCGCCGTCGGCGTCGGCGTCCGCGTCGGCGTCATTTGCCGTATATGTATATGTATATATATAACCGGGCCCGCCCGTCGTTCGTGAGCGTGAAAAGACGCGAGGGGGGGGGGGGGGGTCCCTCGAGCGACCTTTGATTTTACGAGCGGGGGCGCGCGCGTTATCTCCCCTTCTCGGCGGCCGACAGCGGGCGGGGGGGGGGGGGGGGGGGGCGACGTTCGATTTTACGAGCGCGGGCGCGGGCTTATCTCCCCTTCTCATCTCCCCTTCTCGGCGGCCGGGCCGGCGTACCCTTCTACGTGCTGCGCTCTCAACGCGAAGAGAATTCTCTTAAACAAGCGTTTTCTAGAGTTGCGTGAGATCGGATCCAAAAAAGAGTTAGCTGCCAGCCTCACTTCGTATAACATTACAATTTTTTCCTATCGCATTCATTGCTTCACCCTTGCGGTGAAACTGTGACTTTTTTCCAATATGCGTCCGAGTCGCGGACGGCGACAGAAGGAAAAACAAAAAAAGTGAAAAGTGGTGAGACAGCAGGCGGCTGGGGCGCCGCCGAGGGAAAAAAAATCGCAAGGCGTAAGGGGGGGGGGGTGTATGCCGCCGCAGTTCTGACCACGGATACCGACGGCATAGAGCCGCGGTTAAGCGAAAAATAGAGAAAAACTTCGGAACTACACAGTCTATATAAGGACAGAATTGCAGTAGGCGCGTTGCTTGTAAATGTACCGTGCTCGTAATCAGCCAAGCCATTTTAAAAATGCTGCTGCATTGTTAAATTCGAGGCTTTGACTTACTGATGTTTGAAGTTTGAAAATCAGCGCGTTGACGAAAAGGTGCGCTGTTTTCGCAAAAAAGGCGTAATTCCATTCTCCCATTCCATTCCGTGCAAAAAGCGCTTAATTCCATACCCATTCCATTCCGCCATGCGTTGTCCCCATTCCATTCCCATTCCATTCCGGGGTCGCAAAAATGTGGAATGAATCCGGAGTCATTACAATTCCGGAGTGGCAACTCCGCAACACTGGTGCAAGCCATCTATAATTCCGACCGCGACGGGCATTAAACATCTATAATAATGATGATGATTGTCAAAACTATGATATGACTTCGAGGCGCGCCGCGGTGGGGGGCCTCCCGATAATTTTGACCATCAGGGATTAATTAACGTCCACCTAAATTTACGCGCACGGGTGTTCTTGCACTTCACCACCATTGAAATGCGGCCGCCGTCGCCAGGAATTGTAACCGTGTAGCTCGAGCTTTACCTGGTAAGCTACCACGGTGGGTAATCGCATGAAAATATATATCTAATATGCGATAACTGCGAGACTTTTACGTGCCGAAAGCACGATATGATTTTGAGACACGCCGTAGTGGAGGGCTCCGGAAAATTTCCGTAACCATCGCGGCCGGCATTGAACAATTGCATTGAACCAGCGACTTGCGGGGCAGCACTGATCCCCGCAATCACTGTACCACCGCGGCAGACAAATTATAGCTTCAAAATCAAGCTCTTCACGCGATAGGCACGTGGATCATCTTCGTAGTCAATTTTAATCGACATCTATCAGCTGGAAATTCAATATGCACTTACGTGTGTCTCGTTCAGGGCAGCAGCTTTCATATTTCCTGCAGTGTCTGCGTCACCTCCTGGTCTTGTAACCTCACCCTCATTGTCGCTGGAAGCGGAACTGACACTTATCTCTTCGGTTGTTTCTTCAGCGCTGCTCTTGGTGATGTGAAACGGGGAATGTACCGTGCTTTTCATCGCACGCTGGGCGGGTCGAGCCGGGTATTTCGCCAGTGCCTGGCGGTCCTTGACGAAACCTGTGGCCTCGTCGTTCCTGTGCCGTGCTGCCGAGAACGTCGCCTCGGCGTTCTTCTGAAAAGGCTCTAGCGGAGCAGGAGTATCGCGATGAGGACGTCGACCATCCCCTCGCGACAAGGTCGCGTACAGGTCTGCGCTGACGCCCACAAGAAGCATCGTCACCACGACGGCCAGGAGAGCCAGGAACCCGTGATGAGTCGTGACGCTCGAGGGCGGCCTCTCCGGCGACGTGGCTGTCTTGCGCTTGCGGCTCACTCGTCTGGGAGACGAGTGGCGCGGGCTGCCGCCGCCGCGGCTCTTGCGGCTGTATTTGCGAAAGTAGCGCTTGAGCTCTTCTGGCATCCAGTTCGGGGCCAGGCTGCTGATGCTGGGCGCCGTTGAGTCCGGCCCGCGGACAATGCGCCGACCGCCACCCTTAGCAGCTGCCGACTGGCCACCACTGCTGCCGCTTCCAGAGAAAGGAGACGTGGCCGCCGCTTTGACCTTACGCTTCTGCTTTGTCCAACTCCCGATTTGCCCACCCTTAGATTCGAAGGAAAAAGTGGGCGATGGCGGGTGCGTTACCCTGCTGCCGTCTTCCGTGGTGGTTAATGCCTCTACGACGAAAATGCCTGGAAAAGTAACCTGCTGAGCTGCGATTGTCTCGATAGGCAACATCTCGGCATGGTGGCACTCCCGGGAGTAGTAGATCGGATCGCAAGGCAACCATTGACCGTTCATTTCTTCGTGCAGCAGCGTCTGGCATGCTGAGTGAGGCGGTGGCCACGGCGCACACATGCAGCGGTGTTCTTCAGTTTCGTGGAAGCAGTATTCCACCTCCGGTATCATTGCTGTTGGCGTGGCACCAGTACCAAAACCGCAGCGCGAGGAAGATGAATTTAAAATTGGCGGAAACCCACTACGAATTATGGGCCAGTAATTGAGTGGTAGTATAATGAAAACATCACTGTCATTCCTCCAAAGAAGGATTATAAACCAGCTAAGCTAATAACACAGCGGCGCAGCCAGTACTCGTAAAAGGAAAGAAGAATATATTAAATAATCACGATAAAGGAAATGAGTGTTGTAACGGTAAAGTGACCAGACGTCCAGCTTTTAACGCGCACCAGCCGGAACGTTTGACGATACATCAAAGGTGTTTCCATGAACGTCGTGGTGCTTTCTTGCTTATATTTCCACCGCCCTATATCTCTCTTTCTCTCTCCATATATATATATATATATATATATATATATATATATATATATATATATATATATATATATATAGTGAAGAAGAAGATGTGCCTCCATCCAGCAGCATCGCCAACGCTTGGCTCGCTCGGCTCGTGTTTCTGTTCGCTGCTGTCCCGCTGGACTGTGCCTCTCGCTGCGTCGTCGCTGAACTGCTAATAAACCTCTTCACATTATATATATATATATATATATATATATATATATATATATATATATATATATATATATATATATATATATATATATATATATATATATATATATATATATATATATATATGTATATATATACATATATATATATATATATGCAGGGTGTCCCACTTATCACGCAGCATGATTTAAAAAAAGCGGGACGGCGTTACGCGAAGCAGGCCTTGTGCATATTTTTCCCAGTATACTGTACTAGCCGCTACTAGTTTTTTTTCGTTAATGTGAATTAATTAATTAGTCCTAATTAAATTCGTAACTCCGAAAATACTCACCTAATTATCAAAGTGTCAATGAGGCAAATGTGGGCATGTTGAAATGACATCTATCTGTGCTACTTTCAACAACGTACTAATTGCGTGCTAATTTTTTCCTTTCGGATTCGATTGTTGCTTCATGCATGGCCTCCGAGATTGTGCGCCGGCGCGCGACCTCGGAGGCCGTGCATGAAGCAACAATCGAATCCGAAAGGAAAAAGCTCTCTGGGGCATGTTTTGAATGGCCAGCGTCGCCACAACATACCTCTCTTGCACCATAATCTCGCCCAATGAGCCCAACCCGCTGCTCTATTATGTAAGGTGATAGCATAGGTTTGGCAGTGAACACGAAGCCTCATTGGCCGCCGCAGAACGCCACAAAATCTGAAACATCCCGGCCAATGTAGAAAAAGGCACGTCTTTGTTGGAAGAGCGTAAACAAGGTGTTCATCGTGATACGTATCTGAAATCCGTGTCCTGGTACAGGGTCGTACACATCTAAGGTGAACACCTCATTAGTATTCAAGACCTTATATGTTTAATACATAATTTGGCAAATTGGCATTGTGTTTATCGACACCATGATAAGACGTCATATAACGGACTTTTACGTCGTAAAGTAGAATAGAGGTTCTAGTTTTACCGGCTTGAATACTGATGAGGTGTTCACATTAGATGTGGTCGACCCTGTACGTACGCTTAGCTGTTCCGGTGATTTGTTAACTGCTCCATCTAAATGACGCGCTCATGCAAAAAGAAAAAAAGGAACAGCCAGTTAGCTTTAGTGCAGTGGGACTGGCGTCTATTTCAAAGTCACAGTTTCACCGCAAGGGCGAAGCAATGAATGCGATAGCAAGAAATTGGAATGTCACACGAAGATCGACGAGCAGCTCGATACTTGCTGCTTCCCAATAAAGCACAAAGAAGGACGCTCGAAAAGGACGCGCAGGTATACACAGGACAAGCGTCAACTAAGAACTATCACAGTTGTTACGCCTTTGTGTTTGAACAACGCGCTGCAAGTTTTGTTTTGTTTTACTTTTCCCTCTACTCTATGGCACGTACTCTGGGAGATGTCGACAACGCAGAACCCGACGCTTTTAGATATTCTTTTAAAGTGCGGCGAGCGGAACACGGCCGCCTGGATCATCGGCGCGCGCGACAGCCGCGCGCGCTGATGATCCAGGCGGTCGTGCGCGGAGTGACCCATCTGCGTCTCCTGCCACGCGGTGGCGTCTGACGCAAGGTGCCAGCTGTTCTTTCTTTTTTTCGTTCCACGTCACGAGTGGGTACAGAAAGGGGCCCCCTTTTTCGTGCGCGTCTCAAGGGCAGTTTTCAAAGTGAAAGGAAATGTAGGAGCGTTGCTTGATAGAAAACACACTCAAGCTCCTCCGAGATTCCCATACCGCCAGCGATAAATGGTGTGCTTAAATAGATTACCATTATTATGCCGGCGCATGCATTGGGAGTGGCTCAGTGGCCTAACGCCCCGAGCGGCGGTGTGAGGGGTCACAGGTTCAAATCCTCGGTCGGGTGCCTTGGAATTTTTAGATGCGAAACAGCTTTAGCGGAGTTCAATCCGGTGGTGGTGGTGTGCGGCGTGACCAACCTTACTGCGCATGCGCCTACTCTCTCTCCCACTCTCCTCCTTTACGCAGGCGTTTACGTAGGCGTTCGGTCGCCTTCTCTCCGGTCCTCCCCCCCGCGCTGCAGCCTGTAACCCCACTCCCTCCTCTCCCTCCCCCATTTCATATAAGCGCGTGCGCTCGGTCGAGAACGTCTCGCTTGAATCGTGCGGTCGCTCCGTCGGTTCCCGGTCGCTGCAGTGGCCTCGAAAGCCTCGCTACCCTCGCCGCAGACTCGGGTTGTCTCTCTGTAGCGGAAGCGGTAGCTCGACGCCGACGCTTGGCTTCGACGGCCGAGTGAACGTAAACGGAAACTTGGTGTGCACCCCCCAATGCGGCTTCGAATCCCCTCATGGTTCCCTTTAGTGGGAGATGGTGTATTTTTTTCTTCTGATTTATTTTTCTTTGTCCCTTTTTATATATATATATATACATACATACACATATTCAGGGTATGACAGTGACGGCGACGGCAACGGCCAAAATCCGCCGAGAGTGTCCATATAATTGCTCTCGCAATAAAACTTCAACAACGAATTACCCGCCACTGAGGGCGTCAGAATATTTTGTGACAAAGGAGTATTCGTGACACTTGTAGAGCACAGTAGAAGCTGACTACACGTCAGAGAGCCATGAAAGAATCAACCTGGTATACTGTACGCAGCACTGAGCTTTCATGCTTAAAAGCCGTTGACAGACCACATCGAGAGCGATACTTCCTAAACATGTAGACATACAACACTTCTTTGTGTGTGTGTGTGTGTGTGTGTGTGTGTGTGTGTGTGTGTGTGTGTGTGTGTGTGTGTGTGTGTGTGTGTGTGTGTGTGCGTGCGTGCGTGCGTGCGTGCGTGCGTGCGTGCGTGCGTGCGTGCGTGCGTGCGTGCGTGCGTGCGTGCGTGCGTGCTGGCGTACTTCCGCTTTCTCTGTGATGCGCCAAGGACGCACAAGCGTACGGGACGTGTTTTTGCGAATGGCAAGAGCACAAGAAATGGGGAAAAAATCTTTCCGGCATTCCCGGCAGCCAAATGTCTTGCGTTTTTTTTGTGCTCCTTTCTCCCGACTTGCGTCAGTGCTGTCGTGGGAAATCAAAGCTACATTATCAAAAACGTACGCGGCTTTTTCCCCCTAGTTCTTGAGGAACGGCTAAATAATGAAATTCTGTAGCTCCGCTTCCGCGAATGAAATGTCCTCTTAAAAGTCTTTTTAAAAATATTCTTTTGGATGAGAGAATATTCGATATGCTACTAGAAAACAAGAAGAACCTACGCGGAATCTAATTTGGGAATTTTGTGAGAGATGAGTGCGCGCACAGTTCTATTGTACGAAGTTGCGGCCTGCCCTGGTACGTTGTTGTCGGACGGCATCGGCATGACGTCTTTCATCTCCTCTCTGGCGTTCGTCAGCGGCGGAGGCGCATCCCGCGATCCCCGAAACAAGTGTCATTAAAAAATTTTCAGAAAGTCGTAATTTTCCGAATGTTTAGAATGCTCCATGTCGTCTTTACAGATTGTCCTACGAGGGCTTTTATGCCACAATCACGAGAGATTTTCAACGAAGCCTAGCTTAATAGACAGTGTTCTCCTTTTACATTTGTTTTGTATCTCCGGTACGTCGCACTCATAAGGTTCAGATATAGCATTCACGTTAAGCGAGCACGGGTGTTTAGCCCAGTGACACAAGAAAGAAGAAAACGTTTACGATAAACTCGTTAAGTACAAGGCCAGCACAAAGACTGCTATGAGAACGACACAAAATAGTTCTTATATTTTCGCGCTGTTCTAAATGTGCTAGAGTGTGCAAGCCTGTTTGACCCATGCATATCGATTTTAACAGCGAAGCTGTTTTAAGGGGCCCTGCAACACTTTTTTCAGTATGGTCAGAAAACGGTGCCGATCGGTAGTCGAGGCTCCTGAGACACGCAAGCCAAATATTATAGAGCAGCACGTGGCCTGGAATGTACAATTAATTATCTGAGTCAGCTAGAAATCGTTGCGTCTTCTTTCTACAAATGATGTCATATACCCAAATGAGCGACCCAAATCCAAGGCCATTGGCTGATTTTAGCATCGTGAGCTGCATAGTTGCATCGCGTGCAGAGCTGCATCGAGAGCTGCAATGCCGCCACGTGCTCGCGCCCGCACGCTCTCGATTACAATTAAATTAGCTGCATGTGCTAAAAAAAATTACACCATCTCCCGCTAAAGGGAACCATGTGTAGATGCGAAGCAGCGGGCGCTAACGCTTACACTGGCGGCGGCGTTGACGCTGGCGCTCATCGCGGCGTTGCGCAGGAGAGAAACCCGGGGCGGCGCAATCACGCAGTGATGGACCGGTGTTTCCTACTGGCAACATGCCAATCGCTGCTAATGGGCAATGAAAGACAGAAGACTCCGATTGGATACAGAGACCCGCAGTCCGCTTTTAGTTAACGCGCGCGCTGCGAATTTTTTTTTCAGCAACGCACAGGAGAAATCTCCCACCGGCACTACCTTGCAGGTCAAGATCCAGTGCCTATATATATACGGGGTGGCCAATGAACGGTTGTGCAGCGCGAGCAGTCGGTTTATTAGGAGCGAAGCTCCTTAGGCCCGCACCCCGCCGGCGCCGTTGAAGCTCCCTAGATGCGGCGCTGGCGCAAAAAGACAATGAAACGCCGCGCGCGCCGAACACCGAGCGTTTTGGTTCTAGCGCACCAGAAAATCGAGGTTAAATAACAGAAATAAGCTCTGTGCACAAGTGGGTAGAATGGTCGTCTTCATTTTCACCACCTTCATCATGGATTGTGAAATGACAACCACCATTCTAGCGGAGTACGGGCGCTTTGTCGAAGGTAGTAGCAGACGCTCTCCCCAGCCGGTGCCGGCGCAAAAAAAAAAGAAAAAGAAAATTGGCCGCGTATCTGCGTGCTTCGCTGCAAATGTCGTCGAAAGACGATAGTCTTGTGCCGACTGCACTGCATGAGCGGCATGAGTACCACAATTTAATAGCTGGGCTAGCCGCTGGGCTCGTTTTTCGGACGTTTTCCGGGCGCGCTTAGACGGACGCCGGCGTCTCTCCGCTGAAATTTGGTCGTCGGTCTTTTCTCTGCGTTCTCTGATCATGTCTTGTAGAGTGGGTCGTATTTCATCAAGCCGCCATATATGTTTTGCCTTGCCTGAGACAGCGCTCTTCTACGATGAATCAGCCGCATCTGGCTGGCATGGATAAAACAGAAGAGGACGCCATCAACAGCGCTACCGGGGAACATCGGCTTGTGTTGAACAATGCTGCTGCCAGGTGGCAGCACCACAGCCAGCCACAGCGTCGAAGTTAAATCACTGGGCGGAGACTTGTTTTGTACACAGCAGCGCCGCGTAATAAACACTAGGATCTTTATAATTACGTATCTATAGATTTTGTTTTAAAGGAACACTGTGAATAGTACTAAGGTATTGATGTTGTGCCTCAGGTATGCGTAATATTTGATTTTTAATTGCCCACGCTCACCCGTATGAACACATGCTTCTTGGTCAAGATTGGAGGTCGTAAGGCAGGGGGTTAAAGTTTGGCCAGCTAGCTGAATCGTGTGACGTGCCGACAAACAGAAAAACAGACAGACAGACAGACAGACAGACAGACCAAAATTTCTCCGTTTAGGTATCCCAAGAAAGACTATCGTCTTTAAAAAAAAAAAAAGGCGCGCGCGGCGTTCGGAGCGCGTTGCGCAAAAAACAAGGCGCGCGGTGCAAAGACGGTTCGCGTTTATAAACAACAGCAAGTTCACCGGAAACCATGTTTGTGCATATATAAAAAAAAAACAGGGACCCACTTGAGATTACTTAGGGCTGCTCGCACAATGGCTGACAGTTGGGCTTGTTGGTTCATGATTCGAAGTGTTGAGAAGAAGAGACGACGACACACAGAGCGCTTTGTGTGTCGTCGTCTCTTCTTGTAGTCCCTGTCTTGTTTGCGCAATTCAACACTTCTGCTCACAGAACATGGATAGTCGTCCTCAGCAACGTAAACGTGATGATGAAGACGATAAGCAGTTTGGCAAGGATACGGAAGGCAAAGCCAAAGCAGCGGCAGCAAGACGAGCCCGGCAACAGGATCCTGCGGTTAAAGCACGACGAGCGGAGCTACAACGGTTACGCCAACAGGATCCTGCCGTACGTGCTAGAGCAGTTGAATCTAAGCGCCGACACCGCCAACAGTTTCAAAACGTGCATAGTCGTTTGCCTCCCATTTCTGAGGAGCTTCGCTCGTCGGTTGTAATCGTACACGGAACAACTGCTAGTTTTCAATCAAGAAACTCGCTAGCAGACGCTGCCTGCGTCGGCGTTGAACGGTTGTGCAGCGCGAGCAGTCGGTTTTTTCAATCAAGAAACTCGCTAGCAGACGCTGCCTGCGTCGGCGTTGCGAGGCGAGAGAGGAGGGGAGCGTAGGAGAGGAAATATGTGGGAGGGGACGCGCATGCGCAATGGGGGTGTAAGGGACTGTACACGCGCTTTCCGCACACCCGCATCGCACGTGGCGGGACAGCTGCCTCACGCAAGCGGGGAGCGAAAGAGCGTCGCCGATAGGCTCATTCACCCTCCGCTTGCATGCGGCAGGTGCCCCGACACGCGCGATGCGGGTGTGCGGAAAGCTCGTGTACAGTCCCTAAACGCCGCGGGAAGGATGCCTAGAGGAGAGAGAGGGGGAGCGCAGGGGAGGAGGTGTGTGGACAGCGTTCGCGCATGCGCAGTAAGGGTGGTCAGGAAGCACACCACCACCACCACCACCACCACCACCACCGGATTGAACTCGGCCTTAAGCTGCTTCGCGTCTAAAAAGGCGGTGACACGCCCGTGACGTAACTCCTTTCCCCGTGCAATCCATCCCTGCTTAGTTTCCAGTGCACTCGTCGGCTGAAGAGAAGAGTGCAGGCAATTACAGCGTGCGACAAACCTCTCTAACTCCGCTCGTACTTGACGGATGGATGGATGGACGGATGAAAGAACTTTATTTAGGTCCAATAGGTCGCGCTATTTTCCGGATTCTAAAAATTTTTTTGGTGGTCCATTCGTGAGGCAAATAACCCCTTTAATGAAGCCATTCGATGGTTACTTGAAAATGTGTTGCAGGGCCCCTTTAAGCTCGGATGAAGGCAGATATGCTGTGGCATGATAAACTTTATTGAGCCCGGAGGCGTCGATCTGAAATATCACCGGTGCCTTAGACAGAAAACTCGGCGGGAATGTGCCACAGAAAGCGGGTCTCTGCCAAGTAGCCCCTAGCATAGCGCAGCCATGCATACTATAGTATAGCAAGGGGGGTTGGAAAGGGAAGTGAGGAGGAATGATGTGAAGGGGAGCAGGCCGGAAAGGAAGAGGGATAAAGCAGGACATACAGTGAAACCTCGGTGATACGAATTTCACGGGACCAGCAAAAATATTCGTATCTTCCGAAATTCGTATCACCAGAAAGCAAGGAAAATTAGCATGCGACGAAAGGAAGCTGGCGAACATTTTCATTTTTTGTTCTTCTAGGCCGCAGCAACGTCAGGACGAACTCTGAATGATTGTCAGTTAAGTTTTTAGATATCGGCAATCATACTAGCACTCGTAAATATACGGCCCGTAAGCGCGTGTTGAATAATGAACCAGGTGCGTTGTAACTTGTGAGCCGTGACAGCAATAGCCCCTTCCAAAATTTAGTATGCTTTTTCGCATGACAGCAAAGTACTGCGGTGAAAGTAAGGGAAGAAGTGCTTTGGCACGATTGATCAAGGCCACAAAATTTCATAACCACGGTCCTATGTTATGATTTTGTTATCGCGGAGGTGTTGGCGATGTTTTTTGGGAGATTTACGACCGTGCTCGCACAAGTGCGATCTCAACAGTCGCGCATGTTGACGTTGTGAGGCCTGACTCCTTCGCCAAGACCGTCCTCGCCTTTTTTCGGTCTTCGTCCACCTTTCATAGGATGCCTGATGCACGAGGCAGGCACGTGTAAACACAGTACAATGACAGCAGCCCGCGTCGACGCGTTAGAAAAAAAGCATGGCGCCCATGCCCTGTGTAATCTAAACGCGAAGACACACGGAGGCACATTAGAGCCTGAAAGATTCGCGCACACATTCTCGGAGGCCGTGACTCCTCTCTGAAGGTTTATTCTGACCGTAAGAAAAGTATTTTTCTTACACAGTGATTCTGACGATTTGGCGGTGCGGCGCACCTGCCCGCGCTGGCGTTCCCGCGCTCGCACGTGCTTGGCGCGTCTTCCGCGACAGCGCGGACAGCACCTCTTCGTACCTGGGCGGTACCGTACGTTCGTATCAAACGTCACGAGGTAAAAATTGGTTCGCAACAACCGTACTCAGTTACACTGCAGGCCAATGAGCCTTGGCCGGGACCAAAGAAAAATTCGTATCACCACTAGCAACGATAGTCCTCTGCAGCTAGGACTACACAATACACTGGATGAGTTAATCGAGGCAAAGCGCATCGCACAATACGAACGCCTATCCAAAACTAAAACAGGCAGGCAAATATTGGATCGGCTAGGTATTGCGTATCACACTCAGCATGGCGCCAAAGAAGATATGCCCAGACACATTAGAGGCGTGATAACCGTCCTTCCTATACCCAAGAATATGCATCCCGCCCACCATAAGGGCAGACGGGAAAGCAGGGCCCACGATATACAAAGGAAATTTGGTAACAGCATGGACATCGTATTCGTAGATGCAGCTAGATACAGACACAAGCGCGCCTACACAGCCGTGGTTATAAATAATGAGGGAAAATGTTTAACTAGTGCTACCGTCCGTACGCCACACGTAGAAACCGCAGAGGAAATAGCTATCGCATTAGCCATAGCACAAACACAAGCGGACGTAATAGTCAGTGATTCGCAGACGGCGATAAGAAACTTCGCAAATGGTAGAATCTCCCCAGAGGCACTACAGATTCTAAAACCTGGTATTAATCAAGAAAAAAGTGTCCATCTCATATGGACACCCGCTCACACACTATCAGACGGTAGCAATGGGGCAGCGCACCGCATGGCTCGAGGGCTTACAGACCGAGCATCGGTTAGTCCTGCCTCAGAGAATGCCGACGAGTGGGAGTGGGAAGATAGAATGACCACATTTAACGAAATTACAGCACACCATAGATTGCAGAGGCGCACATTCCCCCCCCGCCTCACCCGAAATTGAGCAAGAAACAGTCTGTCGAATGGCGGCAGTTACAAACCCGTTCCTACCCGAGTCCAGCTATCATGCACATAATTCACCCAGATTTATACACGACAGACAAGTGCAGACATTGCGACTCTAGAGCCACCTTAGAGCACGTACTATGGCGATGTCCAGGCACAATAAACAATAACCATGATGCAGCCTTAAACAGCGGCAGCCTCCGCGCGCGCTGGGAGTCTGCGTTGCTCAGCTCGGATCTGGAGCAACCACTCTGGGCCGTCCAGCGAGCCGAGGAAGCCGCCAAGGGCCAGCAACCCTTGGCCGAAGCCTAGGCGGGATCCAGGCCCATCCCACCAATTCGCAGGGCGCCTAATAAAGTTATTTGATCTGATCTGACCCCGAAATTCGTATGAGCTCTGATCGTATCCCCGAGGTTTCACTGTATAAGCCTTGTATAATATAGTTTAGCAAGGAGATGTGAAAGAGAGGTGAGGGTGAGTAGGAGGAGGAGGGAAAGAAAGAAGAAAAAAATCAGCGCCATATCCACGAAGTGAATGTTGATGAGTGGGGCGAAGCTCTAACGCTTGTCAGTAAAGCCGTGAAATATTCGCCCACACATCATGTAAAGACGTGACACGTTGTTATAGGGTGATTGTATACACACTTATGTACACAATGTTTATTAATTACATATCGATGCAATTATATACATTTATATACACAAGATGTAATCATTTACATATTGATGCAATTAGTATATGCATAATTTATGATTTTTACTTTACGAACCACAAAGAAGGGTTGTTCCCGATGAGCTCTGGGACCCGTTTCCCTTTGAAGATTACAGCTTTGTGGTGAGTGAAGTACGTGGCAAGGGGATCTTGAATTATAGGATGCACCAAAAGGCAGTTCTTGGAGTCTTGGCATACCCAAACAACACCTGGAAATATCAACCGATCAACTGGGACCCTGCCGAGTGTGTATGTGCATGGTCTCTGGAACCAATGGAGAAAGCAGCACCGCAACAAGAACGGTGGGAGGAGCGAAGGTGGAGAGGGGGGGGACAATCACTAATAGAAGTCGCTAGCTTCGGAGCCGGCTGCACAGTCACCCCCTGATGAAGGGACCGAACGGGTCTCGAAACGTTGGGCCAGTTTTTAATTTCATTATTAAAAACTTAGATTAAGAATTGTGGCTGGAGAGTTTATTTTTTTTTTCGTATAATTTTTACCCAGCCAGACGGATCTCTTTCGAATATGTTTACATTTAAAAGTTGGAGAAGGCAATGTCGATACAGGTCCCTCCTATGGTGGTGGGACGCTTACAGTCGTACGAGCTGCACCAGAGATCGTAACGGGACATCATGTGTGGGACTAGCCAGTGGTCAGCCATGATGTCCACGTTGAAATCTCCGACGAGCACGTCGGAGATTGCGAGCGTTGCGAGCCCGCCGCGCCGCTGCTTTTGCCTCTGGGGTGCTCATGATGAGTAGCTGCGTGGAGATGTTCGCTGACTGAGCTCCCGGCGCGCCATCTAGCGGGCGCCCTTTGAATTATAGCACAGCTGCGCCTCTAGGCTTCGCCCCTAGAGAATGTGTCGTCTGGAACGCGCTTATTCTTCATCGTCATCGTTATGACGTATAGTGCGTACATTCCATGTGCTGTGCCGTGATGGCAGAAAGAGAATGTGTGGTCTGGAACGCACTTATTCTTCATCGTCATTAGCGTCATCGTCATCGCCATCTAGTGTACACGGCGCCAGGGACATAGCCCCGGCTAGATGCGCTTCGCCCTTAAAAGAGAACGCGAGAGCCTAAGCCAGTGCGCAGCCATGTACAGTAAGTATGCCAAAGGGTGGAAAAAAAAGTGAAGGTGAGGAGGAGAGTTGAAAGGGGTAGGAGGAGGAAAAAGGAGGAGAGGGGGGCAATATAGAAAGAGATGAAGAAAAAAAGAAACATGGAAGAAGGAAGAAGAACGATATTGCCACGCGCGTTTCTTATTTTCATTCTTGTTGTACTCGGTTTTCGCCCACAAAGACAGTCCGCATGCCCAGCGCAAACCGCGGCTGATTGTTCTAGAAGCCCCTAGGAGAGAGATAGAGGGAGAGTTTAACGAAGAGAAGATGACGAAGAAAGAACTCGATATGCGTTCGCCAGGTGGTTCGCTTGCTTGCCAGCTTCACTGTTTGCTCAGATTTAACAGACAAGGGTTGATATTTTTGAAGAGTGCCGGTGGAATGAATTACAGAAGGAAACAAGTGAAAATATAAGAGGTTCTTCAATGCAATATTGTTAATAGCTATACTTGTTCGGTTCTTTCTGAAACATTTCTAGCACACTGAAAGGACGTCACGGTGAAATAATTCTTTGCTATATAATAACCTGTTTAATCTTTCTGTGGACAAGGGTGCGCGTGTTTTGTAACTCAAAGGCCGAGTGAGCCGCTCGTTCGGTTTACCAAATTCCTCGAGATTTCTTCACAAACACGGTTGAAAATAAACAGCCACGTGTCGACGTTTCACAAGCGTTACACTTTGAATATTTGTCTTTTGTTTTTAAATACTTTATAGCGGGTGCGATGATTTATGACAAAGAAGCGCCGACGCGTGACGCTGAGCACGGCTTCTCGTATGTGTTAGCATGCTCTCAATGAGCACTCCGACTTCGTGGGTCGCAAGTCAGTAGACGGTGTTGCCTCTCTGCGTGATTTGAATACTGTGTCATGGCACGAGACAGCGTTTACGCTCGCGTTTTGCAGAATTTCTCGCTTCAAGCACTTGAGCAAGAAATAATGGATCGGGTAGCGACGCCGCCCTTCCACAGCAAAGTCATGGTAGCGTTTAGATTAATCCAAAGACGACGATGAAGGTCAAAACTTTATTTCTCCCAAAAGAGGGGACCGACCCAGAGGTCGGTTACGCTGCTTAGAGGAGGTCGACGGGAATCCCTCGGGACGCCGCGGCCTCCAATGCGCGTGCGATTACCCGGCGCTGCTGTGCCCAGTCGGTGGTACGCAGGAGGTACTTCCACGTGTCTACTCTGTGTGAAGCGTCAGCGTGCTGTGGGCATGTCCACGCCATGTGTATGAGGGGTGGCTAACTGTGAGCAGTATCTGCAATGTGGTGTCGCGAGGTGTGGGTATACTGTACTATAAAGCCGCGGGTTGGGAAAGACACCCGTCTGAAGCTTGCGCCATAGGACGGCATCACGTCAGGGGAGATCTTTATGAGCTGAAGGATAGTGGAGACGGCCTAGTTTGTAGTGCTGTAGAATGTCTGTGTAAATAACCAAAAGGTTAAGAAAGGGAAAATAGATAACCCCCCGTTTGTAGAGCGAAGCCACAACTAAATCCATACGGATTTCTCAGAAAGAAAAGCTTCTTAATTGCCGAAAAATTTGTCCTGGTCCGGGGTTCGAACCCGGGACCAATGCCTTTCGGGGCGTTGTTCCTCGAGGACCTGGGAGGGCGAAGAATGGGAAGTGTGAGGCGTAAGGAACTCCGCCCGGCAATTGTGATCTCGGGCGAGTCACCCACGAAGAAAAAGCAATCAAGGAAAGAAACGTTGTACGTATTGTCCAAGCCTTCGCGGTGAGCCATATCACGTATACAGCGGCCTTTCTCCGGTGGAACAGGGAGGAAAAGGGCAAGATAGATGCACTCATTAGCATAGATTGGCAAACTCACTCATGAGTCGTCTCACTCAGACTAAGATCGGGCTGTGAGTCTGAGTCTGAGTGAATCACGATGAGTAATATTTTTGCGAGTTTGAATCCGAGTGAGTCCGGTTGGAAAAAAAAATTTGTGAGTCTGAATCCGAGTGAGTTCGGTTTGAGGAACATATTGATGAGTCTGAGTCCGAGTGAGTCCAAAGTGCAAAATATATTTCTTGCGCGAGTATTAGTGAGCTCCACCTTTCATTGCCGACCTATGCTCATTAGGAAAGCCTACAAATCAGCTCTACGTCTCCCCTAGTACACCAGCATCGACAGAATGCTCTATTTGGGTGTCCACAACACGTTCACCGAAATAACTGAAGCCCAACACGTGGCCCAACTCGAAAGGCTCACCAGCACGTGGGAAGGCAGAGAAATTGTGGAGAGAGAGGGAAAACGTTTATTTGAGAATGACTAGTTAGTCAAGGTGTGAGGGTCCCTTATTCCAGGAATACTGTGGCCGTGACAAGCCACCGAGCCCGGGCGACCAGTTGAAGCCGGTCGAGCAGGTCCGACTTGGAGATCGCGGCCTCCCACGCTTCAAGGAGGAGGTTGAATGTAAATCACCACGAAGTGAAGGGTACCGAGGAAATGCTCCACCCGCACGTTAGAGTCAAACTTGTCAGCGAAACACTACCGAAAAATATGCACCCGATCTACAACGTGGAACGGAGGAAATGCTGCACGAAAGCAATCCTGAAAAGCAGGGGCGTAGGCAGAAATTTTTTTTCGGGGGAGGGGCCCCAACCTTGATCTGAAGTAGGGGCCGGCCAGCCAGGTGTGGTCGAGTGTCAATTTGTGCTCTGTATGCCATGACAAAAAAATCAGGGAGGGGGGGGGGGGGGTGCATGGGCCCGGTGTGCCACACCCTGGCTACGCCACTGCTGAAATGCCATGGCACGCACGAGAACTCCTTATTCGTGGATGCGGCCAGGTGTCCGGGGAAGGAAGCTTCCACGATCGTGGCTATCGGCACGAAAGGAGTGATAGCGTCGGCTTACTCTGTCAAAGCCAGGCGCTCAGAAACCGCGGTGTAATGGGTCTTTTCCTAGTCCGAACAGCACCTCAAGCGGAGATCACCGAAATAAAACCGGTGGCTCTTGGACTCCGAAATTGTCCGCCGTATGCCGGCAGGCAATCTCGGAAGCCGGCATTCGCGCCTCTCTTTGGGAAAAACATTTTCATGTTTGTGACACCAGATGTCGCTTGGTCCGCACCTGTCGTCGCGTTTTGGCCACCAAAAATCATGGCGCGTGCCTCCTCGAGGCGGGCGCGCATGCGCAGACTACCTACCCGGAAAAGGCCCATCCAGTGGCCATAGCGCTAGCCATGCTCAGCAAAGGTCACAACAGAATTATCAGCGACTGTAAACCAGCAATTAGAAACTGCACAACAGGGTGGATCGCCAGCGAAGCGGCCGTATCATAAATAGCAAGGCAGAGGACTTCAAGAAGGGAGTCACCCCGATATTTGAAATGGATGCTGGAGCACGTGGGAGAAGATGAAGAGGACCCGAACACCCCCCCCTCCCCCCTATCATGAATGAGAAGACCCACCGTAACGCGCGCGAACTCACCATCCGCGGCTGGGAACACCCATCTCATGACTCCAGGGGGCTTATATATAACTCAAGATGATAAGGATAGGCTGCTCACCTTCCATGCACGACATATTATATACACTACAAGAATCGTGGAGAAATACACCCACAACCCCGCAATAAGCTATAGATCAGAAGAAGTAGACTGGAGACGTCTACAAACGAGAACCTTTCAAAACGCAGAGCACCTCTATTTGATCTACCCCAGGCAATTCTCCGGTCCTGGCTGTAGCCTATGTAAACACGAATACGCAGGCATAAAACACACCCTATGCAAATGCACACACACTACAAAGCTTTTCGATCATTAGAACCGAGACCTTCTTGAGGCGCGTTGACGCGACGCTCTGACTAGCTCAGAATTAGAAGACCAAGTTTGGGCTATCCGGCAAGCTCGGGAAACGGTGGCAAAGCTAAACCTTATTGCCGCGAGCACCCGGGTGGCTTAGGCCAGGCTACCAATCTGCAGCTTAAGAATAAAGCTTTCCCCAGTAAAGTCCAGTCCAGGTAGCGACGCTAAGTGGGTGAATCTCGGTTTGCCATCTGTAGCGATAGCAATCTCGTACTCGGAGTCGCACCTCTCATTAAAGATGGTCTTGGGCGACACTGTTCCTGAAAATAAGCACCTAAAAATAAAACGACCCGATGTACGTCATTTAGAGCGGCGAATGCGGAAAGAGAAATTTTGCCTTTTACTTCCCATCCTTCAGTTTGCGTTTCAATCTGGCGTGATCGTACTTGATGCGTTATTGAAAGCTTTATCCAACAGGTTTCGTTTTATTGCGCTGGGTGGTATTTTGCTCAGGCTGCAGTGTTGGAAAAATTATGGAGGCGAGAGTCTCGATCCAACTGAGGGCTTTCGAATGGCGTTCCAGTTTTAGAGCGCAGCGATTGGGCGCCCGTTCCTGCGTCGAGCGGCGTCGCCATCGCCGTCGCTATCAGTGGCGTAATCGATAGACATGAAAAAAAAGTCACAGTTTCGCCACTAACGCGAAGCAATGAACGCGATAGCAAGAAATCTGAATGTCACACGAAGAACGACAAGCAGCTCGATACTTGCAGCGCGCCGCTGCAGCACAAAGGACGCTCGAAAAGAACGCATAGATATACACAGGACAAGCGTGAACTAACAACTGTCATAGTTGTTATGTGTTTCTATTTGAGCAACGCGCTGCGAGTGTCCACAATTCAGAAGCCGACGCTGTTGTTGTTGTTGTTGTTGTTGCCTCTGACATGGTTCATACCCACTCAGGGGGGATTACAGAAGGGGGGCCACTTTTTCGTGCGCGTCTCAAGGGCAGTTTTCAATAAAAAGCGTTGCGTGATAGAAAACACGCTCAAGCTGTTCCGAGATCTGCGTACCGCGAGCGGCAAATGGTGCATATAAATAGCTCGCCGTTATGTCGTCAGCACAAGCATGGTGTGCGGCTGTGTTTGCTAGCGCAGCAGGCTGAGGGGCGAGGGGTAGGTGGTTCGAATCCCCGATCAAGTGCTTTAAAATTTTTTTCTGCTGATTTATTTTTCTTTACGCCTTTTTATATATATAAATACATATACATATCCTGGACATGACGGCGACGGCAAAAATCAGCCGAGAGTGTCCATATAATTGTTATCGCAATAAAAATGAAAAATAAAATTCCCAGGATCGAATGGGATTTAATCCTGGGCCCTCTGCGTGGCAGTCGAGCATTCTACCTCAGAACCACGCTGGTGCTTGAAACTCATCAGCAAAAAGACCCTATACAGGCGTCATGTCGGCCAAGGAATCGCGTTAAACTGTGTAATATAGCGTGGCAGAAGAGTAAAGTAACAACCAGTCATCACACAATGCTAATTGCCCAATGAGTGTGTGGTTTAATGCCTCCCACCCACTGCAAAGTGCTTATCCATAATTCTTTGTCACCATCATCCACATGCAGCATCAACAAAGTGCACATAATACCTTACAGATGTGTAGCGGGTACCTCGTTATCCGCAAAGACGAATAATGGCATAGTGGGTGCTGTCCTACTCCACAACAATTATAATTTAGGGCGTAGTCGATACCTTGGGAAAAGCCAACACTTCAAACAGAGTTGGTTTTGCCCCAACACGAAGCAGCGCTCATAATTCGCATTAGGCAGTATCGTATTCGTCCGTGAATTTTTTTAGTCCACCCGTTCTTTCTTTTTTTTAACGCCTACTCCGAGCGAAATGCAATTTATATAAATAATGGTAGAGGGTGCTCTAACGATAAGCACCGGCTCCAGCTCGCGTTCATCCCCTCCCTTCACAAAGAGGGGCCAATGCCACCATGAAGCCAGCACAGTTTCGTTGATCTCCCCTTTTGTCTAAAAAATTTAGCTATTCCGTACGCATACCGACAAGCCGTGTTCGCAGATAACAATATACCTGCGCGCAGGCATATTAAAACTCGAAAGGCCTGAACGAAATAAGATGCCCATTAGATTTAGGACCACGTTAAAGAATCCCATGGGGTCGTCATTGCAATTATACAAGAGAATCGACATTTGGGCTAGTTGGTTTATATGCATGGTATAGCTGTTGTTTAAGCGCACTCCAACGAAGATGAGAAAGGAACACAAGACAAGCGCTTACTCGCAACTAAAAGATTTATTGAAGAGGGAAGAATATAAATACACCAAACAAGAGATCAACGCATGCGTGTCAAGGCAAAAGGACAACCATGGCGAAACGTGAAGGGTCAGTTAAATAAGGCAGATAGACTATCATAAAACATTATCGAGAAAGGCAAACTCCTTTTCATTAGGAACACCGAAGGTTGGCTGACGCACTGACCTGCTCTTTTTCTTATATGAAATGCTTCAGTCATCTCACGAGTTATTTGATTGTTACTACGAAAAAAAATTTCAGTGTCATGAAAAACAGGATAGCAGTCGCACTCCCTGCAATGAAAAATTTCTTAACCTTCCGCCACCTTGCGGGATTCCGCAGAACTCATTTGCATTACTTGTGTCCATGTGCTTCGAGTTGTCCATGAATTCGCCCTCGCGCTGCCACTTGCTAGCTTCCTGGTTAGCTCAATTGGTAGAGCGACCGCCCCGGAAAGTCGTTGCTCCCGGGTTCGAACCCCGGACCAGGACGAATTTTTCGGCAACTAAGAAGTTTTCTTTCTGAGAAATCCGTACGGATTTCCTTGTGGCTTCGTGCTACAAACGGGTGGTTGTCTATTTTCCTTTTCATATCTGTATATGCTATAGATTTCTGCTCTCAAAGGGCCTCTAAACCACTCCGAGTTCAAAAACGAGAGAGCGCTTTCTCTCTCGCCCCCGCTACCCTCCTCAGAGGCGATATCAACTCCTCGTCGCTTATCTCTTCACAAAGCACGTGTGCAATGTCAGCACTAAGCATTGAGCCTATCAGGATTTCGCGCTTGTTAGGTAAACGCTGTTACCTCCGTTTGCGCAGTCGGAAACGGACAAAGGCGCAGTGAAATCAGTTGGTCGCGCACGACAGTCATGACAGACAAAAATTCACCTACTACTCGGCCAATCCCCCGCACTGGGTATGAGCCGTGCTCCAAGGAGAACAATAACAACAAGGACGAACGGGTGGGCGACTGCATGGCAAAGCAGGATAGGGAACAATTCACAGCTTAAATTCCACTTATATCGACCAATCTACAGTTAGTACCTTAATTACGTCAGTTTAATGACCCCCCCTAGCGTAACTATATCATGGTTTTGGCGCGTAAAAACCCATTATTATTATTATTATTATTATTATTATTATTATTATTATTATTATTATTATTATTATTATTATTATTATTATTATATAATCACACCTGAACACAGCACGTGGCACCAGAAAGCTGTAGCTGTAGCTCTTGGTAAGACAGATAGGAATAATTCATCTAAAATTCTATGGCGAGTAAGTTCCTATTAAAATTATCCTGATCAGTTATCGTCTAATCTCCCCAACACTGCTGTCGAGCCTAGTACAAAAATATTTGCGCTATGCGCCACTAATAAAACAAACACGACGACATTTATGTGTTTTTTTTTTTGTACGCGTCCTTCTAGACAGCGTTAGCCTACAGCAATTCGCGAATAATTCGAGCCGATACGCCACCTAGCGGAGAGCGCGCGAAACAGCCCATTGAGGTCCATGTAGCAGGCGACATTCACTTTCGCACGTGCGGTGGCGGTTCTGGCAGGATTTGTCGTCAGCAAAGAAAAAAAATGCATCGCGAAGCAGTTTTTCTGCGTTTCGTTATGGACGTGGTTGAGGCGGACAGGTAGGTTAGTATCTTTTAGCAATTTTGTGTTTTCTGAGTGAACGGCGAACAACGGCGTAAATAACCAACCTCCGCAACGGCAATGTTACACCGACTATGGGTGTTGATTCTTAGCACTTCAGGAACAGGTAATACGTCACTGTCCTAAAAATTTGCTTCACTCTTCGAATGGAATCATCGAATACTACGTATAACACCGCTGGAAGTAATCGGAATCGGTTTTTAATGACGCCCCGAAGCGTCTCAATTCGCTACGAGAGACGCCATAGTGGAGCGCTCCGGTTAATCTCGACCAGCCGGAGCTCCGAAATTAGTACGCGGGCGCATAGCATTTCACCTCCATCGAACGGCGATCGCCGCAACTATGGTTCGAACCCGCGTCTCTCGGGAGTAAAAACACCCTAATCATGCGCTGTGCAACAGCGGCGGACAAAATTGAAAACTTCGTAGTGTTGTTATCAGCGTGGCGTAAATGTCTAGTACGCGCACTAGATTTGGCCTCATGGCAAGAAATGCTTGCTATATTATATGTCTCATAGTAGCTTAGGGCCAGGCTCTTGAGATGCTATGTGCTCGATTCCCTTGACTTGTGGGCACGCGTACGTGGCAAAACCTGGCCGATGTCTCATCGTAGGGTGCAGGGAGCTATGAAGGGGCCAATTCACTCCTACCTGAAATGAAATTGTCGTGTACAATAGCAGGAGGTTAGCAGTATTGTTTGCGGCCACCTCAATTTCTCTGACGTATGTGGATCAGCCTAGACGCACGCGAACACACAGAGAGATCAATAAGGCTACCCGCATTAAAAAAAAATTGTGAACAAGTTTCCTCTACCATCATTTTTAGCAGTTCATAGTCATCGTTTCTTGGAAGGAAAAAATATTGATGCGCATACACAAAAAACAGACACGGACTCAGGAAACACGGACATCGTTTCTCTCAGCCTCCTCTTGTAGCCGCACCGAATACGCAGCACGAAACCTTGTTATTTTGCTCAATGTACCGTCCCCGCCTGATCCTTTAAGTTTAAACGTAGACAAGGTCGCGCGGAAGTAATTGACAGACTAAGCTGCTACAAAAGAAGTGACGTGTCGCCGTGTTGATCTAGGCAATCAGCATTTGATAAACCATGCCTGCAGCCACTACCGACTGTGTTAGCCCACCTGCCTACAAAACACTGCCGAACAGTTTGTCTGCCTTGCTGATTGACACGGCCTGTGACAGTGCTGCAGCTCTTACCTAGTAGTGGATGAGAACGGCTGATATGCGCTTGCATTTCGCTAGAAATCCAGTAATGCAAGAACGTGGGCCATCGGAGATCACAGGTTCAGTAAAAACACTTCAATGCCGCACTGGGATTTCTTGAGCGTCCAAATTCACACCAGACGTTCACGTGCACGAACAGTGCGACATTTATTTCATCGTCGACCTTGCCCTTCCCGACGACCGAAATGAAGAACTGGGAGGCAAAGACACTCCCACCTTCGACAGAACACCGCACACAGACGGGAACAAATGAAGGAAAATGTCACCCGCGTCCATACTTGTATTCACACTCATGGGCGCTCCCGTTAACTCACGCTTGCACCTACTTACTCACTTTCATTCTCTCGTCTGTTCATACTCACAGGCACTCACTCACGTTCATACTCACGCGCTTTACTAGCGCTCATTAAGACACAGCGCTGATACACCACGCTTTGACATCGCAATCTACAAAACACAGCATTTCCAGCAGCAACAATCCGCACATGGACCTCAATACAGCTGCCATCTTTGCCAGTGTTGCCTAACTTCGCAGCGCCCCCTGGATTTCGTTTTAGGTGCGAATAAAGAGCACTTTATTATTGCGATAGCAATTATATGGAGACTCTCGGCTGGTTATCGCCGTCGACGTCGCCTTTGCCGTCGCCGTCATGTCTCGTATATGTATATGTATCTATATATTTATAAAAGCCACAAAGAAAAATAATTCAGAAAAATGTTTCCGACGTGGGGCATTGAACGAGGGACCTCTCGCTATGCAGCGCGCGGCGCTCACCGCTGAGCCACAAAAGCGCACGTCCTTCAACGTTCAAACGGCGAGCTATTTATATACAACGAGTTTTCAGCGTGTTTTCACCATTACCAGAAAGGCCGCGCTCGGCGGGGCTTAGCTCCCCCCCCCCTTGTCGCGACGCCCGCGCTCATGCGCTCATCTTCCTCGCGCTGCCTCGCACACTTTGCCCTGTGGGGGGTAGACGCCCTTGCGCGCGCGTGCGCTTATCTCGCGGTGGGGGAGAATTGCGCTTTCGCCGGAACGATTGCGTTGTAGTTACCGAGCGAACGAAGATCACTTCGCTCGCGGCAGTCCCCCCCCGTTTGCGAAAAGAACGCGCTTTTCAAACACAGCGAAGTAACAACTGTGACACTTGTTAGTTCGCGCTCGTCTGTACATGTGAATACGTTTCGTGCGTCGTTTTTGTTTGAGCAGCGCGTTAAGTGTCGAGCTGTGAACATTGTTAGTTCTCTCTCGTCCTGTGCGTGTTGTTTTCGTGCGTCATGTGTGCGTGAGCAGTGCGCTGCACGTTTCGACCTGCTTGCCATTCGTCGCTTAACATTCCAATTTGTTGCTATCGCATTCATTGCTTCGCCTTGTGGCGAAACTGTGACTTTTTAATAATAACTGTTGGGGTTGAGCATCCTAAAACCACGATATGATTGTGAGATCCGCCGTAGTGGAGGACTCCAGAAATTTCGACCATCTAGTTTTTTTTCACTATGCACTGACATAGTGCAGTACGCGGGCCTCACTCTAGCAGTTCGCCTCCACCAAAATGTTACCGCCGCGGCCGGGATCGAACCAGAGACTTTCAGGTGAGCAGCTGAGCACTGTAATTACTGCAGTGTATACCACCGAGGGGGGAATGTTTATATTACAACAGAAAACAACACTCTGTTTGCTAAAATGGTGACATATCTCCCATATGAAAATTGAGAAATGTGAAAAATGCGCTTAGGGTAACACACTTAAGCGATAAGGACAGAGTCCTGTTTCCTTGTTCCTCATAATTGTTGTCCTAGGTACATTTTTTATGCCTCAGCGGAAACATCAACCATGTCATCACCATGGTCTATACTTCAATGTGATTTTTTTTTCCGCTAAGCCTATAGTGAATGAGCTTTGATATGCCCAGTTAAGATGCCTCACTAGTGACACATCCCGCATGTCTATCGAAGTATAGCGACAGACACGCCCCCCATCTTGCAACAAACAGGGGCGAGGCATTGAACCCTGTCCCTTGGAGACAAGTCGTAAAGGAGGAGGAAATAACTTTTATTAAAAACGGCAAGATTGGGAAGAATGGGCTTCCTTCCCTACGTGGCAGCCATGAGTCCTTTTGCTATGGCGGCATCCTCGGCTTGCCGAAGGACTTGGAGTTGCACTTCAGGGTCCGGGCTTAGCAGTGCGGTCTCCCACTGTTCTCCATTATTGTATTTTCTATTCTGCGCTTTCGCTCTGTCGCAAGCCCACAGTATATGATTGAGGTCCGCCCTTTGCTGACAAAATCTGCACAGATCTGAATATAGCTCCGGGTAGTAGCATAGTGGTAAGCGACCGAATTCGGGAACGTGTTCGTCTGTAAGAGGCGCCATCTGCTGCTTGCTTAGCGAGGTGTGTGACGGGGGAAAGCGGGCCCTTCCTAGTCTGTAGTGTATTGTAATTTCCTCATAACTAACCATGCGGTCTCTGTCCGTCCCCGGGCTTCGCGCTGCGCCTGTTCGGCCGGCCATTTCTCGAGCCAGGTCGTGCGCGATTTCGTGCCCGGGGAGGGAGGAGTGAGCAGGCGCCCATATAATATCAACAACCCGCTCGTCGCGAAAGTTAGCTAGAATTCGTGGCGCTTCTGGCGAGATTCTGCCCATAGCATAATTTTTAATAGCGGTTTTGGAGTCGCTGATTATGACTTCGGCTTTTGTGGGGACTAGGGCTAACGCTACTGCCACCTCCTCCGCCACTTCTGCCTTTCCTGTACATACACTGTCACTGACCTTGGAGTCTCTTTGAATATTCGTTGCTACTATCGCCATTTTTTTTGGCCATTCTCGTATTCCACTGCATCTATATAGACCACGTCCCTAGCGTTGCTAAACTTCTTATGTAGTGTTGTAACCCCGATATTATCATTACCAAGACAATTTTACAACGGGCTATCTATGTCACTAAAAAGTCACCATGACTGAAGAAACCAGCAAGGTTAATATTCGCTATTGACCTTTTCACTGTGTACAAACACAGACCTTGGATGGCTTCCGGTTTTGTCTATACCAACGCAGCATACCAGCAGTGGCAGGGAAGAAAAGCCTGGGCGAGAAGCCCGCAGACTTTACGCACCTTTCTCTCGGTGTGTAGCCAAATACGTCCAATAAATACTCTTCTTAGCTATACACAAAATTGAGAGGTATTCTTGAATTTTGCGCGCCCTTCTTTTATCCTAAAATGTAAAAAAGAGGCTTTCCTTATTCTGAGACAACTTGAAAACATGGTTTACGCTCCGGTGTTAGCGAATGATGAAGTGACCGGAAGTATCTTGGGGTGCAGCGCTTGCTGCTTCTATCGCAACCTAAAAGGCGAATAATATCTCGCGATGTCACAAGTGCTCCATGCACTACTTAGCGCTTCATAGCTGTAAGACGGTGACGATGGAGGCGTGATGAAATGTTGAGGGAGATACACAAACCTCCTCCTCTCGCACGCACCCTTCCTCCTGCTATCGTTTCAACTTGTCCTAGCGTACACCATCATAAAAGAGGAGCATAAGGGCCTCTTACAGCCTCTGCAAACAGGGGCGTAGGCAGAATTTTTTTTCGTGGGGTGGGGGGCGGGGGGTGGCACGGGCCCGGTGTGGTGCCACCCCCTGGCTACGGCACTGTCGGCAAATGCAAAAAACGAACGCGCTATCCCCTCCTGGCGTTTCTCGTCTCTTCGGCGCACTTCATGACGCCGGAAAAGTGATTCGAGCGACGTAATTAAAGTACTAGCGGTCGATTGCACATATACGAGAAATATCAGCTGTGGAATTGTCCCCTATCCTGCTTTGCCATGCAGTCACCCACCCGTTCTTCCTTGTCTCGCACGATTACCGTGCGTGACCAGCTGATTTCACTTCGTCTTGTCCGTTTCCGACTGCGCAAACGGAGATAACAGTGTGTACCCGACAAGTGCGAAATCCTGATAGCTTCAACGCTAAGTGCTTATTGCACACGTGCTTTATGCAAATAAGCGTCGGGCAGGTGATATCGCCCGTGGGAAGAGTAGTGAAGGTGCGAAAGGAATATCTTGAGGGGTTTAGTGGGCCCTTTAAGAACCGATAGCCAGCTAGCACAGATATCTCGCCACGTGATCGCTACAGCGCTCTAATGGGACGGCAGATGGCGACATCGAACAAAAACGGAAGTCTGACTCGACAGGGATTGCGGCAAGTAACATAATGACGTCGCAGTTGGACTTTAAGCGAGACGTCACGGTGACACGCCATAATGAAATTCCACTATGCCTCGAACATCTTATCGCTCCCAGCAAGCCATGCAAGCGTTTGAGGAGAAGCCGATGAGAGACCCTATAATTATTATCGCATTGATCCAGCCTCTCCTTTTCAGTCATTATCCTCTCTCAAGAACTTGTTGATAATGCTTACGACTATCACATCTGAAACAAAAATCTTTAAAAAGTCAGTTCAAACTCGCAAAATTGGAAGAATCGCCAAGTTCTGTGTGAATGTCGAGGTGCAGGCGACAATGTGCTTGCGATACGGACAGCCACGCTCAATATGAGTTGCAACACGCTGTCTGTGCTCAAAATGGCACCAGCACTGCAAAGCGGCACCTACATAAAAGACAATTGGTGAATTAAACTCTCTCAGTTAGCAGTACTTTTTGAACCAATTTAACGTTTGTCGGTGCCATTGTTCAGGCTTGGGGTCGCTTTAACCACAGCCAGCGTGTTGCAACTCCTTCTGAGCGCGACTGTACCTCAGCCACACCCACAAAAACCATTTATGGAGCCATGCAGGAGAGAGAGTTGGCCGGGTTGGTATACTTGCACGATGAAATGGAACAGCGCGAAAAAACGCAGGCACAGCGGCAAGAACATTGAAAAATACTCCACAAATCCCACGCCTTCTAGGAATTCGTTTCATGCGAAGCAGTCAGCGAGTAATTGTCTATGCTGTGTCCGCCTCGGTGGAACAGTGGCTGCGGTGCTCCGCTGCTGACCCGAAGGTCGCGGGTTTGATCCCGGCCGCGATGGTCGCATTTCGATGAAGGCGAAATGGTAGAGGCCCGTGTACTGTGCGATAGCGCACGTTAAAGAACACCAGATGGTCAAAATTCCCGGAGCCCTCCACTACGGCGTCTCTCATAATCATATCGTGGTTTTGGGACGTAAAACCCCAGATATTATTTTAATTGTCTATGCTGAATTTTTTGGCTTTGAGCCAAGCGTTACGAAGCGGATCGACGTGTTTTTGCCAGTGTAGTAGTTGTGTGCACATCGTGGGCTTACCAGGAACATCGATTACACTGGTGTTTAAAGGGTAAATTATGGTCTGACGTAACGTTAGCACTCACGTTAGAGCAAAGACATCAGTATACGATCGAAGCCAAGTGCACTTCACGGTGTGATGATGTGAATATCATACGAAACTTTCGTTAGCGTATTCCTCCGGGGTTGAGAAACGCTTGAATACTCTTGCTGAATCATAGGAATAAAAATGTAATGTTTATTAGACTGCTATAAAAGCGGAGCCGACACTTGAACCACAATTGTCGTTAACCCGACATGACGCCTGTATCACAGTACGTATGAAATGTTTATAGCTTTGTTGTAAAATTAGATAGCCAGCACTGCAACTAGAATTGACGTTAAACCGACATTACGCCTGAATAAAATCTTTTTTCAAAGCAGACCTGGCGTGGTGACCCTGTGGTATACAACACCTGACTGCCCCGCAGAATACTTGGGTTCCATTCTTGCTGAGATTCTAATTTTTATTCTTTGCATTCGTCTTGTCGACGCTGCCAATATCGGCTTATCTTAACACTCTTGCATTTAAATTGCGACGTCTGTTCTCGCCATTCTTGGACAGATGTAAACTGTCAATCACCTGTGGCGCATGCATACTCCCATGAGGTGGCCTGTGGTATACGGATATGTGCCACACGTGTCTGGAGGAGAGGGTTTGACGACGTACGCGAAAAGTTTTGCATGTTATTCATGCCATGACCACACAGTTGTGTTCGTCAAACTCTCTTACCCTCCCATACCAATTTTCGTCTACAGCAAGCTAATGGGGCGATCCCGAGAGCACCCTGACGTAGCGGCTAGATAGATAGATAGATAGATAGATAGATAGATAGATAGATAGATAGATAGATAGATAGATAGATAGATAGATAGATAGATAGATAGATAGATAGATAGATAGATAGATAGATAGATAGATAGATAGATAGATAGATAGATAGATAGATAGATAGATAGATAGATAGATAGATAGATAGATATATAGATAGATAGATAGATAGATAGATAGATAGATAGATAGATAGATAGATAGATAGATAGATAGATAGATAGATAGATAGATAGATAGATAGATAGATAGATAGATAGATAGATAGATAGATAGATAGATAGATAGATGTACTCAAAGTGCCTTTGGTTCGCTAAGAAATGCATAGCATTTAAAGCCGCAGCGCCTGTCCTGTTTTTTTTTACGTTCCTTTCGCTCTGTCTGCGTTTTATCGCGCTGTTCCATTTCTTTCGCCGTGATTATGCAGCCATTCAGATATTTTTCAGAAGGGTGGTTTGTTGGGAGAGTTGGTTTAGCATCATAGTAGAATATAGCGCGAAAAACAGGGACAAAGAAAGAACCACACGAACACAGCGCAAACTATCAACTGAGTTTTATTGAAAAGCATTCATATAAATAGCCGTGCAAATAGTCACATGGTCAGAATTCAAACGGGAACAAAAAAGATTAGATTTAGTGGCTGGCGTTTAAGAAATCTATTTCAGTGGGATGCAGCGTGATAGAGGGCCTCGCTACGCATGTCTCGCCAGATCTACTAATAAAAAAAACGCTTCATCAATTTCTCGCGCAACTTTCTCTTTTAGTTTCTGCAATGTAGCGACATGTTCGAACAAGGTGCTCCCCTCAAAGAAACCTTGTGATCTATTGATTAAACACCGGCCCGTCTGCCCGACGTAGCACTTCCCACACGATAACGGTATATGCATACACCACTCCAGTGCCACATTCAACCAATTTTTCGCGGGGCTTGATAGCACAGCCATGATCAGATATTTTTGTGAGAAAGTGAGGCTAGTGAGAATATTCGACATTCATTAAAATTCCCATGCCGACGGCCTTCCCGCGTAACTGCAGCTAGAATGTATGATAAAACGGAGATAATAAGGCTAATCAAGTCGAAAAAATGGGGAAAAAAATGCATGAATATATGCTGCACTTTTTAACGGCGTAAAACTTGGTGAGCAGATACCTGCAGGAACAAACTATATAATCAAAGCTCAGTACAGAGCAAACGTCTCAAGCAAACCTATGACCTCCCGCCGAATTAGTTCTTCGAGCTTACAGTCTGAGCTGAGCGAAGTAATCAATTGAAAATAACTGTTTCACGTTCTCCTCAGGCCTCTGGTCTAGTCTCTTCCTTCAATGAGCGAAATTAATATTCCAACATAACTGTACATTCGTGTTTGGTGCTGTTACAGAGTTGAACATTGCTTCTTACAGAGCAGCTCTTTGGCGCAAGTTCCCTGCTTTGAGCGGCGTCGCCGTCGGTGGCGTAACCCACAGACATGAAGAAGTAAGCGATAGACGTGAAAAAATTTAATGATCAAAAATATCCAGGATCGAATGCGATTTGAACCCGAGCCATGGGAGGGGGGGGGGGGGGGGGGGGGCATCGAGTATTTTACCACAGAGCCACACTGGTGCTTGAAACTCATCTGCAAAAATGAGGCACATGTTCAGGCACATGTTCAGAGGCACATGTTCAGAGGAAGACGAAAGCTTGAAGAGATGAAAAAGCCTTGGAACACCGAGCGTCGCTGTAGCCAACGTTTCGACAAGCGGCCTTTTCTTCGAGGTTGCAGCCTTGAAGAAGAAAAGACCGCCAGTCGAAACGTCGGCTCCAGCCAGCGACACCCCGCGTGTTCAAGAATTTTTCAACGCATGCGTCAAGGCAGCTACGTAAATATTCTCCGCCGCTCTCTACAATGGCAATGACTATGCACGTGTGGGTGTTGAAGTCGAGAGTTGGACGGAACTCGTCTGGTCGGGAAAATAAACACCGACCACGAATAAAAGCAACATAAAAGCAATGCATTTCGTGAACATATTGTGAACAAGGCAGCCCTTGCGGGAACCGAAACGTCTTGCTTTTATGTTGCTCTTATTCGCGGTCGGTGTTTATTTTAATTCTCTTCAAATGTGGGTGTTGCAAATATGTGTGAGCACGACATGGTATTTCGTTATTTATTTAGAGAGTGAAGGTATACATTTAGAAAACTAATTATAAAGACATTGTGGCGAACTATATAGGTTAACCAAATCCTGGCCTAGGGCATAATTATCTGAAAAGCTTGGAATACGGGTCTCGAACCAAACAGGATAGTGATCCTTCTTGCCCAGGTGTCCTTCCAGATTGTTTTTCAGGCAAATAAAATTGAAATTGAATTGAATTGAATCCCTTATGTTCCATCGCTGTCATCGGACCGCTACTTCTTCTCTGGTTCGACGACTCGAGTTTTCCTGAGGCCTGACTTCTGCAAAGAGACGACAGCAGCAATTCTTAGAAAGAGGGGAGCATTGACATTTAAATACGCTCACATAAACTAGTCGGAGCAAATACCACACCTCGTACGAGGACAGAAGAATAATGGAAGAAGACTGCGACACACGGGGTTTGAACAATAGACAGCGAGAGAGTGAACGTGTGACGCACAGAGAAACGCGGAAGCGGATACGCGGTACTCGGTTGACGTAAAGGTTGAGCGGCCAGTGTTTACGTCTTTTTTTCACACGCGCCCTTCAATGAACCTTTTCTTGAAGCAGCGAAAAACAAATGTTCTGCGTTCTTTCTAAGAATATCTGTTCGTGTCGATCACGCCTATACGAAATGTCACCGACTCATTCACATGAATTCCCTGGAGAAGTAAGCGTATGCTGACATCGCTAGAAACTTGTTGAATGTTAGAATCCACCTTTCGCGACACCTTTCTTCTGAACGGAAACAGCTGGAGAGTTGCCCTTAGTCCGCCTGGTATACTTTTATTTCTTGTTACTCTGTCAAAAAATACCTCGCCACCTTTAAAGTTACCTTTTTTTTAGAGTCGGTCACTTTCATTTTAGTCCTAACAATATCAATTCGCATAAATCATCAAGCAAACTTTGATCTGTAAGGTTGATTACTTGAAGAGGCAGGCATTACTTTCATGACAAATCTGATTGTCTTCACAAAAAAAAAAAGGGCATTTAATACTACATTTTCAATCAACATTGTATCGCATGTCGAAATTGCGAAATTGAAGCCGAGTGACAGCAAAGTCTTGCCCGCGTAGCAAAAATTTAGGACTAGAACCCCTCTCATTGTACGAACTTCAAGTCTGCATTGCAGTTCAGTTAACGTAGATTCGAACCATACCAAGCTTTTGAGGAACTGTTGAATGGAAGAAGTTTTAGAGCGAAAGCTGTTATGAGATCATAACTAGGGTGCCATAGTTTTCCGCCGCCGCCGCCGCTGCTGCCGGTGTCCGTAACTGCTATCGCACGCAATAAGACGCAACGGGGTTCGAACCTGGGTCCTCTCCGTGCCAGCCCAGTATTCTATACCACTGAGCCATGCCGCGGCTCGAAAATCCTGCGCACAAAAACCCTATACAAGCGATATGTCGGGAAGGAACCGCATTTACATACGCAATATATCGTGCTAGAAGAGTAAAATAACAACCAGGCGACACAGAATGCGGTTTGTGTAACCAGGCGTCACACAATATTAATTGCAATACGAGTGGGTCGTTGAATGCTTCCAACCCATTACAAAGGGCTCAGCCGTAATTCTTCATCGTGATCAGCCACCGAATCAATTAATGGAGTAGTGGGTACCTTGCAAGCACACTTGTATTAGTAGCCCCAAGAGTTTGCAACGGGTTCTGGAAATGGCGCTCTTCCAGCTTTCGCTGTGACTGTGCTGCGCTCTCCGCGCAGGCCTGGCGTTTTTTTTTTTCTTTTTTTTTTTCGTGTCATGCCTTCTAGCGTTTTCAGTGTTGTCTCATTAGTTGTCGACAAACTTCAGCTGAATAAAACTAGAATTATACGCAGCTCATAGAATACGAGAACTTTAAGACGCAGATCCATAACTCTTTAAATACGTTATCATAAAGCAATACGTTGCAGAAGAGTTGTAGGTTGGGTCAGTTGGTACTGGTTCATGGTGTAACGGCGCAAAAAACGGACTGGAACACAAGGGAGGAAAGCACAAACAGGCGCAGACTATCATCTGAAGCTTTATTCCAAAAAGCAGGCCAAATATAAAGGAGAAGAAAAATGCACGACAGGCCAAAGGTTGATGTGTCATCGGTTTTTGTTGGTCTGGGACCTCATTCTCTCTTCTACCCTTTCCCTTATCTTGCATTTTCTTGTCCTTTATATCTGGCTTGCTTTTTGGAATAATAAAACTTCAGTTGATAGTCTGCGCCTGTTTGTGCTTTCCTCTTGTGCGTTCCCGTCCGTTTTTTTCGCAGTTACTCCATGAAGCAATACATACCTCAGAATGACAGAGAGATGAGCTAGTTGGTACGTATTCATTCTAGAGGGCAGGGCGTGCAAACATATTGCATGGGCATGCGCAGATAAGTTTTCGGGGCTTCTTTCTTGCCGTTGTGCGCATCTTCAGTTGTTGGCGTTTGCGGTGTCTTGTCTTCCTTCTTGTGTCCGTCTTTGCACGCCCTGTTCTTTGGAATGAACACGTACCTCGTAACGAACATTCATAGGAAGAAACTTCAGCGAATTATGATAATAAATCTTCTTCGCTGGAAACTTTCTAGAAGTGCCTGTTCAATTCATACACTCAAGCACTGAATCTTGTTCTTTGTAACAACAGTATCGCTCTATTCACCTAAATATTAGAAATTATACTACAGCATTCTGGTATAGGGTAAAGATTCGAACAAAATGAGGGGGGAAAAAAGACGTTGCAAGAATGTTCGTTTGTACGCAAGCTTGCACTATTACTATAACCATATGCATACGGCACCATTATTTCGAAATTACGACACTGTATATGCGAACAGGATGTACATCATAAATATTCTAAACATACCGGAAATAAATGCCAAATGAACCACGTAATGAGGGCAACCTGTGGAGATGCTTCCTGCGGCAACTAATTAGAAAATAAAATAAAATTGCTTAAAAAATAAAACTGCTTAGCAATAGGAGGCACAGCTAACTATTATACCGTAAATTTACCTGTCTTACATAACCCATTCGATATTTATGAGAACAGACATACAACAATGCCAAGGGGTGTATAGGGGATGTTATCTGTATAGGGGTTGTTATACCACAGTTGGGCGATGTCCGGAAGGTAGAACTGGACGTAACCAAGCTTCATTTGGTCGTCCCATTTGTTGCTGGCACTTACACGTTCGTATTTCGACAGCCAGTCATCGACGTCCGAGTCACTTGAGCCGATGAAGATGGGTGGATCTCGCTGGCGATACACGGCACCGCAGGTGACGTGGACTGCCGCAGTCCCAGACTGCAGAGGGGTCTCTTCGGCCATGTTGGTAATGTGGTCACAAACCGGGGGTAGTTACCGGGAGCGAAGGTCCAGGTTGGTACTGGGAATCCACGTACCTCCACCAAATGTGACGTGGTTTATTGACGTGTAGACTTCAGCGAAGGTCGTGAGGCGTCACGAGTAGAGCGTCGAAGAGCGGGCGTCCAGCAGCCTGAATCTGGGCAAGCGCGAGCTCGTGTCCCCTGCTGCTCTTGACGCTGAGGCTGGCTTGCTTGTTGTTGTTGTTGCCTCTATCCTGTGGCACATACCCACTCTGGGGGATTGGCCAAGAAAATGTATTGTATGCTATGGGTGATAACTATCGTATTGCTTGGCAACATATAATTTGAAATTGAAAAAAAGAAAAATAATGCTAATAATAATCATAAAAAAAATAAAATAAACGTTAAAAAAAATAATTAACAACAGCAACCAACATAGCCAAGAGGGAGCTAAAAAAAAAAAAGAAAGAAATAGCTGTCGATATAACAATACCGCACTGAAATTTTGCGGAGACCAGACAGCTGTGTTTGCCTTACCCAATCAAGATGGAGCGTGTACTTTACATTTCAATTCATTATAAAGTTTCTTTGCGAGTATTTATTGAAGGAGACATTATATTGGAAAACGTTTAGTGGCTTGAATATAATTACAAACCGCATCGAATACGTCTCGATGGCAATGTCCCAAAACGGAGGCACCGAAGTTTAGAAGGTTTTCTGTGGTTAATCTTAAACCTACCTTCGAAAATGGTACACCAAGAAGTCTTTTTCTAATTCGTGTGTAGTTGCGACATGCTATAAAATAATGATCTATAGTTTCTGTTTCATTACAGAATGGACAGAGGGGCGATATGGTCAAACCAGCTCTGTGCAAATATAGGTTTAACGGGGGGGGACTCGGCATCGATATTTGGTGATAAGAACTTCCCACTGTCTAGATTGACTCCACTGAGGTTTCCATGGAAATTTGAGGTGCTGATATTCTGTCCATTTTGTTATAGTTTCCATCATATCTGTATGAATTGCTAATTTTCTGTACCTGATTGCTGCTATATATTTTACTACTGGAAGTACCGAAATTACTGGGCCATCAAGCGATGCTCGTGCTAATGAATCGGCCATTTCATTTAACTGTAACCCGCAGTGGCCTGGGACCCACAATAATTTCAGGGACTTCAATTGTGGTGAAACTAATGTGCGGAAAGTCATTAGGGCTCGCGATTGTTCTGAAGCTGTCAGGGCTGTACACACCGATAATGAATCTGTGATGACTATTGCTTGCTCGTGTGTCATCGTCGTCCTCTCTTCACTACATCTGTAGTAATTATGATATAAATGTGAAGAAAGCAAAGTAAACGAATTGCCGCCGGCAGAGGTTGCAGGTTCGGTCCCTGCCGGCGGCAAGTTACCTTTTACTTTCCTCACATTTATATCGTAATTACTACAAATAACATCCCCTATACACTCCTGGGCATTGTTGTATGTCTGTTCTCATAAATATTTTGCCTAACAAGGAAAAAGAAGCACTTAAAATTCCCTTCTTTCCTTCACAAAATATACAACATTTGACATTGGCGTTTGTTGACTGCATTGAGTTAGGCCCAGAGTGTAAAACCCGCCAAAACATTAAATTAATTAATTTAAAAAAGCCCTGTAATTTACATTTTTCCTCTGATGGGCTAATATATGTAGAAGCTCGTTATTTAAATTGTAATTTGTTCCTGAGATCACGAAATAATAATTATTGTCTGTCGTTCACCTCCTGTTCGAGCCATTGTACGCCAAACAATAATGCGGTTGTGCATTTCCCTGCGACGAATCGCTCATGTCGTGCTGTTGCCGCTATGTAATTCCTTCATCCGGAAGGTTACTCTTCAATTAATAAAATAAACGAGCGATTAAGTAAGCAAATAAAGCAACATAGAGTGAAAGACTAGAATGTCACTGCACACCGAAAGAAGGCTCAGCAAGTTTCCCTCACCCTTTTACTTCTTCCTGGCATTCGCTCTCACTTGAACAGCGTGTTGTTATAACGCGCGCCAAGGTTCTTCAACCGCGGGTGTTCCAGTTTTCGTTCCGTGGTACAAGTTGAGCGAACTGGATGGCACATGTTCGGGAACGGCAGCTTCACTGACGGCATACAAATTGGCTGACCAACGCACTCGCGCGGACACAAATTCATTAATGGAGAGACGCGCCCTCGAGGCAGCGACGAAGTGAACGCACGCACGAAAGGTGCGCTGGAGGGAACGTCGAAAGCGGTTGACGGCGTCGAGGCCTTTCTCGGAAGAGGGAACACTCGCACGTTTTCTCGCTCTCTCCCCCCTTTTTTTGTTCCTCATTGCCGCCGGCTGACGAGGGATGCCGGCAATGCAGCAGCTCTCCCGTGGTGGAAAGCCCAGCAGCGAGGCAAAACTGCATACATCGCAGAGCGTCACTTCACTCGCCGCGCGGGCACGTCGGATGCAACGCCGGTGCTCCCCGAGTTTTGCATCGCTTGGCCTGAATACTCGTCGCGAGCTCGGCAGTGAAGTGCGGCCCTTTCCGGAGTGCCACGGTCGACGAAAGCGTCGCCTGCTAAGTCGTCCTGTTCCGAACTCTCTTCGTGACGTCTGGGGCCACTGAGATCAGAATGTGAGTACGCGGCTGCGATTTCCACATCTACCCTTGGTTTGTCACACGGTAGCCGTCGTTTGATTGTGGCCGCTCCTTTTGGCGCTACGTTTTAGCGAATCTCTGGGATACGGCATTTTACTTGCCACTTCGCAATTAAGTTAACATTTGTATGTTCTACTGCATGGCCTTTTACGCCTTAAAAAATAGAACGCAGGACAGCGCAACCAGCAGAATACGCATTGTGCCTGCATCAGTATCCCTAAGGCCAAAACTGTTTCAACAGCAAGTGGCATGAGTGGGGATGTTGAATATAACGGAGACGACTGTTCAATGACGAACAGCCCTAACGAACTGAAAAATAATTATGCTTTGCGTCCCAGGGCTCATATTGTCACGAGTGTTAGCATCGCTCGCCCAGGATCAGGCGCCAGTCAACGATAACACCCAGAATGTTACTAAAAAAGACTGCCTGTCCGAGTTTTCATGAACGCAAAGCATCGTCCACTGGGTCCTCTTTTAAGCTTTGCAGCATTTCAGTTGATTAATAATATAATATCCGGGGTTTTACGTGCCAAAACGACTATATGATTATGAGGCACGCCGTAGTGGAAGGCTCCGGAAATTTCGACCATCTGGTGTTTTTAACGCGATAGCGTTAAAGAGCTCGTTTCGCAGAAATTCCGGCATCGGCGTCGGTGTCGGCGTCGGCGGCGGCGTCGGCGGCGGCGTCATTGGTTGTGAGCGAAAAATCATCATCTTGTCCGTGACCGAAAAATCGAGAAAGATGCAAATAAAATAAATAATAAAAATTTCCGGGTCCGAACGAGGATCGAACCCAGGTCGTCTGCGTTGCACGCAGGCGTTCTACCATACAGCCATGCTTCTGCTTGGGATTGCGCATAAAATAATTTCCTCTGCTTGGAAATGCAGTGAGAATAACTTTCATGCTTTACAAACACCCGCGTCCTGTATGCAGGCATCACAATACAACATGTAATATCGCAGTAAGATTACGTGGTACACGCGTACATTGCCATCGGGCGTAAGAAGATCTGAATATCATAACGACATTGGGGTTCAAAGCCTTCGACCCATTGCAAAAGGCACACACGTCACTGCACGTATTCTCTTAAGACCACGTAGTGGGTGCATAGCATGTTCGAAAGGGTTTCCCGCATTTCCCGCGCATAATTGCTCGTGGTTTAAAGCATGTTACCCATTACATAGTATGCACTAAGTGATTGAAGTACTCACTATAGGGACAGGATATCGCTATCGCGTTCAACTCTTAAAGGCGAACCTTACGGGTCCCCCCAATTTTTTTAACGTACACTGACATGGCACAGTACACGGGCCACCAGAATTTCGCCTCCATCGAAATGCGGCCGCCGCGGCCGGGATCGAACCCGCGACCATCCGGTCAGCAGCCGAGCGCTGTAACCGCTACGCCACCGCGACGGACCTTGTGGTTGATTGAAAAGACGGCTTTCAATCAACCACAGCGGTATTCATAATAGAAGGCCCCGGAATAACTGTGATAATTTCGAGGTCCACTAACGAACTCGTGGCTTATGTACACTAGCGTTTTTGCACTTAATTCGACTTGAAACGCGGCCTCTGCGGCATGACTAGCATCGGTGATTGTTGAGCAGCGTAACGGGTCACTCAGAGATCGTGGTCTGAAGCCAGCTTTATAGTGTTGAGTCCCTTCAATAGTTGGACAACAAGCAAGTGTAGACAACACATTTTCACTCCAGTGGCAACATGTGCTCAAATAGTGTGCGTTGACCGTACCACTTAAATGTTTGACTAACCATGAAACAACACAATGTTGTAGATCGCCAGCGAAGGTGTTGTTCCAGGTAACATGGAAGTCACGCGTTCCATTCCCGACCACGGCAGCCGCATTCAGACGTGGGCAAAATGAAGAAGACAAATATGAGATTACTTACATTTAGGTGCGAGTCAAGGAACCACAGGTGGTCCAAATTTAGCTGGAGTCTCTCACCACGGCGCGCCTCATAACCGTGTCATGGTTTTGGCACGGAGAAACCGCCGAACTTAATTGTAACAAACCCTGAGTCGTCCTGGCTTCACAAAAGTTTGCTCGCATGTGCAGTTTGTCGACGAAAGATGGTTTACCTGAGCCACCGCCTAAGAAGAGAGGTTGCCGCGAACTGTCGGGGTTGTGTTGCTGTTCTGTCGAACGTCAACTGATTCTACACGAAACTCGCTAACAGTTTCGCTTGTTTTTTTTTTCGACTTGTGCAGTTACGCGTGTTTGAAGTAGCGCGCAAGTACAAACGCGCAACGAGCGCATCACGAAGTCATTAACACCTCCAGGCAAGAATTATGTTGAGCTGTTGATGAACGCCTCGCAATAATTAATCATGCGCCACTGGAAACTTCGTTGCAAGAAAGTTAAGGTGACAGATGTTGCTTTGTACCCGTTAATAGTGAGCCATGATACTTACCGAGTAATGGAATGTCTGTTTACTGTGCAGTCAATCATATTGCGTTTTCGCATAACGAGAACTCAACTGCCGACTCGAAGTATACGCACAGTTGATCACTTCGGCTGAAAGTATTACGACAAGAAAAAAAAAACTATCTCTCGCAAATGCGGTCGCTGGCGTCGCGTCGAACATTCCGTCAAACATGGTAGAGTCTCAACCAAAGTGATTCCTTTTGACAATGTTCAACGTTCAACACACTGCCGGTTAACTGGAGAAATCGGAAATGCATGGTCGAATTTACCCCAAAGGCTGAGACTGCGTGCATTGTCGCGTTATGCTTGCCCATTGCTCGTTACACAAATCGCGAACACGGCGGCCTTGTTTCTAGCCGTCCTGTTTGTGGGCTCCGTTCCCAGTGGCTGGGCTGAGCGGCTTGCTCGCACGTGACATTTAGTAGAGCGGGACGGGATCGTAGAGGTTTAGTCAATCCTGAAGGCACGCTCACGACTTTCCGTGACACTTAGAAGCACCAGCGCTCGAGCCGCGTTATAAGGACAACCGGCACGACAAACAGGCTACCTGGTACAATTTGAAATGCCACGTGTAAAACACTTGCGCATGAGTCACTCTGTAACTAAAGCTTATATCACTCGCGCATTGCTTCGTAGCTCAGAGGTTACGAGGGTTGGCAAAGTCACGGAACCTAAGCTCATGCGCGAACACATTACTGAATGCACCCTCAGTTTTGTTGCAGATGTTGCTGTAGTAACTACAAACTCTGATCTAATGTGAATGTATTTAAAGCTAAATGCGAACTATCTATGCACATATTTGTGTACACACTAGCATTTGCGTAAAACATAGGACAAATTAACGTATCTTCACTTAAAATAATAACGGAGGGCGTATAGCAGCACCCTTCGGCGCTTCCGCCTATCCATGAAATCCCTTTCGTTATCGGATTGAGCATACCGCATGCAACAAATGAATGGCGCCACGGGTATTTCCTCGCGGCCGTATCGACTCCATAGACGACGAAACGGGAAAGCAATAGCATTATTTTCTTGATCGGCTCGCATTGTCGTCTGCAACGTGCACAAACCTAGCACGTGTCATCGTAACAAAAGATATCACGTATCGAATAATATAGGCACGCTTAAGATGGCTGTTTTTAAAGTCCTCCATTTATTTTTCGACCCGATGGAAAGCACCACAAACGCTTTTGCTGAAGCGGTTTTGCAGATCCGAGGTAAAAACGACGTATCAAACTAGCTTATACTCTTTTTTTCATTTTAATGCAAGGACGTAAGGTCATGCATGCCCCAGCGCTTTGCATGAAGAGTTACAGAAGGTCGTCGATGAGCATTGCACATTTGACTGCAGGGAACAATCCCACTTTTTTGCATCACCCCCCTCTCCAGCCCGAAATTTTTCAATTTTGCATTTCCGTATATATATACACACACATACGAATAAAGTATACAGTTGAACCTTTACCCCCCCCCCCCCCCTTAAAAATGCTTTGTGGCAACATCCCTGGCGAGGAGAAAGGATATGTCACCCGCAACTTCGTTTAAATGGCGTGCGTCTGAACATCGCGGGAAGAACAGCTTTTCTCTACGCATGAAAGCATTCGGGAAAAGGTTAATGTTCTCGGAATCACAAGTACGCTACGTCACGGACACACATGCCACCAAGCCAGGCATGGACTCTGATACGCAGCCTGTAATTACAGACAGAGGTGAACAAAGTACTCCTTTTTCTTCTTTACGCTTAGGTAAGTGCTTAAGACAGCCGTTTTTCCATCACTGCTACGTCAACGCTACACATTTCCATCGTTCCCTAGAACGGCAATCAGCGTTCGTGTCAGACGGCGTGTGGCAATGTCAACATTTTCGCGGATGATGGCTGTATATATAATAATAATATCTGGGGTTTTACGTCCCAAAACCACGATATGATTATGAGAGACGCCGTAGTGGAGGGCTCCGGAAATTTTGACCATCTGGTGTTCTTTAACGTGCACTGACATCGCACAGTACACGGGCCTCTACCATTTCGCCTCCATCGAAATGCGACCGCCGCGGCCGGGATCGAACCCGCGACCTTCGAGTCAGCAGCCGAGCACCTTAGCCACTGATCCACCGTGGCGGACATGGCTGTATATATATATATATATATATATATATATATATATATATATATATATATATATTTTTTTTTTAATTTAAAAATTATGATACCTGCATGTTCAAGACAGGCTTCCGTCGAATTATAACAAACGCGGAAGCGCAGTGCTTCGGTATTTTCTTTTATGCTTTGAACACCAGCCTGTACAACCATCGAGACAAAGCATTGTAAAAGACAGGAATTAGATAACAAAGAAAAAAGCGGCGAGGCTAATTATCACTGCAACTCGGTCAGACGATGCCAGAGATAATGGCAACGTCATACAACTGCAGAACTGTTCCGTCTGAGCTGACAGGTGCGCGTTCGCTTACATTTGTTGTTTCGTTGCCCTAGCTTAATGAAGGTGTTCGCGCAACTGCTCAACGCCTCGGGTAACTGAGTGAGCCTTGACTGGGTTTTGCATCGCGTGAGGCACTGACGCATGTGGCACCTCCCTTTCAGAACGTACATCGTGAGACGCCAAGGGTCGAACGTCGTACATGTCCATCAAATACGAGTTGATACGCTAGCGATCGCAAAGTCATACACCCCCCCCTCGCACAGACTTCAGAAAAATTATGCCTTTCTGCGCAAGAAGACTGTCTTGCGTGTAGAATCTTGGCAGGGATTAAAAAATAGTGCGTACACGTGATGAATAATTGCGCTACTAGTAAGAGGGAACTGCCATTAGCAAAAGGGATTCATTTTTGCTCTCGTTTTTATGGTTTTCATGATTTTAAGTTGCATATCTCCAAGCTAAAGGAGCTGAAAATTGGCATCCTTGTTTTTTCTTGGTTTACAGGCACCCGCCACGCTGGTCTAGTGGTTAAGGTGCTCGACTGCTGACCAGAAGGTCGCGGGATCGAATCCCGGCCGCAGCGACCGCAATTTCGGTGGATGCGAAAATGCTTGAGGCCCGCGTACTTAGATTTAGGTGCACGTTAAAGAACCCCAAGTGGTCGATATTACCGGAGGCCTCCACTATGGCGTCTCTCATAATCATATCGTGTTTTTGGGACGTTAAATTCCAACAATTATTATTATTGGTCGACAGACATTGACTGACAGGGAGAAGAAAGTGATTCGACCTTACCATAACTGTCCCGCGCGCTTCTGACATCTGAACACTGCAAGCGCTGGGGACAGTCGGATACTTTCGTTTCTTTTAATACTGCCATCTAGTCCTTTGTTTCATTTCAAGGAGGGTACAGGGGAGCTTACGTGCTAAGTTCGCAAGGTGGGAAGGCACACTATAATGGTTCTCGGATATCGAAAAGGTGTACGAATACGAAGTGTACTTATCACCTAAAAGCCAAAGAAACAATTTAAACTAGCACATAGATTAGTAAAAAGAAGTCCGTTCACGTTATTTCCAGCCACCCGTCGGATACGACATTGAAACGGGTGCGACACTACTCAAAACGGAAAAAAAAGAAAAGCTTAAAGATAACAGGAAAAAAAAGAGAGAGCGGGAGATGACACGCCGCAATCGTACAATACGCATCTCAACACGTGAATACATGATGGCAAACCTGATAACCCAATTTTTTACAAGCGGAGAAGTGCACTTTTTCCAAGTTAAAGCGACCGCAGCCTAGAATTTACTTTAGAAAAGCTCTGGCTAACATGCAGACTGTGTGCTTTACTACACCGGAGGCTAAGAGTACGGTAATGAAACTATTTCGATTTATCTTACGCACGTTGTTTTAAGTGAGTGCGGCCGTGTTGATTAGTTGAGCCGCGCCCTATCGCCTGTACGATGAATGATTACGCAGGGTAACTCCTAATCACGAATTTTCTCGCGATATCACTGAAATGTTATTGTCGCTTGTCATTTCACGTAATTATTATGGTTCCGCAATTAGGGGAGAAAAATTGGGGGGACCCTTAAGCTTCGCCTTTAAGAGTTGAACGCGATAGCGATATCCTGTCCCTAGTGCGTACTTCAATCACTTAGTGCACACTATGTAATGGGTAGTATGCTTTAAACCAGGAGAAATTATGCGCGGCAAATGTGGGAAATGTTTTCGAACTTGTTATGCACCCACTACGTGGTGTTAAGGGAATACGCGCAGTAAGGTGTGTGCCGTTTGTAATGGGTGGCTGGCTTTAAACTATGAAATAGTTATGATAGTCACATATTTTGACGTCCGATGGCAATGTACGCTTGTACCACGCAATATTCCTGGGATATTACATGTTATATTGCGACGCCTATATAAAGCACGCTTGCGTTTGCGAAGCGTTGAAGTTATTTTCACTGCATTGCCAAGCAGAGGAAGTTATTTTCACAGTATTTCCAAGCAGAGGCATGGCTGTGTGGTCGAACACCTGCTTGCCACGCAGACAACCCGGTTTCGATCCTTACTCGAACACGAAAATTTTTATTATTTATTTTATTTGCATCTTTCTCGATTTTTCGGTCACGGACAAGATGATGATTTTTTGCTCACAACCAACGACGTCGACGCCGACGCCGACGCCGGAATTTCTGCGAAATGAGCTCTTTAACGCTATCGCGTTAAAATATAAAAGAATACGAGTTGCAACTATAGCCCGTACAGTATACAACTTCCGCCCGTAAGGAGGGAAGACAAATTGCTTTACTTTAAACTTCGATAACAGACAAGAAGGCAAACATTGACGCTGCTTTTCGTTAAAACAGCGCATGCGCTTGTGTGCCTGTTTTTACAGCGAAAGCTGTTATGAGATCACAACAAGGGCCGTTTTTGCGCCGTAGTTGTCCGCCGCCGCCGCCGCCGGTGTCCGTAACCACTATCACGCGCAATGAGAAAAAAAACTAAATAAACAAAAGTACCTATGACAGAATGGGAATCGAGCCCGGGCCCTCTACGCGGCAGCCCAGCGCTCTACCACTGAGTTACGCCGGTGCTTGAAACTGCGTTGCAAACTGACCCTATGCAGGCTTGATGTCGGGTAAGGAATCGCGTTAACATGTGCAGTAAAGTGTTTTAGAACAGTAAAGTAACGACCAGGCGTCCCACAATGCGAACTGCCTAACGAGTGGGTTGTTGAATGCCCCAACCCATTACAAAAGGCTCAGGCCTAATTCTTCATCGTCGTCAGCCACAGCACAGACAAAGTGCACATAATGCGTTAAAAGTGGGTAGCGGGTACCGAGTTTTTCCGAAGAATGACGAATAATAGCATAGTGGGCGCTTGTCCACTACATAAAAATTATGATGATTTATGGCGTAGTGGGTACCATGCAAGTGTGCTCGTAGTACTCGACCCAGTAGTGTTTAAAAAAGGCTTTAGAAAGGTCGCTCTTCCAGCTTTCGCTGTGACTGTGCTGCGCGTTCCGCGCAGGCCTGGCGTTTTTTGTGGGCGTTTAGAGTTGCGCGGTTTATTTTCCATCATGTAATCGTACCAACTCGACCAATAAATGCCTACTCTTATATGACAATATTAGACTCGACCCTACTGGAAAAAAAGATCGTGATTTTGCCAGAGGTGTGCTCAGTTCCGAAAGAGTGCCTGTTGCTCGCATAGGCCAACTGTCCACTCGCTGTTCAAAACGTATTTATGAGAAGTGTCGAAGATAGTAATGATGGTACTATAGCCCATACCCACTAAAGGATGCCGTCCATAAGTCGGGCGAAGCATGACAGATTAATTATTTGAATTTAAGTTTGAAGCTCCACGAATGAAAAAATGACTAAAAACAAAGAGTATACAGTTGCGCATAAATGCACTTTTATGCTTTAAATGTAAGTTAACAAAAGGTTAGCAAACGGAGATTGGGTAGAAAACGAATAAAAGGAAAACAGTGTTAACAATCATTCCAATAAGAATCCTAGGAGAATTTTTCTACAGCCCTGTAGACACATTTTGTAGTGCTACTTCAAAGTGCGGATTAAAAGGTACACTAAGCTAGCACGCAATTCATGTTTCTTTCGTCATTTGCCATCATCTTCATCACATGTCGCGGAAATTCCCATCAACATCTACTTTCAGAACGTGGTTGAGCACGCGGAGTCCAGTCACCTTCAGGCACTCATGATGGATGGTGAAACTTGATTACGAATCCCGAGAGACGCTCAGCGCGCAGTGGCCTTCTCCCACGTTGAGACGGGCAGGCTAAGCCTGACCTCCGCATCGTGGGCTCTCTGGACGGCCCAAAGCTGATCCCCTTTGTTGGGGCTTATAGATAGCGGTTGTTTTTACATTCATAGGTTTTTCCCTTATAGAGATGCTCCGCCAGGTTCTTGGTCCATCCCCCTTTGTGGGTGAGTGCCATGAGAGAGAGGACATCATAATCATCATGAGAACTCGGCGACACGCTAGACTCCCAAGTATCTTTTCCCGAGACTCGGTGCTCCGATTGATTTCTTCGAAATGACTAATTAGTAGAACGGCCTCGCACCGCGGCAGTCATGACTATCCCCGATTTTAGGCACGGACACCGCGCCGACGAGAGCCGACGGTGACTGGCGGTGCAGGTCTGTACGTCGTATTTTTGCCGTTGGAATGGTTATCATAATATTTTCATTACCACGACACTGCCAATATCTTTAGAATGGCAAAGTCAATAATTGTTCGTGTTTAACGTCCCAGAACCATGATATGATTATGAGAGACGCTGTATGTGGAGGGCTCCAGAATTTTCGACCGCCTGGGGTTCTTTAACGTGCACCTAAACCTAAGTACACGGGCCTCAAGCATTTCAAGCATTTTCGCCCCCCATCGAAATGCTGCCGCCGCGGCCGGGATTCGATCCCGAGACCTTCGGGTCAGCAGTCAAGCACCATAACCACTAGACCACCGTGGCGGGTGTAGTCGCAGGTGTGAACGAGCCTTATGGATGACGCTTCCTACGGATTCTTCGAGCCTAGAATGACCGAAAGCAGAGCTAGTTGGACAGGATCCATCATAACACATGTTAAGGCGCGCATGCATAGAAACAAGAGCACGAGGTCGGCGTTTATCCTGTTTTCTCTTGCCGCTTCTTTTATGATCTCTTCGAGCCTGAAGGAACAATGCATACCGCTGGAAACAGATAATAATAATAATAATAATATATCTGGGGTTTTACGTCCCAAAACAGCTATATGATAATGAGACGCCGTAGTGGAGGGCTCCGGAAATTTTGGCCATCTGGTGTTCTTTAACGTGCACTGACATCGCACAGTACACGGGCCTCAGCATTTCGCCTACATCGAAATGCGACCCCCGCGGCCGGGATCGAACCCGCTACCTTCGGGCCAGCAGCCGAGCACCGTAGCCACTGTTCCACCGAAGCGGACCGCTGGAAACAGAGTAGGCGCAAAGTAGTACAAGTGCCCAAAGGTGTTCCATATGCGGCGCTAAGCGACAAGAAGATCTCTTACCTTTGCGGTTAAGGCACACGTGGAGCTTTGGACCTCCTCAACTCTTCTCGTGGTTATTTCCTCCCTCTTCGTCGTTTCCAGTCGTCCTCTGTCAGCGTACGAAAGCCACCTTACGTGGGTAAAACATTTCATTTGCCAATCGGCGCTTCATCCTGTCTTCTTGTGCGTCTGCCACGCTTTCAACGCTGTTTGGTCTTTAGTCATACCAACGTTCTTCAATTCGCTGCATATCGCTTTGTCACCAATGTTCAGTTTATTTTACCAGATGAGATAAATGTCAGTCACGTTGATTTGCCCCAAAAACAGTGGTATTAAATTCTGCGAGCTGCCCTCGCTGTTTCCGTTAAGGCTTCTCGCAGCTCGGCACAGATAACTGGATATTCATGGTGAGTATGCGCAAGGCGACGGGGTGGCAACACCTCACATGCGCCTGCTCTGGCTATGAAACGAGGCAGGCAAGCGAAACAAGTTCGTTTCTTTCATAGAATAATATATATATATATATATATATATATATTTTCATAGGTATCGAAAACCTGTTGCGTCGCACTTTTCATTGTCAGTACATTCGGTATTGACAATGTATTGTCACTGTCAGAGAGCATGTATTCTGATAGCGACGTCCTTAAGAATGGTCAGAAACACTCTCAAAATATTTTTTGGAGGGGGGGTAGGTGGGAAACGATCCCCTTAATAGGCCTTTTTCAAGCACACGAGCGCCCCCCAACGGCCGCGCAAGCGCTCATGGGAAAAGTGTGCACGCCGCAGCACCCGCCGCGACGAGCGCGCGGGCCTCACGCTTTTTTAGATAGAGTGCATTTGGCAAGGTGCAACTTATTGCGGCCTATAATTCAACCAGGAACAGCTGCGACGGCTTCTCTTCTCTGCGATTTCCATCTGTCCCACTGTTGCATCAGCTGAGCGGCTCAGAAGCGTCACCTTTTATTATTATTGTTATTTGGCACCAGTACGCCTTGAAGGCCAACTCCGGCGATTTTTCGAGATCAATGGAGCTCAATGAAATTCGCTGGGTACGTTCCTTTGCACATTTCCGTCATTTATGCCAAATTTCAAGCTTGAGAGATGCGCTGATTGTTTGCAAATGAATTTTAAAGATTGTCTGCAAACGCCCACCCGGCTTCCCACAATTATTGGCAACATTGCGTGTGTGACGTGTTGGTTTGCCGGTCGACGGAAGTGGCGCAGCCGATGGGTTCGCTAACTTTGGCCGCTACAGCGTATATTGTGCTGCTCACAAGGCGACGGTGTTTGGCCGGCGCTTCGCTGGTTTGGCGAGCGATTTTCTGTTCTCTGTGGAGGAGCGTGCGATATTCCGCGCCGGGGGGGGACCAGCATGCCTTGCATGACTTCCGGTTCGTAACAAACTACTACGTCATACGTAGACAGTACACTCGGTTGGGTTTCGGTTTCAGTATTGCGCCTTTTTGCTTATTAAAAATTATTTTCGAATTTTCTGAGCATTTCAGCTATCGGGCGCGTGACAAGAGTGTCTCAGGAACATAAAAGCACCATTACCCTGACACGGTCAAAAAATCGCCGGACTTGGCCTTTAAGGCATAAATGAAATTGAAAAAGATATAACTCGGTTACCTGTGAAGTGCTGGAGCAGTCTATAATTCGCGCATGCGTTTGGAACCGACGTCCATCGAGCTGTACAATGTGGGGCTCTGATATTTAAAAAGTATACGCTTGAAAGTATAGTCGGCGTTTCGTAAAATAATATCAATTCACTGTAGACAACGAGCGCCAGCAACATTCGTTGGCACCAGAACTACAACTTGGAATAAAACTTAGACCGCACCCACCACAAGCGCTCACTCACGACAGAGAGTTTATTGCACGTGTGAAAAAAAAACATATAAATATGGAGGTGCATCGCACATGTCACAGAGACGCACCAAAAAGTGAAACAACCAAGGAGCGTGTCAACAGTCGATTAATAAAGTTGAATTCCTTGTATTACAACGATAGAGAAGGTTGATTTATACAAAGTGCTGCGTTCTTTATGATGTGATAGGTCGCCGAGATTGCTCGCGTGGTCTGATTAGGATGACGATTCAAAATTACTGTTCTTTCGAAGACTGTATTAAATTTGCATCACTGACAATGCGAGGCGAGATGAAAAAACGGCTCCAATCAATGAATGTCGATGCGCTTTGAGGCACGTGTTAATACATTGACCAGTACGCCTGGCCGATGTACACGAGAGCGCATGAAACAGGAATACGGTTAACAACTCCTACACAAAAATTGAAAAAAAAAAAAGAAGAAACAATTTGGAAGCATCTGGCCGCATTTTTCTTTGCCCACTGCAGACCCCTGCGACCTTTTGTGCACTAAAGAGCAAGTGCGACTAACTGTATTTGTTACGGAAAACACAACCCTCTCCCCATATCACTTCCCTGCATTTTTGAGGCCGTGCGGCTTCTTATGAATACATGGAATAACTGCAATAATTCTAGTTTCTTCATTATTCACGTGTGGAGGATGTCCTTATTTATCTTTCTTTGCAATGCGAATGAGCTTTTGGCAAACCGATGCGATGATACACAGGATACACCGCTTCCTTGAAGTGATTAATTTGCAGCTGGAAAATATACTGCTCAGCTTATCTCCACAAGTGTTTATCGACTGGCCCGCGCACATAAGCATGACATCACATTTCCTCGTTAAATAATATTCGAATGCGCCGATGCGAAATGAAACACCGGTTCCGACGAGCACTGCCTGCAAACATGCTTCGCGGTGAAACTTAAAAAAAAAAAAGCATGTACCAAGAAACGACCAATTGTTAGAGCAAGACACTGGACAAGTGAATTTTAGACCCATGCCTTCTTCATTAAACACGTATAGAAAGTGTTCACTTCTTTGTACAGCGCGTGACTTGCCAATTTAAATCAAATAATGAAACAATAATTTGTATACATATCTGTGTTCCACTCCAAAAGCTCACGATAGTACGTTTTGACTACATGTTTCGGCATGCGATAACTTGAATGCCGCTTAACTGTTCCATCCAACATACATTCACTCGTAAATACCTACGCTGACTGACCAGTTATCCTTTTGCATTTCATCATTTCATGTGTAGAGATACATGCAGGAGCGTTCGGACATGTGCAGTATTTAGGATTTAATAACAGTCAATAAGCGGCGATGTATTCATTTTGTTTTGTGCTCCCACGGCGCAAAGAGCAGCGAGCGCCGGCGCCGCTGGCCAGCCGGCTCGCTCGGCGTACACACTTTTCCCATAGCGCTCCGCGCGCCCGCGGGGCGTTCTGGGATTGCTTGAAAAAGGTCTATTGTCTTCCTTGCCTCTTGCGTACATGCATTAACTGTTAGAATTTGTCATGTGTTACGTCATGGCTTCCTGCTGTGCACGAGGAGATGCAGCTCAGTGGAAACATTTTGTGTTAGACCGCAACAGGAAGAGTACGGCGCATGTGTGCTATAGATAAGCCTGACAGATTGGAATTTCCGGGCGCGGTGATTGTTCCGTTGTTTCGTCTTATATAGCCGAACACGGCATGAGGTGTGCAGTAAGGGTACACTTTACGCGATAGATAAACGGCCTAATGTCGTTTCTATCATTGGCATTCCGTGTTATGTGCTATGCCAGATAAGACATTTATGCGACCTTTCGACTGTTTGTGCAACGCCACGGGACAGAAGTTCCAGTAGCACGAGGCAATCTGACGCGCGGACGTTCTCCTCGTGAAACCCTACATCTCATGATGTTGTAACGGTAACAGTCAAGGCGAGTAGCGGCGCGATTCGAGGTGGCCGACGGAAAGGAAGAATGGCGGACGGCCTTGCCTTGGAACCACAACCTGCCACGCGTCGGGGGAAGTTGTTATGACGCTGCCTCTGGCAGAGATAACGCCTCCGAGACAAGAGCGCACTGATGGAAGGGTCAGGCACAGGCTGATCGCCCATTAAAGTGCCGCATAGCCTGTCTTCTTTCGTCTTCCGTATAGTTAGCACACAATTGTTGTTTGTCCTCGACCTTGATGCTGCAGCTTTTCTGCCTTATGTAAATACTGGTGGTTATCCTAGCATGGCTCATTAATCTTTGCTGACAGACAAATACGAAACGCTAACCAACATCATATGGACAGGAATGAGGTCTTCGAACATCGCAAGAGGATGATTGTATAGCCTTGGAGATTTGTAACGATAATACAAACCTTCCATTTCCTAGAAGATAAATTGTGGCTAGCGGGGGGCGTCGGCGGAAATTGTTTCCGGGGGGTGCACCTCCTTGATCTGAATTGGGGACCAAGCAGGTAGATGCGGTCGAGTGTCATATTGTGCTTGGTATGCCATGGCAAAAAAAAAAAAAAAAAATGACGGGAGGCGGGGCGGCGGGGGGGGGGGGGGGGGGTGCCACCCCCTGGCTACACCACTGGTGACTAGTCGAGTCGAGCAGGGATAGTGAAAATGTGAATGCACAAATCAGACCTTTATTTCGAGGAAGGGGACGGTGCTGTTGGAGGTTAGTTGGGTAAGGGGTCCATGTTGTAGAAGAGTGTTGGGTGGATAGCAAATTCGAAGTAAACTTTTTTTCCTCTTCGTTCCTCCGGCATATGTGCAGACTTCTGTACGGTACATATGTTTCATTTCGTCGCTTTCGCATGAGTTGGTCGACCTTTACTAAGGCGTATGTCGGTATGTCGACATGCATGTCGGTATGACATTGTGCTTCATTATCATTAACAACAGACCGCGTAAGTCGGAGAAAGTTTATTCGAAATATTCTTTAAAGTTTAAATCACAAGTGAACACAGGAGAGCAGCTGCAGATATCCGCACGGGCGGTGTCTCAGTCGTAACCATTAGTAAGTCAAATTTGCCGGGCCTGATAGCGTATAGACTTCAAGAAAACTGCATTGCCATACAGAAAGGAAGGCTTTGAATGAACGCTACAGAGCGACAGAAAACCAGCTTAGACAGGCGGCGTATTTTTTCTTAATTTTCTCTACTTGCATTGTTCTGGCAGACCAGACAAAAGCATTTTATATTCAGAGATGAACTCTGAATTTGAAGCATTTCAAGCGAACCCTCAAGGTCCATACGTATGTTAGTATGACGTCAGTGATCTGTCTTCTCTCGGAATGGAGGCGTTTTTAGGAGAAATACTTCGTACGTGCTAGTCTGATCGCATTTATGGGGTGAAGCCTAAAACGACAAAGTACATTTACTTCGCCGATAAACGATTGGCTTGTTGCCGATTAGTCAGCATCTCGAGACCTGTGGTAGCAAGATGGTGTAGTGCTCATATATGCAGGGCGGCTTCGTCATGTATCATATTGAAATCTGTAAAGAGTTTTAGATATTTCAGCTGCATAGGTATTACCGATCCCTTATACGAAGCTTCGAGTGACGTGAGCGCCGCCCATTTCAGGACCAAACATAGCATCGGCGGTTTCAAAGGTTTAACCTGTAGTGACGCCAGCATAGGGCATGGTGTACGCTTCATAAACAAAACAGGTTTTTAGTCTGTCCGGCACACTGCTATACGCAAAATGCTTTGCGTGTACCGCAATACCGGGTGTGAACTGCGCATGCGCGGGCCCGGAAATCATGGCCGCGCCGCCGAAAGTGGTCGCCGTCCACCTCGAATCTATCAAGTGGCCGTCGTGCGCTCTGTTGCTCGCTAGCTCCGAAGTTACGCTTTCATTTGCTTCATATTCATGTCCTGAAGCTTCGACAGCAAAGTATTTGTGTCGATTTGGCACCGTTTTCGAGAGAATTATTCGAATAATCGATGCTGTAGGCTTAGCGATTGGCACTCCTGCAATCTCGGAGGACATAAATGACGTGGTTGTTACTTATGAAAAATTCCTTAAACGGAGGCTGTGCATTTTTTAAATGTATACATATCTGTTGAGCCGCCGCGGTGGCTCAGATGTTACGATGATCGGCTGCTGACCATAAAGACACGGATTCGATCCCGGCAGCGGCGGTCACATTTTTTCATCGCAAGCTTCCATCTTCCCCTTCCTGCCGTGTTTGTTAGTTGTTTTTTTTTTTTTGATTATCCACAGATGGCGCCACTTGTCGTGGTGGCAGCAACGGCACACGTTGTCTGGTATTACGCTGCACCTTCGTGTTACCTGATTACCGGACAGACTAAAAAACGCTAAAATGTATAAATGACGTCATGACGGGCCTCCAGGATTGAATCGCGGGGCTCTAATCATAGCGCCACGTGCGCATGCCCGATCAGGCGGCCGGCATAGAACACCTTTGAGAGTGTCCCGCGTGCAAGCAAGCGCGTTCGGACGCTTTGCACGTTTTCGCACACAGACGGAAGTGCCCTCGAGTCACCGTTCAATCGAATGTTGATGATGTAGTTGGTTACGCGGCGATAAAAGAAGATCGTGCGGTTTTCTTCAACCGTTCCAAATACATGTATCTCTAATGGGCTTGAATTCTATAGCAGTGAACGGGACAAACATCGATAGATGGTTTGCGTGGTATTTTTTTAAATGTATACATATCTGTTGAGACGCGGTGGCTCCGCGGTTACGATGATCGGCTGCTGACCATAAAGACACGGATTCGAACCCGGCAGCGGCGGTCGCATTTGGATAGTGGCGAAATTCTAGAGGCCCGTCTACTGCGCGATGTCAGTGCACGTAAAAGAACACCAGATGGTCGAGACTATCCGGAGCCTTCGACTAAAGCATCCCTCATAGCCTGACTGAAGTTTTATAGCACGCGAAAAAAACACGGACCGAGAAAGACGTGACACACACAGGCGTTAACTTGCGACAATATTCATTTCGAAAACATAGAACCGCATAGTATATAGGCAACATCGCTTTACAACCATCATCATTAGACGCACTTTGCAAATCTAGCTATCTTTACGTTGATCGGGTATACGTATATATATGTGGTTCCCAGTTCTCGAAATAAACATTGTTGCACGTCTTTCTCTTTCCGCGTTTTTTCGTGCGCTATAAAACTTCAGTATGACACACCAACACGCCCAAAACGCTACGTTTCATAGCTTCATAGCTTGAGTCGCTTCGGGATGTTAAACCCTACGAACTGACTAGGCCTGCGTGTCCTACCAAACTTTCTCTTCAGGTAAGAGCCTCGTTGATTCGGAAGCGAGACTATGGCACACTTTCAACTGACTGTTCCTCTTTAGCGTCGCTTAAACGAAGACGGTCTTGGTTGTGCTTTGCTTCACATTTCGCAGCATGCAAGCTTCGCACCTGGTGAGCCGGTTCACGGTCTGGGATTACGTGGTGTTCGCCGGCATGCTGTGCGTGTCGGCAGCGATTGGAATCTACTACGCCGTGATGGGCGTCCGCAGAAAGGCCACCACCGATGACTTCCTGATGGGCGGCCGCAGCATGAGCGTCTTTCCCGTGGCGCTCTCCATCCTGGCCAGCTTCATGTCGGCCATCACGCTGCTCGGCACGGCCTCCGAGATGTACATCTACGGCACGCAGTACCTGCTCATTATCTTCTCCTACTGCCTCGTCATCCCGGCCACGGCGTACTTGTACATGCCCATCTTTTACAGCCTGCATGTCACCAGCGTCTACGAGGTGAGTGGAGCACACTTTATACCTCCGCTTACGTCACGTGGCTTGGGAGCCCGTTTCCTTTTCTTACTCTCTTCTTTTCCATACGGCAAGTCGCATTATAGGTTACTGATCGATTAATTTGTAGTTCAAGAGGACCTGATGGGCTAGTTGGTAGTGCATAATTCAGAACAGCAGCGCAAAGAAGCAGACGGACGGCGACAGGTCAAGACGGGACACGTCGCTAACCAAACAGCAGAACAACATCCGACGGGAGGATTGCTTTTCGGATGCAGAAAGACAGCGACCGCGAGCGGCACGAGGCGACAGCTGCCAGTGAGATGAGCTCTTTCAACTGTCTCACCGTCGACCCAAGTATCTTCATCTCACTGACAGCTGTCGCCACGTGCCACTCGCGGTCGCTGTCTTTCTGCATCCGAAAAGCAATCCTCCCATCGGATGTTGTTCTGCTGTTTGGTTAGCGCTGTGTCCAGTCTTGACCTGTCGCCGTTCGTGCGCTTCTTTACGCTACTGTTCTGAATAATTTGTAGTTACCTGCCGCGTCATCAAGGCGTTCATGGTAAGGCGGGCGGGTGCTCACGAAGGCACCAAAAACCGAAGGTATCGAGAAATTGCGTTTTAGCCTTTACATTTTAAACACACGCTTGAAACCCATTTCTTGCAAGCATAGTTGCCGCATTGTGTTTCAAGTCTCAAACGCAACTGCCAGAAACTTCCGTGCGTAGAAGAACAATCGGCTGCAGCGCGGCTAGCTAACGCCCATATAGTACAGAAAAGCCATGAATGCATATCTCTTGAGGAATGACGGGTCGCGGCACAGAATCATCCTGCAATGTAACTTTCGTAGCGTTAGCTACACTGGCCTAGCCAAACCCGTTTCGCGCGGCACATCAAGAGCCGTGCTGCGCATGCGCGAGGATCAGTGATGTCACACAACTGGCGCACGGGAGCCCGCGGGAGCCGGCCTCTCCCGCGCACTCCGCCGCCGCCGCGCGCAACTCACCGCCGCCGGTCTGCGCATTCCAGAGGAGTGACGTCGTAGCCGTGGTAGACGCAGTGGCGCCGTCGCGCGCGCGCAGCTATTCGCCTTCGCTGTGCAGTCGCCGTCTGACATTGCGCTGGAGCCGCTGCGCTTCTGACTGGCGTTCGCCAGTGTGGTATAGCCATGGAGAAGGAGAGCGCAAATGCTGCTCAACGGCGCAGAAGAGCGGAGAAGCGTGACTCATCGGATCCCTAAGTAGTTGCCTGGCAATTAGCGGATGAGGGTAGGAAGAATGAACAGAATACTGTGTTGGGGCCATAGAGACAGCAGCGTGTTACTTTACTGATCACCAAGCCGTCTTTGTGGCAATAGAGAAGCAACCTGACGTTGAGCAAAAATATACATGTGCCACATAATACGTATACCGTGTTTGTGTGTCATTGGAGCAGTAGTAAGCATGATAATCAAGCTAATCCTAGACAATCAGGAAAGCTAAGAATAATCAGCTGAACCTTTGCTAACGCTACGTATATCCTGGCATAGCCGAGCTAAGCCACTGCAACATTTTTTTAGATGAGTCTACGTACATTAGTGGGCATAGCTAGAGCAGTCGATCAGCAGATTCAGCACCCTATTTCCATGCCATGCATTTTTTTTTTTGCAAATTGGCGATGTGTAAATGAAATAATCGTATTTATTGTTAATAATATCTAGGGTTTTACGTCCCAAAACCACGACATGATTATGGGAGACGCCGCAGTGGAGGGCTCCGGAAATGTCGACCATCTGGTGTTCCTTAACGTGCACTGACATCGCACAGTACACGGGCTTCTCCATCGAAATGTGACAGCCGCGGCCGGGATCGAACCCGCGACCTTCGGGTCAGCAGCCGAGCACCATAACCACTGCTGCACCGCGGCGGACCGTATTTATTGTTGTGGACCAATGGTCAAATGCCATCATGCGTATATACTTCGCGTTCGTGAATGTTCTAGCTGTAACTGTCGCCTGACGCGTGGCTTTTCGATGACCTGACGACTGCATAGCTAAGCATCACGTTTCGCTTCGAATCGCCTTTTGCCAGGCGCCCCAAGAACGGCATCGAATTTCCCGTAGGTGCTTTCATTGCGCGCGCGTTGTTTCTCCTGACGTCAGTGCCAGCCTTGAGCTGTCGGAATTTCTATTGTTATGCGACTTCAAAGTATCTGTTTCTTACCCACACATCCCACAAGTGACAAAAGAAAAAAAAAACTTGAGACGACTGGATATGCTCGCAGGAAAAGTCTCTTTCCAGCTTTATTGCGCATTCCTGTGCACTTTAGACCCATTTCGCTTAACATCTGGCAGTGGAAGCTTGCATTTGCTTTAAAGCGACGCGTCTGTCAACCATCCATAATAATTGTTGGGGTTTAACGTCCCGATACCACCATATGATTATGAGAGACGCCGTATAGATCCACTCGCAAGAAAAAAAAAAGCGCGAACCCCATTCATTAGTTCTATTCATCTCACAGCGAGCGTGTTTTCATCGTTCTCACGTTTTGCCATCGTTTCTTATTATTTCAATTATTTTTTCTGCTACGAAGAGGCCTTCACAGACGCCACAACTACTCTCTTTTACGTACGTATATCTCTTAGTCCATAGCAGGTGAGTGGCGATCAAAGTTGACAGTGTTCAGGACACGTGAAACAAAAGAAAAGAAAAGGGCAGTGGAGAACCGAAAACGAAACACAAAAGAGTGATTTCCGCACACAAGAAGCGAGGGCTAGCAAAACAATGCCGTTCACGAGGCCCGCGGCGTCAAAAGACAATCGCGCCACGCGCCAGTGCTGAACAAAAACGTCGAACATGTTTCCGTTTGTCCCAATTTCGCGGTTTGCCACCTTCTTCCTAAAGCTTCCGTCGGACACACGCTGAATATGGAGAGATGAGACGGCACTCGCGAGGGAGCATCGTCACCGGAAAGAAAGTGTTGGCTTTTGTTACTTAATGCACTGGCGACGCTAAAGCAACAAGCCTCTGGGTCAGAGCTTACGAATGGGTAATGAATTCTAGTTTGGCGGCAACGCTTATGATTCGCAGTTGTAAGCTAGATTGCGGGTTCGATTCCCCGTTGCGACGACCACAGTCCTGTAGTGACGAAACAAGAGAGAAGGAAAGCTTATCTTCCAGCGGTGGTTGGTTTAGGCGCAGGCATAAGCAGCAAGATCGCGAGTTGAGCCAGTTCATTTACGTTCATGTTTGACAATTGTGTTGAAGCGCACCGAAAAACATGCATAAGAAGAAGTAGACAGGACAGTGCTTACACTCGCAGCTGAAGCTTTATTAATCAGAAGAGAAGGTATATAAAGCAGATACACGACTCCTCGCGCATGCGTAACAGAGCAGAGCGCAACAAAAAAGCATTCGGGAATTACCACAAGAATTTCCTGCTTTACATGCCATTTATTAGATATTGCAAGCACATGTCGAAGTGTAGATACACGTACTACTCCTTATCGCGCAGCGCAATTAAAACATTCATGTCCCCTCTTTCGGATGTGGTACTATCTCACGAGTCAGCTGATCCTTATGCTGTAAAATGGCTTCGGTTTCTTTAATCAGGGGGGTAAACACAGTCTGGAAGATGCTTGAATGATCGGCTTAGGAAACACCACACATCTGTAAAGGCGTCAAGCAACACTCATCTTGCTACTCATTGTAAAAACTGCGGATGTTACCCCGTGTTTAAAGAAACCAAAATCATTTTTCGACGTAAGGATCAGCTGACTCGCGAGATAGTAGAATCGTACCACAGCCTGAAGAGGGGACATGACTGTGTTAGTCAAGCCACAATTGCGCTGCGCTATAAGGAGTACGTGTATCTACACTTGGACACGTGTTTGCAATATCTAATAATATGGCATGTAACGCAGATAGTTCTTGGGGTAATCCCGATACCAGCGCTTTTTTTGTTGCGGCTTTGTTAAGCATGCGCGAGGAATCATATATCTGCTTTATATACTTTTTTTCTGATTAATAAAACTTCACTTGTGAGTGTTAGCGCTGTCCTGCCTACCTCTTCTTGTCCATGTTTTTCGGTGCGCTTCAACCAAATTTTCAAGCAGGCATAAGTCTGCTTGAAAATTTGGTTTGGCAGATGTTTGTAACATTGCGCAGGTCAGACGGAGGCAAAGCTAGTAAACGAAGACAGAGTGAGCGATGACATCGCTCAAAATATCTCGTTGCGCATTAAGCCGGGACGAAACAAGATCATTGTCACATGTTTGCCCTGTGACCGAATTATATGCTATGTATTTTAAGATTCGAAAGTGTAACCATACCCTTCCCCCCCCCCCCCCCCCAAAAAAAAAAAAAGAAAAAAAAAAGCAGACAGAGAGAACGAGCGATAGTGTATACTGGGATGGATCAGCAGTATAGAATATTGTAGTGGAATCTCTGTAAGAATATCCTAGAAAAACAACCGTACGTTTACTAACGGTGCACAGATGGTGGAGATAACATTTTTTGTTGAATAATAAACGTCTACACGTTCGTAATTGCTCGTATACAATGCTATGTAACTTATTTCCGCCTCTACAAGGGGCGTATTTTCTGACATGCGTTAGTGCACTGCGACCTGACAAGATTCCGTTCGTCTTCAGAATCGAGGCGATTTATTTTCGTACTTATGGTGACCTTCAGCTATGTCGATAGCGAAGCTAAGCGACACTCACGCGTTTTAAAGAAAGCGGCAAACATTAATGACCTTACTCGAACGGAGATCACGCGAGTCCTAGCTTGCGCAAACTGCGTATACAGTTCGCTCTCTTCGGGACTCATTGTTGACTTTCGCATGTTTTGTTATCAACTTGGCGTCCTTGAGAATGGCTGAACTGGAGGATCTATGTGTGGGGCATATCCGCTTCGAGAAATGCATTTACGAATGTACTGTACTGCTGTGTACTGCACTGTACCATTGTCTAGCATGCCATGAAGCAGCCAGCAGACAACAGAGGTCGGATTTTCCTGCGCGCCACCCGGCACGCGCATCATCAGTCGTTCTCCGGGGACAGAGGTCCTAATAACAGGAAATTGTTTCTTTTATCTGGGTAGACGGTCATTCTTTTCATGCCGTCTGTTTTATTTGCGTCTTGTCACCGACAGTCATGAACAAGAGCCCGCAGCTCGCGCTCGACTGCACCTCGTAATTTGTCAGCGAGGAACCGCCGCTGCTGTGGGGCACCTGTATCCATTGGCAATAGGACAACATCGATGCATAAACACGTACACTCGGAGTTCGTTTTCCTTTTGTCTGTCTCGCCGAGTAGCAAAAATAATAGCGAGCGTGAATTTCATTGTGCTGTCCAGACTTGCGTCTACTCGGAATTGTCGTGTTAGCACGGCATTTTCTGCCCGCAAAATATGATGCGTTGCAGCAATACAAGAATTTGGGAAGGCTGCTATTTGTTCATCTTAATTTTTTTAAAATGGGGCGCAGTAAAAAACAGGGACAATGCATCTGTGTTGCCATTTTTTTCTTTTGCCCCTGCTTCCCTTTGCCACTCCTTTTTTTTTTAATTAAGATATGACACGTTATTCAATTTTTATTTCTGGCGCTGAAGCTGCGCCTCTTGTAATGCGCCATTCACTGCACTCTTGTTTCTCTTAATATTTTTAGCTAAGCTGAATATAAATGTTTTCTCTGGAAAATACAGCCATCGTGCAAATTCGATGTTCATTATCTAAACACATTTTTCGCAATACAATCCTTATAGCACATGCAGTGCTCAAGACATTACGTAATAACACCTGATAGATGATATATTTCAGTGGAACAAGTTATTGCCTTCAAAATGGTCCTTTCTAATGTATTTAAGCATCTGTATACAGTGCTAGCTTCACTAGCGCATTTGAAATCTGAGCTCTAAGGTGAGAAATTCTGCAATGTAGGCTACACTAATCAATTTTGCTTAAAAATTCATTTTTTTTTCCACAATTGAGTGTTCATATTTAGGCCATGAATTGAATATCTTGCTTCGTAAATATCTGCATTTCTTTCTCTTTGTTACCGTCCCTTTATATCGTAATATGGAAGAAGTACAATAATCAGAGTCGGGCAAAGTGTAGCAGTGGATGGCACCACAAAAATCCGAGGAATTTTCGATAAGATTAGGTATATATAGCTATCCGCGTTCGCCCTTCCAACTATTATACCAATATACATTCTTCTATCATTCCTCAATCACTGCATCTCACGATAGCTTTAGCAGGCGTTAAATTCACCGATGAATCTCAAAGTATAACCGCATATCGCCTCACGCAATACAATCGCAGATGCCCAACTTCTACCTCCTACAATCTGAATGCTAAAAAGATGCCTGCAGCTCCTCCTGACTCGGCATTCATTATGGAAGATTTTGCCGCTTTTATTGGCACGATCTCAGCTGCCGCTGCTGCTTACGCAATAATCAAACTGGTTGGAAGGCAGGAAACTGGCCGACATGATAGCGTAAGGTGCTTTGGAGCTTTGACTGTTTGAAGAAGCTCAACAACCGGTACGCCACCGCCGCATCACCATTCTAACGGCATCGTCGTCATGCCATCGGCGCTCAGTACCGCTTAATACCGTGCAACTATGCGCAACCGTTAGAGAGCGCCAGCTATAACCGGCGCCAGAATTCACGCTCTCTTATTTTGATCCTGAATAGTTGTTCTTTGACCGGCGCTCTTTTGCTTGACATGTAGGGACAACCAGCGAATCGGTAATTTGTAGTTCTTGCAAGCGATAACTTACGTGCCAGAGCTAAAAGCGCATTTTTTTTCCTGCTATGGTGGCGGTTTTGGGGCGCCTACGCTAATTCTAATTTCAACTGGTTCAAAGGCACGTACAGTCGGCTTGAAAAGTCTGTGGTCCGCGGCTTCTGAGTAAAGTTCAAATATTTCTTCAACGTCGACACCTCGCCTGATATTCCGATTTCGCATTGTCACTACAGTTCGTCTGCAAAAGAACTCCAATCAATTCTTATAAGTTGAACTTATATTAATAAACTGAAACTAGTACATTATTTCTTTATTACGTACTGCTGGCCTGTTTAGCAGGCCTTAAACAGGAGTGGGCATACAGAACTCTTCGCTGCAAAAGCAACGTAAATAAATTTTATCGCATAGACATGGTGACAAAGGTAATAAGTGCAATATACCATACAGAAAACACGACATCACGTCTCATCAAATGCATTGTTATCCAATACAAACAACATGCATTAAAACATTTTTATAACAACTTAAGAAAAACAAGAAAGGAAAAACAGTGCAACGAGTAGCACAATTGTACACACTGAAACATACTGAACATAAAGGGAAACATTGCGTATATCCGGCAAATGCATGATTATACTCTCACTAAAAGCGCAATTTGTTAATGTTTGTTGAGTGAATTTAGAAATTAATCAACTGGTGTAGATTCTACAACATCGGCTCTTAGATTATTCCACTCACGGGTAGTTCTGGGGAAAAAGAAATACTTCAACGTGTCTGTGCGGTTTATGTAATCTACAATTTCCTTTGAATGGCATGAGCACACAACGAATTCATGTTCAACTGATATTAATAAACTGAAACTAGTACATATTTGAACGGTTGTGCAGGCTAAAGGGACAAACTGGTCGTAACATGAACGTTTGCTCATATACCTCGGTCCATCAAATATTTATGGTGATCGTAGACGTGTAATACCGTGCCAGCTTATTTCACGCTCTTCTTCATGAAAGCTTAGTTCATTGTGACTCCATGAAACGAAATATCGTTACCCTGTGGCCTAAGCGAGCTTCTCAGAACCTGAAGCCGAATTCACAAAACTCCTCTTTCGTAAGTGCGTCTTCCTATTTGTCAGCCTGCTTGACTAGTCCCGCATCGTGATTGGCTGAAATATTTTCTTACGAAACTTTTTGGCGTAAGACGTTTTTGTGAATACGAGGCCTGGTTCCGTATAGCCCAGCTGCTCTGGCGTTCGTTGTTCGCGGGTTCGATTGACGCCGCACTTCTCTGGGAGCGGAATGCGAGAACACTCGTGCGCTTGTATTCAGGTGCATATACGTAAGAGAAGCTTAGAGGGCCAAAATTACTCGGCGCTCCCCACTAAACGGCACGCTTCGTAATAAAAACATGCTTTTGGAACGTAAGACTTTAGGACATAAATAGTGTAATTTTGAGCTATATATACTGTGATTAAATAAGGGGAACTCGCCATGCGATGCAGAGCGCGGCTGCACAGAAGTGAAGCGCCCCTCCGAAGGTCAAGCCGAGTACGCCACGTGCCGAAGGAGGTGAACAGACGAGAGAGGGTAAAAATAACCCGGGTAGCCATTGAAGGGAGCGCCGTGTCAGGAAACGCGTTTGGTTCGGCAGTTGAGGGACCGCGAAGGAGATGTGCGATCAACGTTGGTTCAGTGTGCGGCGCGTCACGGCCGTCGCGCTGGCGGTGCCGCTCTTCGCAACCAGTAATTTCCCTAAATTGTGGCGAAACAGCGCAGACAAGGGGACGAAAAACATACAGAATACGGCGCTGTCTTCTTCGTCTCGTTGTCTGCGCTGCTTTGCCACAATGTTCAAGAACCAACCAGCCCACCTGAGAACCCTTGTGCAGTAATTTCCATCCCTGCCTTTGTCAGATGTTCCTAAACACAACAAGTACCCGCACGAGCACCAACAAGTTTCTCGAGTAAACTGGTCTACAAAACAAGAAAAGTGTTATTAAACAAGAAAGGTGTGATTGTTATGGTTCATTTATTGGTACAAAAAGGGCAATTATGACAATGAGCGCAACTCAACTAAGCTCATATTTTAACAGACACGCTAATGAACGTCGAGGCTCCCAAATAATTTCGTTCCCAGAATTATGCTTTTGCGAAAACAACTACCCAAACGTAATCTTCTGCACAGAAAGCGGCATCATATACAAGCCGTAAGGCTGATCTATGTGACGTTGGCATGTGGATCACTCGCTAGCACAGACGCGGCTCATCGCTTTTAGACGGTCAGTGTTAGGTCATACGCACGCGTACGTATTGTGCACACAATATTTTTTTACTATTGTTGAGAACACTTGGAATTATCTCACTGTTCGAAAATTGCCGTAATCTTACGGTAAAACACAAGGTTAACTCTTGATGCCAGGATGTTCCCCGTTGAGGTTACTTACAAACGTTGCCGGTGCCGTAGCTCAACGCCGAACAAACAGGTGGTGCGTTCGAAGTTAATGCTGCAACAGTGAAATCACTGTGGTACAGGTGTTTGCAAATAGTAGAATATAACCACACTGACCAAAGACCAATCACAGTAAACGTTACTACTTATCATTCCCCCTAACAAAGTTCTCTTGGGAGATGGTTTGGGAACCGTTGAGGCGCAGGATGCGGCATTTATGGCGCTTGTGCGGCTTTGGTCCCATAGGCCGCTCCTGTAGATGTACGGTTTTTGCTAACAGTGTGGACTATTAGGTATTAGCTAACTACAACTCTAGGTTTCGCTACGCTGCACCGTACTTTTCAGCCTTAGTGCAGACAAACAGTGGCTGGCACGTAACTCGTGCGTGAACCGGTTGTAAGTGCCGAACGCAGACACAGCACCTCGCTACGGAAGCGAGAGAGAGAAAGTCGAGACTGCCAAGAGACAAACCGGTCAGCGGTTGCAGGCAACCGTGAAGATTTGCGCGCAGAGGGAAACAAATACGACGACCATAGAAGGCTGCACTGAAACTCTTGCCACAAGATCCGGCCTCGTGTTTTCTTCGACTGCGCGTTCGCACGTGTGCACCGCGTATATGGAAGGAACGGCTTCACCGCCACGCGCATTGCCGCTCGTGGTGAAACCTTGCTTTTTTCGCGCGTATTTTCCAGTGGGTATATACAGCGGGCCATCTTTACGCTTGCACACCGATTGCCAGCTATGAAAAGGACTATCCTGAATTCACACGCCTAAGGACAAAAAGTGCACGATGGTGCACCTACCTATATTTGGCGCTATGTTTATGGCGGTATAAAAGCATCGCGCATAATTTATGGTCTTATGCATCCGTCTGTCCGACCCCATCCCCTCCCTACTCCTCCTCAAAAAAAAAAAAAAGGGGGGGGGGGGGGGAGGGGGGAAGAGTTGCATTTTCGCCTGAGAGAACTCTTACAGTCGAGCTTCGAGTTAGCTATCATTTTCCCCGTGGTTCATTGAGCTGTTCAAAAACACTGACACGCCAGCGCTTTTTCTCGCGTTCCACCGTCAAAAAAAAAAAAGAAAGAAAAAGCTGGGCGAGAATAGAACCCCCTACCCATGACAAGTGAGTTCCTTCAGGGGGGCAGGAAGGCGGGTAACTCATGCGTTCTCTTTTGACTGTTTGCTCTTGGCGGGGCAGGCGAAAATTCTGGGGGAGCTCCAGTCCCCTCTTAACGCCCGCTAGCGCTGCCCCTGCGATAGCAGATTAGCAACGCAAGACAAAGGCAAAGAAAGGGACAAGACGAGGCTCGGCGCTCGATGGAGCCTCTTCCTCGTCTTAAATTTTTAAGTGCGGAGCACTTAAGCGGGACGGGCTGTCGTAGGCTGTGATCATATGCTGTCGTCGTCGCTTGGCGAAACGCAGACAAAACCACTTATAGCATAGCCATCCGAGCGCGCGCTGGCGCCAAATAGAAGTCTTCTTCTTGTTGTTCTTCGAGTGCCTTGACGATGATATTAACGCAGGCAAATCCACATATGGCATAGCCAAGTGTAGCATATTGAGCGCACGCTCGCGCCAAAGAGAGGTCTTCCCCTTGTTCTTCGAGGGCCTTGATGACGATACTAAGTGGGGAGCACTTTAGGGGCCCGGACTGTCGTATGCTGTCGTCCCTTGGCGTAACGCAGGCAAAACCACGTATAAAAATTGAAAAAAAAAGAGGAAGCAAGCGAGAAATAGAAATAGAGAGAAAGAAATGGAAAAAATAGGAATAAAAGTTTAAATATATAGAAAGAGAAAGAAAGACAGAACGAAAACTGGAAAGGAGAACAAAAGAGAAAGAGGATGAAAGAAAGAGAAAACCGAAGAGAATCAAAGAAGGCAGGTTAATACGGCAGTCTGGAATATGAGCTCAACAGCATAATTCTTGGAATCTAAATTTGATGTATTACTTACTATTGACATTTCTTCTCTTCTTTTTTTTTTCTTATAATATCAATTAACCATTTAACTTTTTTTCAAATAACATTTTAAGTTTCAACAACGCATTCTTGGCCCATCCCCCCAGAGTGGGTACGTGCCATAGATCAATAGGAAAACCAAACCAAACCAAACCAAGGCTGCCCAGCTCCGGACTGTCAATCTGTCAACGCAAGAGCAAAGATTCGAGAACACTGAAATAATAAGCGCTAAAAGTCAACGAGCACACGAAAAAAGAGAGCAGTCAAAGGGCGGCCGCTGCTAGCAACTGTTTATTTTCGTCACATCCACCGAGTTTAAATACACTTTTGTGGTGTTGCGCATGCGCTGCATGACATTGGAAACACAAAGCGAAGAGATACAGAAAACTAATATGCGATAACACCTGCCGTATAAAAAGGTGCAAGTGCACAGCTGCGCATGTCAAAATGGCTCTTGCAGAAACTCAAATTCAGAGGCATGCAAGAATACCGAAGCCTCACTTTTTCATGCACCTACGTTCTTTTTGATAAAAAGCGCTTCTAAAGTGAGCCGAGATGAACTGCGATTGCTTTTGCCTAGTATCCTGGTGTCACGGAAAATCGGTTCACACACGCATGCAGAAATGTGCGCGACCAGATGAACATGTTTGTCCTCTTTCTCTTTTGCACGTAGTGCGTGCTGCCTAACTCTGTCGTTGACGCATCTTTCGGACTGGCCGATGTACATTTTCCCACAGGACAGTGTTCATGGATAGCCAACTAGCCCAACAGTCTGTTTTGCCAAAGAATCAAGTTTTAATTTGATGCCCATAGACTTCAATAAGAAGCCGTGCCGTAATTTCAATATGAGTAACTGTAGGCTGCTACGTTTCTTTGTGTGACAAAACTTGCTGTCAAGTGTACATGCATTCTGATGTATCGCTATTCTCTCTGGGTCTTTCATAACGAAGTATCTGGAGCTCCGCTTCAACCACGTTATTCGAGCCATGGGTTGCATCACGTTCTCCTTACAAATGGTGAGTGTACTGTACGTCTTTTGCTACTATCTCTTAGTCTAAAAATGAGCATTTTTCTTACACGTTCTCTGTCGTTTCATTTTCCGCAGCTGATTTATATGGCGATTGTGCTTTATGCACCGGCGCTTGCCCTTTCCCAAGGTGAGTGTCGTTAACGAGAGCGCAATCCGCCTTTCTCATAGTGTCACGGCGCATGCGCCCTTCCCCTGGCGGGGAAGTTTCGAAACGCTGTGGCAGGGTTTTCGCACGCCTTTCGATCTCGGAGGCTTTTGTTCTGGCTAGCACAGTTGTCTTAGATCACCTTGCGAAGCTCCGCCTCCACCAACACTGCAGAGGGCAGCCCAGGAAAATGGAAAAGGCGGATTGCAAAGCACTACGACATTCGTTGGCATTTGTAAATAATGTGCATATAGCCGATCCTGCCAAGATTTATATTTGGAACGGCTCGAACCCGTAGGTCCGAACAATCTCCTCCCGCGTAAGCACATTCTACTTTCTGTGAATACGTGTCTGGGCGGTGTTCTGACGCCTTAACTCTACGTGATACGCCCGTAATTATTAGATAAGATTTAATTCTAAAGAAAACAAACATTCGAGTATTACAATATTTGTTGAATTTTTGTTGACATTTATTTACCGACTTTTATAGGCTAGAGGCAAAAGTAACTGATTGCGATCACATTTTCTACCTGGGTCCGGTTCCCAACGGCGGCGAGCTGGTTTTTCGTGCGCTATAATTGGTTTTCCCTTTATCCCTATACTTAATACAATTCAATAAAAAGCACACATACTGCCCCGTGAGGTTCTCTCGCTTCCTCATCTGTTGGCTTCGTATGGCTGCGTCTAACAAAAAAGAAAAAAAAGAAATAAAATTAATAAAAAAGACCCCTCGATTCGTTCCGCTTTCGTTCATTCCTTCAGTAATGTGGTCGGTTACAGTGACCAGTTAACGATCCCAAGAATGTAATTAGTGAATTAAAAATAAAATGTAATTGATTAAAGTACTACATCATTTCTTAACGTAGAAATATAAAGTAAAGAGAATTAGTACTTCGACGTGTACTGTACCATGCTTCATACACAGTTCACCTCCATTAACAACAGCGTTTTAAATCTTTTGCCTGTCATGTGGCATGTTTCTTTAGCAACAGCTAGCCACACTGAAAACTCGTTTCTCTGTGCGCGCTGGAGGGAAGTGCGGTGTTGTAACATACGAACACCTTATTAATCAGAACTAACAGATAATGTTGCCAGGGAAAGTATAGGGGATGTTATTAGTAATAATTAATGACCAACAGTTATCCTGCCTACGCGCTACGTGCCCGGCCCATGTCTATTTCTTCTTGATTTAAACTATGATATCCTTAACCCCCGTTTGTTCCCTGACCCACTCTGCTCTTTTCCTGTCTCTTAACGTTACGCCTATCATTTTCCTTTCCATTGCTTGCTGCGTCGTCCTCAATTTGAACCCTCTTTGTAAGCCTCTAGGTTTGTGCTCCTTAGGCAAGTACCGGTAAGATCCAGCTGTTATATACCTTCCTCTTGAGGGTTAGTGGTAGACTATGATCCATGATTTGAGAGTGCTTGCCGAATGTGCTCCACCCCATCCTTATTCTTCTAGTTATTTCACTCTCATGGTTCGGCTCCACGGTTACTACCTGTCCTGAGTAGAGGTATTCTTTTACAACTTCCAGTGTCTCGCCACCTATCGCAAACCGCTACTCTCTGCCAAGACTGTTGCACATTACTTTAGTTATGACCGCTGGTCATTAAGGGTAACTGACTGGATTCCACGAGAAGGCAAACGCGTGAGGGAGAGACAGAAAATTAGGTGGGCAGGTGATATTAAGAAATTGGCAGGTATAACGTGGCAGCAGAAATCGCAGGACCGGGTTGATTGGCGAAACATGGGAGAGGCCTTTGACCTGCAGTGGGCGTAGTCAGGCTACTGCTGCTAATGATTAGTAGTAGTAATTGTAATGTAAACGTGAAGAAAGAAAACTGGACGAAAAGATAACTTGCCGCTCGCAGGTACGGAACCTGCGACCTTCGAATAACGCGTCCGATACTTTACTGGCGCGTTATTCGAAGGTCGCAGGTTCGGTCCCTGCCAGCGGCAAGCGTTATTCGAAGGTCGCAGGTTCGGTCCCTGCCAGCGGCAAGTTATCTTTTCGTCCACTTATCTTTTTTCCCATTTACATTAAAAGTACTTCTAATAACATCTCCTATACATTCCTTGGCAGCATCGTCTGTTGGTTCTCATTAATATTGCGTCTAACGAAGAAAAACGAGCCCTTAAAAATTCCCCTTCTTTCGTTCATAGGAACACCTTGGCACACAACTGACTACTTTGCCGCAATGCTTGCGTCTGCGTACTGTATGATGGATAGCGAATTTTAGTAGCCAGAACTAGGAGAAGGCGCTCTATGTAGGGCTAATGAAAAGCTGAGGTGTCCATCGCTATCGAGTCATAACATTACCCATTAATTCAGTTAACACCAATCTGAGCGCTTACGCGCTACCGAGAGGATGCCCGAAATACCACTGCGGGTGCTCTATACTATATTTCTCGCTGAGTTGAGGTGCTAAAATGTGCGTTACATGTTACAGAATATATTCGTTAACGTAATTCGTTGATTTAAAATGAGCATTACCGAGTGAAAACTTGATCCACTAGTTACAAGGCCATCAAAGCACGTAATTGGTTACAGGTAATTAAGCACGCGTAAGTTGTTACGTAGACGTCCGAATTTATGGTACCCACACTGCTGTGAAAAAAACCAACATTTTCTCTTCTGCCTTAAAACTCGATTTAAGTCATTCCGCTCAAGTTCTAAGGAAGACGACGTGGCCCCTGCAGCTTCATCCAAAAGGCCTCAGTTCTGGTCAGCAGCGTGTAATTGCATCCAGCCAGTGCTCGTACGTTTGTTGACCTTATCGGAAAGAGGGTGAGATGGAGGAGGGCGTATTATAAGAAGTGATGTGACGCTTCCTTATGCAGTCCTCCATAAGGGAGCGGGATAAAATAGGAAAAACGAAAGCAGTTGGGATATTTTAACCGTGTGTGCGGAGCAGACTTCCGCACGTCTGCCCGTCGTCCTTTCGGCGGCAGTTTCCAAACTGCCCCTCTCCCTGCGAAGTGGTCCCGCAGTTGTAAAATTGCAACAGTGATGTTGCACTAAAGACGCAGGCCTAACGCGATTGCATCAATAGTGTTGCACTGAAGACGTAGGCCTAACGGCCTCACTCGGGATCGAGGCAGTAAGACGTGGTTCTCAAGCAGCAAGACCCGCGGAATCGGACCTCGTGTAGTTTCGCGTCATCGAGATCACTGGTGCCCGCTGCAGCTGCCACTTGCTTAGAAACTATGCACGGCAATAAGATAAAAGAAGACTCCAACCGTGCGTAATTCGGTGATAGAGAAAAGAGACAACGCTGCTGGAAAAACGAAGCGCTAGAAACAACGTGTGATACAAACTACAAGTATCCTTATCACAGCGGGACCATCCTCGTATTTTTATATAGGTGGAGATTTTTTCCAGAAACAATGGCAAAAAAATAAAAGCACACCTTTTATCATTTGGTCGACTATTGCCAAATAGATGAGTGTAGCATCTAATGCTGTTGTATTAGAAAGAGCAACGTGTACTTCAATCCAGGAGCCATGTTTTGCATACGCTCATAAGGCAACATAACGTATGTCGCGGCATTTTTGTGAGACTTAGTACTGCATTATGTACACGCTTCAGGACTCATATTGAATCGTGCACGATACATCACCTTTACTTCGCAGACTTGACTATTCTTTAGAACAAAGGTACTGTTTAACTATCAATACGTGTACATGTGCATCTGTGTAGAGGTTACCATACTTAAAATGCAGTAATGCCAACACCAGCACGGAACTTCACATGTTTTTGCCAGAAGACATGTCCTTGAGCTAAACTTCTGCCAGTATGAATTAAGGTAATACAAGCTAAGGCCCTATTTACGTGATCTTGGAGACATGTGCTCTCCTGCCTTGTTTTTGTTGTGAAGATGTGAAGCGTTGGATTGATGTTAGGTTCACGAAATAAACTTCGTGGTACGCCGGAAACTCGTTACATGTGGCCGACGCATTTGGGAATACGGTTGCGTATGGTCGCAGAGGATATTTGTCATGTCCATTGTGTATACAGTGAGTGCATTCGCTTCCAGGAACAAAATCTACATTCGCTTTTCTGTTTTCCTCTAACGGCACTCATCCATTTGAAGTCGCGTGCACTAGATCATACAGATTTCCACTTGGTCATGCGAGTGCCCCCGGCATTTGCACAAACATGCTGACTGCGAAACAAGTGTTCACCTTGAGGACTCGGTTACCCGCGTCGTCCTTCCCTTAGAGTCCACCCGAAGCGATAAAAATGTAGACGATCGCTCACTAACCACACACGCGAGCCACTGATTGATACGTGTCACGCATCAGGACGATGCCATGACAAAGAACTTAATGGTGCGTCGCAAAGGAAGGTCCGTACAGATCGACGCCAGACAAAGCACTCCCGATCTGAGTAAGCTAAGTCAGTCGTGTCGAAGACAGATCGTTTGTTGCGAATAGGAATCGATGCTCATTTTCTTGACAGCTGTCGTTCTCCTTCCTGCAGTGACGGGAATCAGCGTGTGGACTTCGGTGCTTTCCATAGGCATTGTCTGCACCTTCTACACAAGCATTGTGAGTATCCGTGGCGCTGATTAGAATGTTAATGAAGCGTTGACTTGAGCCGAGAGACAAGTGGTTGAATTTTTTGTTCTATCTGCTGTTTGTTTCTCGGGGAGCGTGCAATCGAACTCGTGTCTCAACCGCTATCACGTGGTCATTCATGTCGCTGGGAGTTTTTCGCGAGATAAAGGAAGGTTTCAATTGGCCGAGAATTCGGAAAGGCATGCCCGCCGTCACTATTTTTGCAATTTCTAGAGTGAACTACAGATAGCTACTGTTTTACGTTTTACATCGGTAAATATAACGAGAAATTATGCTATTTAGATGTGTTTTCATTACATTGCATCAGGTTTTTTGCTTTTCTTTTGATCATCGAATGCAATAATGTAGACTTTTTTTTTTTAAACGAGAAATAAAAGCGAAAACTTGCTGCATTTTTCATCTCAGTCTCTCGACAGCATTGAGAAAACAGGGATGACACTGTTTAATAACAGGGGTCATTTCAGGACATGAGATAGTCCGCGTCCCACTTTCTTGAAGCATGTATACCGAAAACGCACAAACAGCTCTTCATCCATGTGCTTATTCACATAGGCATGCGCAGGGGGAGGGCAGGATTCCCCCCCTCCCCCTATTCATCTATTGGGGAGAGGGGTGCCAATCCTGCCCAGTACAGTTACTCTGTCGGACATTTCAAGCCATTTCTAATGTACATGGTTACGGCCACAAATGATTTTTGACGATAATGGCTGCCGACGAATTCAGATTTGGCATTCAAAAAACTGTTCACTTCTCACATTTCCCACCGGAAAGCCGGTGCCTAATGACAGGCCGTGCCGTTATGAGAATGACGTCATCGCTTCACTTTCATTTTTGCGTCCATTGCGCAGCTTCTCTTCTATCGGACACAATCAACAAGGGGAGGCGCTGCGGAGAAACCAGCCTCCCCCCCTCTCCTATTGGACGACCCTGCGAACACCTACGCTTATTCGTTCTCAAGGAAAACTTGGCATATATATTAAGACAAGGTTGGGAACGCAAGACTTCTTTTATTCGCCGAGCCTGAGCCCCACAACACAGGCCAGAGAGGTGATGATGAGTATGTACAGATGAGTAGATGAAGCGCATGAATAATGCTCACACTAATTTCCCCGTCCCGGCCGCGTTTACGATGGAAACGGGACGTCGAACGAATGACTTCAGACGCGAAACGCGAACAATCTCAGAACCACGAGAACAATGGTCCGAAGAAAGCTCGGCGGGAGTGACAGGATAGTTGACTGGGGACGTTTGTTCACTGACTATATAGGGCCCAATAAACCATGACTGTAATTTGTCGCACAATCCTGGATTACGAGTGGGCGTCCAAAGCAGCACTTCAGCCCCAGGACTGAAGGAAACATCGTGATGAGAGCTGTCGTAGCGTTGTTTTCGATCGTGCTGACTGGCTTCTGTATTGAGGCGAGCACGTTGCCACAATTTGTCAAGTCTTGAGACGAACTGCTCAGATATGGTTGCCGAGGCGTCAGTGGGAACATTCAGGAAAGAGACGTCGATGATGAATGTTGGTAAACGGCCGTACACGAGATAGAAAGGAGAGTAGCCAGTAATTTATTGAACAGCGGTGTTGTGGGAAAACGTCACAAGAGGCAAAACTGTATCCCAGTTGTCGTGGCGTGGTCCGATATACATCGATAAAATGTCTGTTAGTGTGTCATTAAATCTCTCTGTCAACCCATTCGTTTGAGGGTGCTAGGCTGACGTCGTCTTGTGCACTGTGCCACAAGTCCTCAGTAGGTCTTCAATGATGGTGGAAAGGAAGGTCTTGCCGCGATCACCCAACAGGACGCGAGGTGCACCATAACGTAATACAATGACGTAATACAATGCTTTAAGAAAGAAATCGGCGACGTCTGAGGCAGAACTTGTACGGAGAGGAGCTGTCTCTGCGTACCGTGTCAGGTGATCGACGGCTGTCACGATCCATCGATGACCTGTTGGCGTGATGGGGAGAGGTTCGACTAGATCTATCCCAACGATGGTCGCTTCCGCCGTTGACACACAGGACAAGATGCAACGTACTTGGCCACAAATGTAGAGAGGCCAGCCCAGAAGAAGCGTTGCCTGACGCGGCTGTGAGTTTTGTTGAAACCCAAGTGGCCTGCACATGGGCCGTCGTGAAAGTCTTCGAGGACTTGGTGACGTAGAGACTCACAATATATATATATATATATATATATATATATATATATATATATATATATATATATATATATATATATATATATATATATATAGTTAAAAAAATATATATCAAGCACGTAGGAAAAAAAATTGTTCTCGGAAGGACTGACGCTTCGGCCGCGGGACCGGCCTTCGTCGGAGAAGGCTTGATATATTTTTTTTTTAACTGTTACTTCCGAGCCCTGTGTTATCCCTTCATTATATATATATATATAACAGCGGAGCGTCTGTCATTCACATTCAGTACAATATATATATATATATATATATATATATATATATATATATATATATATATATATATATATATATATATATATATATATATATATATATATATATATATATAATGTTCATTTCCCATTCCGTTGTTAGTTGGAGCTGATGTGTTTTGTACGTCTTTCGTGGCTGTCTTCAGTTTCTTTTTTGTAGAGTTTGCGCAAGAAATGCTGATCATATTCGTTCTCGTTTGTAATCATGATTGTGAGGCGTCAGTAATATCAGGGCGGGAAGACGGTTTTGAGGACAGTTTTCAGGGAACTGGTGTATCATGAAGTGAGGGATAAGTGCGTTAATGCTTATCCCGAGGTGGATTCACACTGCAATGTTGCCTTCTTTTTTAGGGAGGAATGAAAGCGGTCGTGTGGACGGACGTGTTCCAAATATGCCTCATGTTCGGCTCGATGCTGATGATTGCCATCCGCGGCGCGTACGACATCGGCGGCATGAAGGTCGTCTTCGACAGGGCCTCCGACGGAAACCGAATAGAATTCTTCAAGTGAGTCTTCTTCTTTTATATACGCTGTTCCTTCAGCTTATTATTAAGGCACTAAGTCATCGTCTCAGCGGCCTTGTCGTATAAATAACAACAGTGACCCCTGTCAGTGCTATTCGTTTCCATGCTCCTGCTTCAATTTCTTTCGCCTTCTAAAGAGTTTTCAGCTGTACTATAAGCACAGAGTGAACACCATAGGTCGGCGAACTCACGCATGAGTCGACTCACTTGGACTCACTCAGACTCAGATCGAGCCGTGAGCCTGAATCTGAGTGAGTCCGGGTGAGTAATATTTTGGTGAGTTTGAGTCCGAGTGAACCCGGTTGAAGAAAATTTTTGTGAGTGGGAGTCCGAGTGAGTTCGACTCAGGAAAGTTTTGGTGAGTATGAGTCCGAGTGAGTCCAAAGCGCAAGATATATTTCTTGAGTGAGTCTGAGTGAGTGCCACTTTTTTTGCCGACCTATGGGCCTATCTACTCATCTTCAGCTATACTATCAGCCTTACCTGGATTCAAGTTTTACTCACACCTACTCACATGTATTCCAAAGCAGTGTCGTTCATGCACCATTTAAATATTTATTGATCAGAGGCGCGAATTAAGTAGAGAGGTGCCTTGACCTCCCCCTTGCCAACTCTTCCAGGGAAGTTGTTGATAAATATATTGTATGTTGCCATCTCTTTCAATAAAAATGACCTCACTGGTTTGCGAGCTTTCATAACTCGTATGCGAAGGTACTATATCAAAAGGCGCCAAGAAGAGCACCGATTACGTGAGATATTGGCGTTAAATTGCATTGACACCATGGTCGAAAAAGCTAATTCTAGGCTAACAGACTCATGAGTCGACTCACGCGGAATCACTCAGACTCGGATCGAGTTGTGAGTCTGAGTCTGAGTGAGTCCGGGCAGTGGCGTAGCCAGGGGGTGGCACACCGGGCACGTGCCCCCCCCCCCTCCCCCCCCGAAATTTTTTTTCGCCATGGCATACAGAGCGAAAAATGACCATTTCAAGGAGGTGCCCCTCCCGAAATCAAGGCGGTGCCCCCCCCCCCCCCCACCGTAAAAAATTTCTGGCTACGCCCCTGAGTCCGGGTGATTAATATTTTGGTGAGTTTGGGTCCGAGTGAGTCTGGTTGAAGATAACTTTCGTGAGTGTGAGTCAGAGTGAATCCGGCTCAGGGGAATTTAGGTGAGTCTGAGTCCGAGTGAGCTCTGAGTGCAAAATATATTTCACGAGTGAGTCTGAGTGAGCTTCACAAGTTTAGCCGACCTATGGTGAACACTGGCGAATAACAGGCTCCCGTAAAAACACAGGTCTTCAAAATATGCACGAGAAGATACCAAAGCTTTGCACTGTAATAGAGCCTCCTGTACTGCTTAAGAGCAAAACAAATAAGTTTATTGTAAATAAAAAGTCGTCTCGACATTGCGTAACTCGAAGGCTCTGCTGCATTCGTTACTTCTGGTAAAATTTAGGAAAGTGGAAACTTAAGGGGTCATTTTTTTTTGTAAGACAAAATAATAATGATGAGCACTAACAGACAATGATGCCAAGGAAAGTATAGGAGATATTATTAGTAGTAACTGTAATGTAAATGTGAAGAAAGAAAAGTGGACGAAAAGATAACTTGTCACTGGCAGGGACCGAACCTGCGACCTTCGAATAACGCGTCCGATGCTCTACAAACTGAACTACAGCGGCGGTCAACCCCCCCCGTCAACTTATATATGTGCATTTAAACGTGGGAGCGTCAGTCAGTGCCGCCAGCAGCCATGACGGCGAGTGCGGAGCACTCTTTTTCTGCCTGTTGGCGTCACGTAGCACGTCATTGTCTGTTAGTTCTCATTATTCTGGTGAAATTTATATTAATCGATATCGTTCCACAATGATAAGCCATTAACTAAGAAAAACTGTCGTTCCCTTGAAATTACTTGACAAAGGCGCGGTTTGGAGATGCTCGTCATTTACTCATTCTCCCTTCACTTTCTGCAATCTGGCGTATCGATCGTGCAAAGCTCCGAGTACAGTGCCACTTATATACGGTCCCCTAGGAAGAAAAGTATACAAGCTTGCTTTTTTAAATATCTGAGCACAATGAACTGCGAGAAAAATACAGCTGGACGTTCTGTTTTAGTATTATTTAGATATCGGAATTTCGAGGCAATTTCTCGGAAAATCACGTTGGTGTTAAAGCAACAAATATTAAGTTATATTTGGAGCTCCGTGTTTTCGGATAAATCCGGAAAAGTCCGATAGATACTCGCCGGTAAAATTTTTGGCAATTCGGATTTATTCGATAAACTCTGATTTTGAAAGGGCATTCTAAACATTCAAAGGGCATTTTCAAAGCTGACAATCATCAATCGAAATGAGCGCACCTCCATGACTGGCAGTAACCACGTAAAGTATGCTTGCGTTTATTACAACAAGCTTTAAGGTTGTAACACGAACAAACGTAGGTTTTTTTTACTGAAGTATTTGTGTTTGTGTGTATACATGTTTGTACGGCCATACCTTTCAGACAATTAAAATACAGTTAGTGTGTTCATGTTTTCGTGTTCAGATATTATTTGATCTCAGATTTCGGAGTATTCAGAATAATAATAATAATAATAAAAGGTCCTTTATTTTTCATCAAGATGAGCGATGCTGCAGGAGAAAAAACTGAGAAGCAGTTTGACTAGCTTCTGGCCCCACAAAAGTATATTTTGGCGAGTGAACAGCAGTGCACACCAACAGCCTTATTAACAGCGTAAATGAACGGGAAATGAGAATAAATGGAAGGATGGAAAGACAGGATTATCAGCAACAATTCAACGCATTTTCATTGGAAATAAAATTAATTAGAAGACATTTCCACAACTTATCAAGCAAAATTAAACACCGGATGTCGGAGTATTGAGGATTTACGAGAAATAAAACACCGCATTTCGTCAAGAAAAAATAATAAACTCCGAAAAACACCCTACGAATTTTCAGAAAACTAAACTCCGGAAACACGGAGCCCTCGGACTCATATTGAAAAAGCTTTGCGCAACTTTACATTCCCTCAAACACGCACACATTCACACACGTTCTTGCATGGATGCGTGAGTGAATGTGTGCGTGTTTGAGGGAATGACAAGTTGCGTCAAATTTCTTCAATATGACGAGTTACTAACTAGCCCAAGAGCATGTAAGCTCTAATAAAATATCAAGCGAATTTGTTTAGCGCATTTAAGTCTTGAAATCGAAGACCTGATTTATTACACTTTATGTCTGCACTATTCCTAAGCCGATAAAAATATATAGCAGCTTTGCAGTACTCTCACCCATTTTGAATAGCGACTGTATTAATTTCTGCTCTATAAGCTTTCGACAGACCAAGAAAAGTTTTTATACCTTACATAAAAAAAGCGACTTCATGCAGGAACTTTACTGACACTTTATATCGTAACCTATTTGCCAAAACGCTAACGTGTGTAAATATGGTGTCGCTTGCCTTTGGTGCATTAGAGAGTTTTTTTTTATGTGTGTGTTCACGTTTGTGCTCGAAATACTGTGTATCATGTGCACAATAGCTAATGGAACACTTCTTCTCATCGCTGGTTTGGCGCTGAGCTAACTTGCTGCTGGTCACTTTCTCGCCCACCAGCTTCAGCTTTGACCCGACTGAGAGGCACACCGTGTGGGGTCTCGTCATCGGTTGCTTCTTCACGTGGATGTCGGTGTACGCAGTCAGCCAAGCGATGGTCCAGCGATACCTGACCGTTTCCACCGTGAAGGGTGCGCGAATGTGAGTTCGACCGACATCCTCGTTCATTTATGAAAAACAACTAACAGGCAATGATGCCAAGGAAAGTACAGGGGTACGTTATTAGTAGTAATTGTAACGTAAATGTAAAGAAAGAAAAGTGGACGAAGAGATAACTTTCCACCGGCAGGGACCGAACCTGCGACCTGGGATAATGCGTCCGATGCTCTACCAACTCAGCTACAGCGGCGGTCATTCCCCCGCCCATTTTACGGGGTATATATGTGCAGTTAAACCTGGGAGTGTCAGTCAGCGCCGCTAGTAGCCATTACGGCTTGTAAAGAAGTGGGAATTTAAGGTTTCGTTTTTCTTTGTTAGACACAATCGTAAAGAGAACTAACTCCTTAATATTGGGTCTAACAAAGAAAACCGAGCCATTAAATTTCCATTTCTTTGCTTCATTTATGGAGATTTGCGCAGCCTGTGGCACTTCCTGTCATTGCTAATCAACTTGCCGTGTCATTAGGCCTGAACTCTTGAAATGCTTGCGTTGGCTCTTGTTTAGGCTCAAGCAATTTGAGCCACTCTCTGTAGCACACGGCACATGCGAATAGCATCAATCGAGTTATCCACGTACACAGAAGTTACTAGCGCAGGTCACGAAAAAACAACGTAATTGCATCTCGCGGGTTATTTCTCTTCGAGGCATTCCAGAGGTCAGCGACAATTTTCAGTCGCTAGATGTGACCGTAAGCATGTAGTGGTTGTTGTTGCTATACAGAGCCATCTGGATAAACCTTCCTGGCCTGGCGTTTCTGATGATGATCTGCGCCCTGGCCGGCCTCGTCATGTACGCCAGGTACCAAGATTGCGACCCGCTTCTGACCAAGAAGGCGACAGCTCCTGACCAGGTAAGAAGTGCCAGGCATTCATTGCTGTTGGTGAGAAAAACGCGTGTGGTATACCTGAACAAAGGCTATACGTGCGTACTCTTTGTCGAATAAATAATTTTTTTCAGCGTACTTTTCTATTTAAATGCTACCATTCTTGGTTTTTTTAGACCACATTCTTTACTAACAAAAAATACTATAGCAAGTTATCCTTCTGCGGCAGAAGCATTTCTTTAATGTTCTGAGCCACCACAAGCCCGTGTCGTTTAAAGAGACGGTTAAGCATGACAATCAGAAGTCTGGCTTTAGCTGATTAACGAAGACATTAAAGGAGTACTGACACGAATTTTAAATATTTTCGGATCCTCGCTCTGAATAAAAACACTGGTGTCGAGGACCCTAGAAAAGAGTGTTGTAGTAGCTGGGAATGCATCGAATACATTTTTAACACTACTCCCTCTAAAAAACACTCGGTTTCGATATCGAAGGGGCGGCATCTCAGTGACTTGTCATCGCAGTGTGACGTCACGGGCACTAGCGGCAGATCCGTCATCTCGTCGTGATGCACGTAAACAACGATGAGTCAATCATCGTCCAGTGACACCGACAGTGATTTCTGTGCTTTAGGCTGCATGCGCGGGACGCAAAGTTCGCAAACTCGGTGGAACTGTGTTGACTCGTCGGTATAGTGCCCATTGCGTTGGGGCTGGCTTGCTAACGCTCAGCAACGAAAACTTTAAAATCAAAAGTAAAATATTTTATACGTGTTGTCTGACTGAGATGTGTGGAGAGCGTTAGAGCTGCATACCAAGGAAACGTGAAATGCCCCTTTCCCAATGCCTCGAAATCGTTTCACTACTCCTTTGAGGCACATGAACTCAAAGTTCGTGAACTTTTATTCCAGCTACTTCCTCTCTATGTAATGGACATCCTCGGAAGCCTGCATGGAATTCCAGGCCTATTTGTTTCCGGCATATTCAGTGGCGCTCTGAGGTAAGCTTGAAGATATTTGTGTCAGTTCACATGAGATGTAGGGGAGGGGAGGGTACCAAATCGCAAGGCCTGCGGAGCTGTGTACGCCCACTCACAAAAGTTTTTCCAACGTGGGCTCCACTGAAAATGCGTATTCCTGCCTTGTTACTGCACCCAGCTTCTAACCTAGCGGTATAGGTCACAGCCACTACTACAGGCTGGAACATATATTCGGAGGCTATCTTCTCAGACAAAGCGGGAATACAGCTTTTCGGAAAATTTCGCGTACCGCAAACTTTTGGGACGCGGGGAACGGCGACTCGCTTTAAACTCCGTTCCCGACCCCCTTCTCTGCATTAACGCTGTGCAGCCTAGAATGAAATAAGTGTCCAGTGAGAGCCGACATCGAGACCTTTCCTGCGCATCTATGAAACTACGCACTTTCCAACTTTTTTTCACAGAATATTATGTGTGTTACATATATTCTTTAAATGCATTACATTTTAGCGCCGCTTAAGGGTGAGAAACTGCGATATTGGCAACAGTATGCGCAAGTGCGCTAGGCGATTTCTAGATCGAATTTCTTTCGCCATGTTTTCAGGTAATAATGATAATTATTGGGTGTTACGTCCCAAAACCACGATATGAGAGACGCCGTAGGGGAGAGCTCCGGAATATCCTACGAGCTGGCCCTTTTTTTTTTTTTTTTTTTTGCGAGCTCCTAAATTAAGCACACGAGCCTTTAGCATTATGACTTCATCGAAATACGGTCGCCGTGGCCGGGATTAGGTCACGCGACCTTCAGGTCAGCAGTCAAGCACCGTAAGCGCTAGACACCCGCGACAGGTCAATTCGTTAGCTTAAAGGGCCTGTCCTTTTAAGGGGCCACTCACCAGCCCGCGTTCAAAGACGAGGGAGTTATTTTCTACGAAAAAACATGCTAGTATACATGCTCTCGACTGGTCCATACACGCGAAATATCAGATGTGAATTGTCTCCTGCACTGCTTTGCCACGCAGCCGCCCATCCGTTCTTCCTTGTCCCGCAATACTATCGTGCGCGATCAACTGATTTCACTTCATTTTTTGTTTCCGGGTTTCCTCCCGCGCCTGCTTTTCCAGCGGTGCTTCCGACGCTTGTGCCATGCTCGTGCCTTTGAACGCGTCGCCTTCGGTGAACTTGTGCGTTCGATGATCAGTTTTCGTTGCCATAAACATCCGTTACGCAGACTCGTCCGCGAGGACCTGCAGTAGCTATTTCTGCGAAGTTTTCTCGATTTCTTCGTATCGGCTGCGTTCGCCTTGAAAGCATCCACCTTCTTCCTCTGCATTTGTCTAGGCTGTCTCATATGTGGTGTGGACGCTGTCTTCGTGTTCTGCATCTTAGGAAAAATAAGCATTCCCTTCAACCTTGATGTCAGCAGCTTGCTCGAAGAGCAGAGGCTGTCAACAGTACAAGGGGCCTGCTTCTGTGGTTCCTTGGGCTTTCTTCTATTTCTATTCGCGTAATGAACTGGCCTTGTCTTGCTTCCTCCAGGCACTTGTACGCATGGTGGTGGTGACATTATTAGGTGGTGAGGGCCGTACACGTGGTTAAACGTGAAATTGGAAAGTGTGACGTGTGCTCGGTTTCGAGCAAAGGCGGCATGTTCACCAGAAGCGCCTCGACGGTGTGATCGTGTGCATCACTCCAGGTCATCAGCTCATAACATAAGTGGATTTGTCGGGCGGGTTATTGTGGTGCTAAGCAAGTGTAAATAGTGTTTTTAAACAAGTGAACCTAGTGTTTTTTAATTGTGCATTTGTGAGCCGTTAAAGGGGAACTCCGGTGCATTTTCGACCATACCGAGATAACGCCGTTTTCAAATAGTATTAACAGTCCTGCAACAGCTAGGGCGGTTCATTTTGCCGACACACTCGTCAATAATTTTAAATAAGCAATGAAAAACGAGTCAAAACCGAAACCGAAACGGGGAGCTGCTTCGTGCTCCATGCTGGGTACCCTATGACGTCATGGCGTCACCAAATCCGCTACACGCCACCACGGCACGTAAACATTGCTCACGTGCCTCTTCTTTCGCGGGAAAAGCAAACTGCCGATGTCTTCCGACGTGGAAACAAGCTGTGCCAGCTCGTCTGAACTGACCAGCGAGGAGTCCAGCGATGAGGAGTGCAGCTACATGAGCGCGGAAGCGTCACCTGTGCTAGCGTCAGCGTCGCCTCGAAGAAAAAAAATGCCCCCCACCTCCCCGAAGGGAATCGTGAGGAAATGCGAATGCATTTCACGCGCGCTTCACTCCATTTATATATGGTGGTTGTGGTTCGAAGAAGGAAAAGGCGCCTAATTTCTGCAGCCCGGTCGGGAGCACGGCACAGCGCCTTTTTTTAAATGCGAATGCATTTCATAGTCGGGCTATGTCAGGCATCCGGCGTTGTGCGGCGTTGGCGTTGTCCGCGGCAGGTGTTTTCTCTCCGCTCTGAGTGGAGAGGAGGAGCGCGCTCTGACGGGTGAGGGCGCTCGCATCGCGGGAGCTCCGCGGAGCTATATATGAAATAAAATTAAAAAAAGAGTGAGTGGAGAGGAGGAGCGCGCTCTCACGCGTGAAGGCGTTCGAATCGCGGGAGCTCGGCGGAGCTATATATATAGATATAAAATAAATAAAAAAAAGAAAAAAAGAAAAAAACACAGAAAAAAGCAAAAAAAAAAAAGGCGCTGCGCCGTGCTCCCGACCGGGCTGCAGAAATTAGGCGCCTTTTCCTTCTTCGAACCACAACCACCATATATAAATGGAGTGAAGCGCGCGCGAAATGCATTCGCATTTCCTCACGATTCCCTTCGGGGAGGTGGGGGGCTTTTTTTTTTGCTTTTTTTTCTGTTTTTTAATATTTTTTATTTTATTTTTTAATTTTTTTTATTTTATTTCTTTCATATATAGCTCCTCCGAGCTCCCGCGATGCGAGCGCCCTTACGCACCAGAGCGCGCTCCTCCTCTCCACTCACTCTCCGCTACTACACTCTCGCCGCGGACAACGCCGCACGACGCCGGATGCCTGACATAGCCCGACTATGAAATGCATTCGCATTTAAAAGCGCGCGCCGCGAGCAAGCGTCCGTCTGGGGGGGGACGAGAAAGGAGTACCTAGATACGTCACGTACACAGGGTGGCCCGCATTTGAAGGTATGATTCCGGAATTGGTTACCAATTTTTAAAACTCGTTTTCCGAAAAACTAAATTACTTACGGCTGTATAATTTGGCACATATCATAAGGGCACCGAAGAGAACTTATGTTTAAAGTTTTATTTAAATCGGTGAGTATCGAAAAATCGCCGGAGTTCGCCTTTAAGGTGAAGTTGTCCGACCCGTTCAACGATTGCACCCACGCGAACTATTCACCTCAGGGCCCGGAGTGTGTAAAATATATATCGAAGAAAAGAGAACGAAGCGTGGGCACGGGAGCTCGCGCTAGGGGCCGAAACGAAGGTTTGCCTAGCATGGACGCGTTTCTTTATCTGAGTCATTAAACCTTCGTTACTTTCCACTCTACCGGCGAAGACACCTTTATTCTACAGAGGGGGCGACTTCTCAGTGACGTGTCATGGCAGTGTGACGTCAAGGGGAGACAGCAACTGGCGGCGTACTAGCGGCAGATATGTCATCTGCTCGTGGTGGACGTAAACAACGACGAGGAAACTGTCATCCGGCGATCCCAGCACTGATTTCTGCGGTTGAGGCTGCATGCAGGACGCAGAGTTCACAAACTCAGTGGAACTATGTTGACTCCTCCGGATAATGTCCGTTGCGGTGGGGCTGGCGTGCACACGCTCAGTGACGAACACTTTAAAATCAGAGTGAAATATTTTATACCTGTAAAAAAAAAAACATACTGGTTTTAACCGAAGGAACAGCGCTAGAACAGGGCGGAGACGAGAGGACACAAGGAAGGCGCTGTGTTTGTGTCCTTGTGTCTCCGTCCTGTTCCAGCGCTGTTTCTTCGGTCAAGGAAGGCCGTCCACATTCGCTGTTCCTTCAGGCTAGGCACCACGAGTGCAAAGCTGCCTTAATTTCTTTGTCGTTGTTTTTGTTGTTGTTTTACGTTTATTCTATGGCGCCCATTCCAGCAATGCAATAACAGATTCAAAGTGCGTTGCGGGTGTGCCATCTCAATCCCCACTTATTTTTAAGAAGGCTCCCAGAGAACGGAGCTGCAGAGATAACTTGGACAGGGTGTGCTGAAGCGAACTGCGCGTGCCAGCTGCACCGGAGAGTGCTTTGTGAGCTTTCTCATGCTGTACGATCTCGACGCTTCTCGCCGTTCACAGGCTGACCTACCACGCAGTCGACACCCGCACGATATTATTTTTTTTTAAAGTGACCAATCAACCTTGTTCTCAATGCAATAATACGTTTAGCAGAGCGAAATTATTAGCTGTAAGCGTCTCACGCAGCAAATACAAACTGAAACAAATTGGTGTTTTTTTTTAGTGTTCAAGTGCTACGAAAGACATCGACTCACGGTGTAACCGCGGGAGCACGAAATGCGTTAGCTATGCCGGGAGAAATGACTTTTGGTAGCGATTTTTTCAATCACAATGGTTATTAGGCGTTACGAAGATTACTACCATCCTCACGATTTTTTTTTTAAGTTTTGCAATCGTATAAGCGGTATCTGCACACGTAGCTCGGTATACAGCTAGTTCTGTCACTCAAATAGCTTGTTGCGAGCTGTTTGATACGTTACATAGCCATATTATAGTGTGATGATCTTTGACGTGCAACTTATAGCTCTGTGGCCCAATTACAGTAAGTGTGTTTCACTGCACGCAGCACGGTTTCGTCTGGCGTAAACTCTCTCGCTGCCGTCACACTCGAAGACATCATCAAGAGGTACATCAAGAAAGACATGAGCGACCGCTACTCTACGAATCTCACTAAGATGATTGGTAAGTATCAAAATGATCTTTGCCAAAAATTACGAAGCGTTTTTTTTTCTTTTTTTTTTTTTTTTGCGAGATTAGCGCGATACTGAAGTTCAATGTCGAGTGCACTGAAATAGCTTATTGTACTTGTTCTTTTTCTCATCAGCCATGTCCTACGGCCTGATCGCCATTGCTCTCGTCTACGGAGCCCAAATGATGGGCAACGTTCTTCAAGTAAGCACTCTGAATTCTAAGTAAACCTAGAGCTTGCCACGCGACACAGTAGCTACGGCAGGAGAGCTCAGTTGTTTAACAGCAGGGATGAATTTTTTTTTCTCATACTGCGTTACTGCTACTTAAGAAACTTTGTAGACTGCACAGAGGCGAAACTCTTGTCAACCATTGTTCATTGCTTTCTAGAAAGCAATGAAGAATCATTGCTGGGGTTTCACGTACCAAAACCACGATATGATATTGAAACACGCCACAAGGACTAAAAATTATCTTAACATTCACCTAAATTGTTATAGACGAAAGTTTTTTGGTCCCCCCCCCCCCCCCTTCCCCCCCGGAAATGCGGCCGCCGGGGCCCGTGCCGTGTAACTAAGCAACGCGACACTTGACGTGTTAAGCTACCACGGCCGGTAAGGAATGGCAATTGTGTAGAAAACTTAAATTTGTATCTCAAGAAAATCTACGCGGAGCACTTTGTGAAATCGTGAGAATCTGAGTGTGGACAAATAATAATAATAATAATAATAATAATAATAATAATAATAATAATAATAATAATAATAATAATAATAATAATAATAATTATTATTATTATTATTATTATTATTATTATTATTATTATTATTAATCATAATAATAATAATAATATCTGGGGTTTTACGTGCCGAAACCACGGTATGTGATTATGAGACACGCCGTAGTGGAGGGCTCCGGAAATTTCGACCATCTGGTGTTCTTTAACGGGGAGAAATAAAGTTGGAGGCCACTGGTTTCCATATATAGAAATTGCATTCGTTTCTTTCAAAGAACGAGCTTTGCGTAGTTTGTGTGATCAGAGTCGTCGTAAGGCCAGCGCATCAACTGTCTTTCTGCCCTCTCGTTTGCGGTCTCCTGATTAGCAGAAGTATGCCGTTAGGTAGCTCAGCTGTTATCGCATTCTGCGCTTGAGCCCGTCGTGAGGAGCGTGATTTGCGGCCGCGGAAGCCACATGTTAAAAATGGAGAAACGCTCGAGTACTTTTGATGTCAGCGTTAAGAGAACAGGGCCGAAATCAGCCGTACGACGTTTCTCATAACTCTGCCGTTACATTGAGAATGAATTATTCAAACATTATTTCACCAATTTATTCGCTGATAATCGATGGCATTTCAATGCCTCCTATGCTCTCGAACGACAGATAAATCAAATAAAAATGTTTTATCTAATTCATGTAAAAGTTTGTAACAATATAAGACATCGTATTCGCTATTAAAGCGATGTCGAGCTATATTTGACGGGTGCAGGTGCCTCTTGTCAGGCATTACACGCCTTCCCCTCCTGCACCTTTTTTCAAATGTACTCAAAATTAAATAAAGGTTAAAGCTAGAGAAGCGGACTGGCATTAAGATTACACTAATATTGAAAACAAAGGGTCGTTCTCATACATCAGTGTTTAAAAAAAAACAATGCCGGGCGTACTATAGGCTAGCGGACATTGGCGCAACATAAAAAAGTGGTAGTCAGGTGGCGGCGATCTATTGCTCCATGATCCGCCTTGCCTACCCTCAAACAGACAGTATCCCCACCGGGGCATTACGACTTCGCGCCCTGCATGAAGCGTGTCAGAAATGGTGGATCGCGTGTTCTGAATACGGTAAATGCGGGAGGTATACGGTATATGTGGGAGTAAGCCTCCCATCTCATCTGCGCAATGACGCTGGTGCATTAAGGCTCTCAGGCCGGGACCACGTTCATTGTACACGGCTGCACTCCTTTTCAATTACCTTCACTTAAAAGCGCGCGCGCGAAAGTGAGACCCTTGAAATCTGCGTTTCAGGCTGCCCTCGCCATCTTCGGAATCGTCGGCGGACCGCTCCTGGGCGTTTTCACGCTGGGCATCTTCTTCCCCTGCGCCAACAGCATTGTGAGTAGTGGCGAGAGTTTTGCACGATTCATGTGAACGGGGCCTTGAACGAAAATTCGACGAGAGAGAAGTGACGCAAAAAATGATCACGTGACTTCTAGGCAAGCGACTGTGCATATATACAATAATCAAATCGAATTAAGTGAGTGGTAATTTAATTATGGATGAGTAAAAGCGAAAGATAAAATAGTGAGAGTTAATTAGCAACATTTAGTTCATAAAACGCACGCTGCGATATATCCTATGGATCTCGCCTTCGAGTCGTCTTTGGCGAATCCATAAAAAAACCATTTTTTTTAGCTCCTTATTGTCACAATCAACGAGTCTGCCCTAAAAACAATCGGCAGTAAAGAATAACGCGCTCAGAAGAAATCTAGCAGTGTGTAACTAAATGGAACACGGAAGCTGGTTAATAAGAAAGCATTGTGAACGCGCTTTTACCTGCTTGTTCGACTGTTTTACTGCTTTCAATCGCCTCTACCCAGTGGCCTCCTTATATCGCCTGCTGCTATACGAATCAGTCGTTGAAAAAAAAACTTCCATGGTTCATCACGGGCTAGTAAGCCATAAATCCAACGCTGTCTCTTAGCACAAAACGTTGCCTAAAGCAAATTTCTCATAACGCCCGCCGTTCATCCGATAAATACCAAGCAGCTTTGTTGCACTTTGATTTGGGCAAATCGGTTGATAGTTCTTCACAACACTGCACCAGCGCTTCTCCTTGTGCTGTTTTATTCGCGCTGCACTTTCGGAGAACAACAAGGTCAATTTATACGCTGTCATGATGAACGTAGTACGCGCCGCAAACTGTTCTTGCCAGAATGGCCACTGTAAAGCAGCTGTGATGCGGTGTTTTTTGTTGCACGCATACAGGGCGCCGGCGTAGGCACCATCACCTCCTTGGCGGCCTGTTTCTGGATCGGCTTCGGTGCTTTCGCCGTGAAGCCAGCGGTGCGCAAGGCCCCCGTATCGGTGCTCGGGTGCATCGGCGACTACCTGAACGCCACGGGACAGGACATTAACAACATCACCTACCCGAGGCCGGTCGACGTTGCTGCCGTCAAGTAAGCCTTTTGAGCATGTTAAATATTATTTCGGACGAGCGGTGAAGACGAAGAAGTGACAAGAGAGCGTGGACCGAAGCGCGCGCCCGCATTCCATTTTTCTTTTAGTTTTTTCAACCCAGCGTCGAATAAACAAGACCTTCTTTACTTCGGCTCCGCTTCCTGGTTTTCAACATCATGGTGCCGTGACCAGGATGAAACGAACAGTTGAAGACCCCGAACGATGAAGCGAGCTCTGTGAAGAGGACGGCCTATCGACGCGATCAACGCGACGACGTTGGGAGAGAAACGAGCGATCCACGTCAACACGAGCCCTGCGATTCCCGACGTGACGACATGGAAAGGCTACGACGGAAACGCACTACTGTTCGAGCTGCAGTCACCAGGATCATCAACGAGATGACGACTCTTATGCAGACGGAACCAACGCCAACTGGTGAGCTCACTGACCATCTTAACCTATTGAAGATTAAGGAAACGATGTTAACGGACCTTGACAGCCAGATAGAAGAGCATGTCGCTGACGATAACCTTGAGGATGAGATGCAAAGCGTCGGGCAATACCAAGATTCTATCGTCCTCGCGAAGTCCCGCGCTGAACGTATTTTATCCGTACCTCAAGCCGTAGTTACGCATGCATCTCCTGATGACTCTCAGCAAGCTCGTGCCCAGATTAAACTACCTAAGCTCGATGTACCGAAGTTTCATGGTGACCCCATTAAATGGCCTGAATTCTGGGATCAATTTGAGTCGACCATTCACCAAAACCGACACCTCGCCGACGTAGACAAATTGAAATATCTTCGGAGCTACCTGTCGGGTAAAGCGGAAGGTGTCATTAGTGGCCTGGCCACGACCAACGAAAGTTATAGCACAGCTATAGATCTTCTCAAAGAAAGATTTGGCCATAAGTCGCTGATTGTTAACGACCACATGCGCCGGCTTCTAAACCTACGTAAAGTCCGCTCCTGCGAAGATTTCGAAGGGCTTCAAAGGCTGTATGAAGAGGTGCAAACTCGCGTGAGATCCCTCCGTAGCCTTGGTGTCGAAGAGAAAGAGTATGGAGTGTTGAAAACAGCAGTAATACAGAACCTCCCGCAAGAAATGGTACTCCGTTATACTCAGCGCGCCTTGGCTTCGACAAATAGAAGCGGTACTAGTGGACAACTAGATGAATTGTCTAGTCTTCTAGATTTCTTGAGCCTTGAAGTGAGAAGCAGGGAACAGGCGTTGCTGATGACGGCTGATCACAGAGAACGAGCCTCAACCGGCAAACAAAAATCTAATGAAGATAACCGAGGTTCCGCGTCTATGTTAACCGTGAAACTCTCTCCAGAGAGTTGTATGCTCTGTGATGGCAAAGATCACTCGGTAGATACATGCCCAGCTGAACTGACAATACATGAGAAAAAAGAGAAGCTGCGCAAGCTGGGATGTTGCTTCCGATGCGCTAGACCATTTCACAGAGCGAAAGAATGCAGAAGTTGGAAGAGATTGAGCTGCGCGAATTGCAAGGGACGACACATCACCTCGATGTGCGACCCAAAATGGAAACAGAAGAATAACGAAACGCAGACCACTGTTTCGAGCTCGTCTGTAGACTCGCTAAAGAGCACAGTACTTCTGCAGACCGCGCAAGTTTGGGCTCAGGGCACTGGAAAGAAACGCCTTGTAAGAATGTTAGTTGATGGTGGCAGTCAACGCAGCTTCATCACAGAAGAGTTGTCTAGAAAGCTGAAAGCCACCGTGTTATCTGAAGAGCAGCTAACTATCTCTGGATTCGGAAATGTTTCCGCACCTCGGAAATATTATCGAAGAATACGCGTTACGCTGCATAGCCAGTACGATTCAAACTCGATTGAAATCGAGGCTATAGAAGTCCCAGAAGTATGCAGTAACTTGTCAGCATTGACAGAGACAAATGCGCTTGAAAGGGTAAAAGACCGGAACCTACGTTTGGCTGATGTCACCGTATTCCAGGTCTCACCTGAGCCTGGAATATGCGTGCTTATAGGTGCTGACTATTACTGGCAACTCGTCAGCGGAAAAATTCAGCGACTGGACGACTCCTTAACCGCCATCGAAACAATCATGGGATGGACACTCATGGGCGATACCAGAAGTTGGCCGAAGCTCAACCAGCCAGACACTGTAAGGACCTACAACATATGCCTAATGGAAACCAACGTCTCGGAGCAATTGAGAGCTTTCTGGGAAGTGGAGCATCTGGGACTGGCTCACGAAGAGAAACATTCGAAAGATGACGAATACGTCCTGAAGAACTTCGTAGAATCAACTGTTAAAAACAATGGACGCTACGAGGTTGAACTTCCTTGGCGCAATAATTATGCCGAGCTTAAAGACAACCGGGATGTCGCTTTGAAGAGGCTTGAGTCTCTACAGAGAAAGCTATGCCGGGAGCCAGAGTTTCACAAGGAATATGACACTGCGATAAGGAGCTACTACAACAATGGCTTCGCTGAGAAGGTCCCAACGAGCAGTACGAGCGGGAATCTCACCTACTACATGCCACATCGAGCGGTAGTAAGACGTGACAGAATTACAACAAAGGTACGGGTGGTATTCGACGCCTCGTCTCACGCTCTAGGCTCTCCTTCTCTCAACGACGTCTTGTGGGCTGGGCCAAATTTGAACCCTAACATACTTGACCTGCTGCTGAAGTTTCGCAGCTTCAAGATTGGAATTTCCGCCGACATAGAAAAAGCGTTTCTTCAAGTGTCATTGGCCGAACAAGACCGAGACGCCTTTCGTTACTTTTGGTTTGAGGAAGGGTCTTCTAACCTTGAAGAACTTCGCATGACGAGGGTTCCTTTCGGCGCCTCCAGTAGCCCCTTTCTCCTTGCGGCAACTCTGCGACACCACTTCCGACTAGTAGAAGACAAATACCCTACGACTGCCAAACTACTGAAAGACCATTTCTACGTCGATGATTTGGTCATCGGAGCCCAAAGCATGCAGGAAGCACAACGAATTGTCGGCGACTGCTTCAGTATTCTGCAAGAGGCGGGAATGCATCTAACAAAGTGGACGACAAATGATGAACATTTGCGAAACTATTACGACCTTCAAGACTCGAAGATAAAGTTTGATTTAGGAAACGAGAAAAAGATTCTTGGACTTGTGTGGGATACCGACAAAGACATTTTAAAGCCATCACTAAACAAGATGCTTGAATCGTTAAGCGAGCCAAAGGTTACGAAGCGACAGATTTTAAGCTTTGCCTCACTCATGTACGATCCTTTCGGATTCTTGGCGCCGTTCGTTCTGGTGGTGAAGTTATTAGTTCAAAGGCTGTGGCTACAGAAATACACCTGGGATGCGCCCCTACCCGAGTCTATTCTATTGGAGTGGACAGCATGGACTAAAGGCCTCCCAATAGTCAGACAGTTGGAAGTTCCGAGACATTTTGGCCAATTCCTTCTGGACAAGAATTTTCGGGTTGCCATACATGCATTTAGCGACGCAAGCCCTGCTGCGTACGGTGCCGTGCTCTATCTTCAGATACGAGACTTCAATGGAGCGATAAAAGTTCATCTGCTGATAGCCAAATCAAGAGTAGCACCTCTACAAAATATGACTGTCCCAAGACTAGAGCTTATGGGAGCGCTTGTTGCAGCTCGACTTATTGCAACAGTGAAACGTGCCCTAAACCTACCAGACTTTGAAACTGTTATGTGGACAGACTCTATGATCGTGATTCATTGGATACGAAGTTCAACCAAGCGCTGGAAACAGTTCGTGGCAAACCGAGTCGCGGAGATACTCTCCCTAACGGAAGTGGATATGTGGAGACATTGCCCAGGTGATCAAAATCCAGCCGATTTGCTGTCCAGAGGAGCCACCGCGGAGCAACTCCTACAAAGTTCGCTTTGGTGGAAAGGACCAAACTTTCTCCACACTGAGACGACATTCGACGAACCTTGCTATAGTGAGGATACAGTCGAAGCAGAAGAAGAAACTAAGTGTTTGAAAACAGCTGTACGACCAGAACCTACGATTGTAAACATCGATGACTACAGCTCTTATAACCGACTGATGCGTACGACTGCCTGGATACAGCGTTTTACTAGGAATAGCCGACACCCAGACGCCAGAAAGAAAGGACCTCTAGACGCAACTGAATTGCATGAGGCTGAAATTTACTGGATACGTCGAACGCAAGATAAAGTATTTGGACCGGATGTCCGACGAATGAACATTGCACTTCAGCGGTTCAGTCCATATCACGACGAAAAAGGGCTTCTTCGCTTAGGAGGTCGACTTCAGTTCAGCAACCTCCGCGAAAGTTCCAAACAACCTATTCTGCTTCCTGCTTCAGACACATTCACGAAGTTGTTGGTGAAGAAAGAACATGAACGGCTTTTACACGCTGGACTCGGCTTTCTCATGACGGAACTGAGAGAAAGGTTCTGGATACTGAGAGCAAGGCAAGTCGTAAAGAAAATCATTCACGAATGCACAGTCTGCCGACGATTTTCCTGTAAGCCATACTCGGAGCCCTTCGCACCTCTAACAGCCGACCGTGTCCAGCCCTCTCCACCTTTCGAAGTCAGTGGTTTAGATTTTGCCGGACCCCTTCTACAGAAAGATAAGGGAGATAATACGAAAAAGAGCTACATACTGATCTTCACATGTGCAGTCGTCAGAGCTGTTCATTTGGAGCTCGTCACCAGTCTTACTTACGACAAATTCCTACTTGCCTTCAAACGGTTTGTGGCACGACGAGGCATTTGTAGGATTGTATACTCCGACAATGCCAAGACCTTCAGAAAGGCCTCAAGGGAGATTCAGCGACTTCATGAGTTAATGAAATCACAAGAAGTACAATCGTATTTCGCAAGTCACAGGATCGTTTGGAAATTCATCACCGAACAGGCTCCCTGGTGGGGAGGATTTTGGGAACGACTAATTAGATCTGTGAAGTCTACATTGAAGAAAACACTGTGGAATCATTACTTTAATTATGAAGAACTTTCGACCATCCTCATTCAAGTTGAAGCAATGATAAATTCGCGACCAATCGCATTTGTGTATACAGAATCATCTGAACCAACTCCACTTACGCCAAGCCATTTCCTCATAGGCCAACGACTGACTATGCTTCCTACAGATTGTATGAACACATCATCCGAAGAAACGTCGTCGTCGCGCGACATACTTCAAAGAAGATGGAAGCACAGAGAACAAGTGTTAAACAATCTTTGGAACAGGTGGCGACGAGAGTACCTCCAAGAACTTCGTTCAGCTCATGTGAATGAAACTACAAGCACAGAATCAGTTAAAAAAGGAGACATTGTACTGATAAAGGAATTAAATACACCGAGGCAATTGTGGAAGATGGGACAGATTACGGAATTATTTCAGGGCAAGGACGGCAAAGTTCGGTCATGCAATGTGCGCACTTCTGGTGGCACCACGTTGAAGAGACCGATACAAATGTTGTATCACCTGGAATCAGCTGCACAAGCCTCCATATCTAGCAAGCAATCGTCTTGAAAGAAGCAAGCCCGCGCAAATTGTTCGGCCGGGAGCTGTTAAATATTATTTCGGACGAGCGGTGAAGACGAAGAAGTGACAAGAGAGCGTGGACCGAAGCGCGCGCCCGCATTCCATTCTTCTTTTAGTTTTTTCAACCCAGCGTCGAATAAACAAGACGTTCTTTACTTCGGCTCCGCTTCCTGGTTTTCAACAGAGCACTCGAATAAGTGTACCTGCTGAACTCACTCGACTTTGTTGGTAATTTGCAACATGCGTCTTACAGTAAATAGTTCAAGAGCCAAGTTGCGAAATGATGTTAATCTGAAACATGAATTTCTATTTCTCATGTAGGTAATGCCCGTCTCCATACAAAGTGAAATCAAGCGCAGGCATTATAATTTTGGTGTATTACGAAATACTTAAAAATGCCATTAACTCTTTTATTACCTTTTTATATCGCTCGAAGCTGTGAGAAAACATACATTAAGTTCACTGTCGCCGTGTATGTGTGTTGCCATACCTGACGGGGCTGTTTAGACTTGCACAGGGATGAGGTGGGGGAATCAAAAAGCAATCGCCCTTATTATCTTAACCCGCACAGTCGGTGCGTCGTTGTGTAAATTTGCCGCACCATTCAAAACGCGGCGGTAATGTTGGTATGAAAAGCATTATGAATCATGATATCCTATACGGAGCATGCAACTCATGTTTTGAAGGCGTCTCGTTTCTTGGTGGTTTCTAATGACTTAGCCTAGCGAAATCTGTGCACTATAGTCGACGGCGCTGTGCTTCAACCCTCGTTTGACTTGCGATTTGCTGAACAGGTCCTTCGTTATTCGCGAAGGTTAAACAATAAAACTCAAATAAAGCATCAAGCAGCTGCGTTTGTATAGACACGGCCGCTGGATCAAAGCGCACCGTGGTATAGGTCATCCTTAGTGAACCTCTTCTATGGATAGAGGTCTAGAACTGTCTAACAGCCAACCATTAGAAAAATTAATAATCCAGCGAAATGAAAATATAAAAATTACGTTAAAGAATTAACACGAAAGAAACGCTTCCTTCCGAGTACAAAAGCAGCTTGTTCGACACGTGCGAAGGTGGCAGAAATCGCGTTTTACATTGTGATGCATGTTTCACGAGTGACGTCGAAAGATTTACCATTTTCTGTGTCCCTGTTTGTTTCAGTAAAGACATACTCGTCGTCTATCGAATATCGTATGTCTGGTACAGCATGATCGGGTGCGTCTTAGTTGTCATCGTTGGACTCATCGTCAGCTTATTAACAGGTACGTTCAACAAAATGAAACACCCCCCCCCCCTTTTATTTTTCATCACCTAAATATTAACAGCCTCCTTGACCTATGTCACGCTAACTAACAAAATGGAATGTTCTACTTCGACAGCGTGGAACTAAATTACGCGACGTATTCATGCGTGCAACTTTCTTTTAATTTCAGTTTATTGACTCACATTAGGACTCATTGCAAATGACTTTACTGAACCATCTTAAATGTTATGTGATCAAAGGAACCACATAGCAGAAAAATGAAAGTCGAAGGACTAAGATACTGTTCTCATTGAAGCACAGCGAATAGGAAAATAAAATGAACATACGTGAGACAGAAATAATGCCTACACCTACAACTACCTACACGTACTATAAATTATTCAGGAACTTCACGTGAGCACAGTAGGTGTATGCGGAAAACACAGGGGTATAGCTTTTTTTTTTCGGTCCTTGAATATGTGTTACGTAACTGTCGTTATTCTATGGCATTGCATTCTAACTTGCATGATATAGCAGGCCATGTAACAACGATATGTGGTGCTGCCTGCTTGCAGGATACACTAGACCGAGCAAGGTGAACCCGCGCACAATCCACCCCATCTACAACTTCCTCTGCGGAGTGATGCTGCCTTCCTCCCTCCACGACAAATTCATGGTCAAGAGTGCGGTGAGTTCACATTCATTATGCTGTCTCGAGTTCGTGACGGCCCTTTCTGCAAAAATAGCGAATACTAAAACGGCCTAAAATAACACCCCAGGCATAACGATCATTTTCCAGGAATTTTTTGTGGTAGCTAAAATATTCCATTGCTGGAAATATGCTTAATGTTGTGTGTAGCAAGAAGTTGACCTTCAATTCTTTATTCCCACTGTCCGCTTTCCTTAGCGCAGGGTAGCCAGCTAGTCTAACCGCTGGGTAGCCCTTTGACAGTCTAATCCTCTTCCTTCGTGTAAAAAAAAAAAGTAGTTTCTTTGTTGCTCTTCGTTTGCGGTGCTCACTGAACAAGACACACAGAAATGTTTGATGTTTTTATTGAAAGAGTAGCTTTCATCGACGCGCGCTTTTGATGTTTGTTAAGCCAAGAAACTATACGCGTAAGCAATTTGTGATGGCGAAAGCTGAATCATTCACTAAAAATCTCCTCGACATCAAGGTAATAGCGTTCACCTTTCGAGCCATTCGTTTGCTGTATGAGGACGATATAGTTGATCACTGCTTGGTGATACGTCTATGCCATCCTGATTTTTTTTCACTAGGGATCGAGTATTGCACTCACAGAACACTCAGCCTACGATACTGCGACACACACCAGTTTCTTTCTATTTTTTTATGTTCCCGGCCCATTGCACGTGTAGATACTGCCTCGCGCAAACAGCGCCAGAACAGCGCTGTAAGCATTCCAGATTATTTTAGGATCATCTGTCAGGCTTGACCGCGCGGACGCGAACAGCTGAGTTTGTTCTCGAACAAAGGAGGCCACCAGCGATAACGCCCGAATGTTCGATGCCGCATGTATAAATGCCGACGCGCTTTGCCCGCAGATGAGATTATCGACGGCTGACGCTCTGTTCGCCGATATCAGTGTAAAGCGTGCATTGGTTGCTATAGTCTTAGTTTCCGTTTGCCGGCCACAAGCTCGGTCAAATAAAGAGTTTCACCTTGGACACCCCGACTGCTGCCTTCGTCGTCACTACCCCGCGGCAATATGGTCGATCTAAAGTAACCAGGCACAGGTTCCGTGCTGTAATGCCTCATTCGCATACGAGTGACTATCATGCGCGAGCAAGTTGCTCGCAAAGCGCAAATGGTCGCCTTAGTCGAGAAGCGACTGTTTGAGCCGGCCGCTCGATTTTCTCAGTGGCGCGAGTGTAGTCGCAAATCTCGTGGACCAGGTGCGCCGGGGCAGGACGTCTGCTCATTTTACGAGAAGACGTCGTTCACGATTAACCATTGTTCACACTTGCCGGTGTTGAGTAAAGGTGCCCTCGAGTCGCTGTCTTGTCGCAAGTCGCAAACGGTTGTGTGGCCTCGGTCGATTGCCAGTCTCACGTTATAAAAGGGTAAACTTCTTTCGTTGCTTTTCACTTTCATTTTACCCCACTTCAAACGGCCCCTCGCCACCCCGAGTTCAAGGACAAGGGAATTTTTTCCTCCTCGCCTTCACTACCCTTCCTACAGACGAGATCTCCTCCTCACCGCATGTTTCTTAAAAGCGCGTGTACAATGTGTGTACCTGCTAAGCGTGGAGCCTATCAGGATTTCGCGCTTTTCGGCCATACACGCTGTTGTCATCGCTTGCGCAGTGGAAAACACACGAAGTTTAGTGAAATGAGTTGATCGCGCGCGATAGCCATGCGAGACAAATAAGAACGGGTGGGCGGCTGCATGGCAAAGCAGGTTGGGAGACCACTCACAACTGATATTTCGCGTATATGGACCAATCGAGAGTATGTACCGTAATGACGTCACATGAATCACTGTTCTGCGTCACGAAGTGCGCCAGTAAGACGAGAAATGCCAGGAGAGAATAGCGCGCTTGTTTCTTTGTATTTTCAGAGGCTGATGAGGGGCCCTTCAACATATGTTGATTGCCAGTTCGCATAAGCCTTAGCGGTGATATTTCGCTTTCAGCGGGTGATAACCTGAAATACGGATACTGCGCTGCATCTTTCTTAGCAAACGTCCTCGCGCCACATGGAAAAACTATGTGAAGGCACGGAATTCACTTAATGAGATAAGCATTACAACTGCAAGCAACTGCCAGCGGGTCGGCAGAGAACGTATACATGCATCGGTGAGAATACGCTTTGATGGAAGCGCGCACATGGAAACCTTCCAGAGGATGGCAGATTTGGAGGCGAAATTTATTCATCCATTGGGAGACGCCGAAGAATAATTCTTCCCACCGGCGGACTGGTAACGTGCACCGAAAGCTTACTAAACCAGCGTTTTCGCATCCTACCTTTATCAAAATGACATCACTGTAGCCTAAAATATACCTAGCGGCCTTGCGCTTAGCAGCAGCTGATTGCGTAGCGTCGATGCCACGGATAGTTATATGCTTTGCACTTCACTGAGATTCAGGCGGAATTGCGCAGAAACACGGGTGTTTAATTTGTTTTCCTATTTTCTCATGTCTTGGGGTACACTGCTGAACGCAACGTGCACATGGTAGATCAGGTGGCTTCGTTTTCCAGTCGTATTTTCTTGCAGCTGGTTGACACTTATCCTCTCAGAATGGCGAACCCTAAGTGAAAGAGGCAGACAACATTTGCATTACTTTCGTGAATGGAACTTCGCGTACCGAGACTCACCATCGAAAAAGGATAGCGGTCCAAAGGATCAAGTAGTCGAAACCAAATATTATTATTTTTTTTTTTGACGAAGCAATGCTGTACTTAGTAGTTGCAGACAAAAGTTAATTTCACGGGGAAACACGGGGAGGCGTTACGCAAGCCGTTTTCCTGCTCAACTTTTCTTCACTAAAGCTGCAATTAACGTTTGAAGGTAATTGTTAGCAAAGTAGCGATACATAAAATGAAGGAGACGTTTTACAGACTGGGGTCCTGTAGTACGAAGACTATACGGGGACCCACGATGAAAAAAGCATGCAATAAAAAATGCAAGGACAAATGGCTAGACAACGTAGTATCAATAGAACAATGTTATACAACAGCTATAGCAAGGCAACAAAACTATAAAACGTAGTAATAAATACAACAACCAGAACAATACAATCGCTACATCACAATTCAAAAGGGACGAAATAGAATTATTTCTGACGACAGAAGGTATAATTGCAAAGCTTTTGAACGTGAACAGATTAGATAAAGACTTTAGATTGGGTGGAATATAGTTCCATAATGAAATGGCTGTGAATGTCAACGATTTTATGCCATAATTAGTGCTAACTCGTGGTAGTAATAAACTTCCTTCTAATGCGAAACGAGCGTGCTTAGTGTTTTTTTAGTAAATCACAGCTTACAAGATCGAAAGGCAGCCTACGGTTTATTATATTAAAATAAAAGCAAGTACAATGAAATCAAAATAACTTACTAATACACAGAATAATTTATTGTCGAAGTAATGAAATAGTGTGAGAACGACGAGGACTGAAAGTGATAATACGGATTGCCTGGTTCTGTATGGGTTACACTGATGAGATGTACGAATGATACGTGTTCGCCCAGGCAGTTGCGCCATAGCTAAAATGACTATGGATAAATGAGAGCTAGAGCGATATTCATGCATTAGTGGAGAAATACGGCCTAGCTTTAATTAGCGCGCGAATACCAAAAGCAGAGTTTTTCTTGATGTCTGACAAATGTAGACCAAAATTAAGAGTTACTCCTAAACGTACTCCGAGAAAAGAAACAGGATCACAAGCCTATAGAGTATTAGGACCCATCGTTAGAGCAGCAGGAGTTAATAAAGATTTTTGAGAAGATGTGAAAATCTTAAACTGAGCTTTAGAGTGGTTTATAGTCAGGTCATTGTTGTTACCCATATAGCTACATCGCTGAGTACAGCGTTCAGTTTTGATATTACAGATGGAACTGTGTTGGCCTTACATGATACTGTGGTGTCGTCAGCATACAACATGCAATATCCAGAGCATATGACGTCAGGTAGATTATTTATATAAATAATAAGTAAGAAGGGGACCCCTGTGGAACACCTTGATTAGTAATCTTAGTGTTACAGTAAGAGCCACCAGGAAGGACCACGTTCTGTCGGTTAAACAGAAAAGCTGAAAGCCTCAAAAAGTTTAAAGCCGGTCCGGTGATACCATAAGAATGTAGCTTATTGAATAGGAGAAGTGAGTGAGCGTGTCGAAGGCTTTAAGTAAATCCAAAAATACTCAACCGGAGAAGTTACCACTATCAGTGGAATATTTGACGAAGTCAGCCAAAGAAAGTAGAACATGGTTAGCGGAGCTTCCATGACGAAAGCCAAACTGGGATGGCTTTATAACGTTAAATTTCGAAAGGTAAGAATTAAGACGCTTGACAAACAGATGTTCAATTAGTTTACTTAATGATAAAAAATAGATATAGGCCTATAACTCTTAATAGCATCTTCCTTCCCTTTCTTAAAAATTGGTATAACCTTCGCACGTTTTAATGAGTCAGGAAAGGAACCTTTACAAAAATGATATTGATTATATGGGTTAAGGGCTGAGAAATCAGATGAGCAATTATCTTTAAATGACGGGCACAAATGTTATCCAGACTGGGAGGAGTATTTTTAAGACTACGAATATCTGATGCTATTTCGTCAGAGGAAGAGGGAAAGAGAAAAAATGAGTGACGTAAGAGCGGCCGACTAGGTGAAGGAACGTTTTTTGAAGTACTGGATGACAAACTGAAATACTCAGAATACGCCCTAGCAATGTCATCAGAGTGAGAAAAAGCAGCGTGATTATAAGTTATTTTCGTTATGGGCGATTTGATTGCAGTCGAACTGAAGAATTCATTGAACAGTTTCCACTGCCTTTTAAGATTATTTTTATTCTTTATAAATTCATCATTATAGCACCTAAACTGCGCTTAGAGGGCTTTATAGTCAGGTTATTGTTGTTACACCATATAGCTACATCGTTGAGTACAGCGTTTAGTTTTGATGCTAGAGATGGATTGCAGTCGAATTTAACAATTCATTGAACAGTTTCCACTACCTTTTAGGATTTTTATTCTTTATAAGTTCATCATTATAGCCGCGTTTCTTTGTGCGAGTTTTAACAAAAGAGCTTAGAAGATTACAATAACTTCTATAGCGAAATGCCAGGGAATTATTAAAGGTGTCTCTTCACTTTCCTATATACGTTATCCTTTTTTCTGAGACTCGTAAACAATGCAGAGGTCATCCAAGGGTTCTGAGGCTTTCGGTATATATTGTTGCATAAGTACTAGCAGAAACGGCTTCCGAGATTAAAGAGGAATATATATGAACTGCTGATTGTGGGTCAGTTTGTGAGCTGACTTTGGACCAATCACAGCGTGAACTAGCCGGGTAAAACGTTCTTGGTCAAAGCAGGTTGCAATAAAAGTTGTGTTAATTCGAGCTACAGCGGTACCAGATGTGATGAAGATGGGATAATGATCCTTGAGGACTAAAGTTAGAAAAAACATGATCTAGAATAGTGTTAGCGGCAGGTGTGTTAGATTTAGTGTGCGTGTCAATGAGGCACATTGACCCGGACCCTAGAAGGCAGTCAGTTTAAGGAACGGTACTATTCGATTGAGAATGTAATAAGTTAATATTGATATCACCTACCAGCAGAATGTTTTTGTTTTCTGGTAATATATTGTTCAGGATGGTCTCCAGAGCCAATAAGAATTGAGCAAGTGAGGAGGAAGGAGAGCGAGCGATAGGGGCTAGCAATTAGTATTACATGTTCTTGATTGTGTAAAATTAGGTTGCTCAATTTCTACCGAACTGATTCGCAATCTGAAATGTCAATGGAAAGATCAATTATGCGACTGTAATTAATGTCAGGAGAAATAAATATGACTGAGCTTCCATGATCCTCAGACGCACGGTGACAGTATACTCAGATTTGTACGACGAAAAACCGTACAGATGAGCATCGACATCAGAAAGCCACGTTTCTGATATGTGAAAGAAAAAGCGTGTTTCGTAGAGTGAATGATGTGATTAATGTTATCGTAATTCCTTCGCAAGCTATGGACATTGATATGAACTAGAGAGCGATGTTTGTCAGAAAGTAATGAAATAATTTCGTCCATTGAGAGCTAGAGCGATATTTGCAGTCCGCACTCGCAGCATGTTCACAACCACGAAGCAGCGACAACTTGCATGATTTTCATGACGCGCTTAACACACCATAGTGGATCTAGCATAAAACAAGGCTGCGCTTACAGTAACACTGCGCTCGCAATTTGCACACTATCATTGGGGTACTGACAGCAGCGATAGAGTGAGCCTGCGTTCTATCAATGAAGTAAGCAAAGAATGATTTAGCATCTCAGGCATATAAATAAAATGATTGTACTTACGGCCAACGCATAATTTCGTTGTAATTTTGATCCATATATATTACCATTTTATGCAGCTTCTAAAGCAGACTTGCGTTGTAAAGCATAGACCATACTGAAAATGTGGCGGCGCTCGCTGAAGATGAAGAAGTGTTAAGTCGGCGCACCTTCAGCCGACTGTGCAGAATGACGGCAATCCCGATTTTGCGCATTGCTATAAACAAATTTGTTCCTGGCGCAACACGCGCGAGCGAGCCAAAGGGCTGATTGTGAATGTGACTTTATTGTTGAACGGCGAACTTGAAAAATAATTTTGGCATAGCACCAGACTTAGTTACTCTAAAGTTTCTTTTGTGCATCATTGCTCCTCAGTGATTTTCTTCGAAGCTCTTGCATGGAGACGTTATCTGTGAGTTCTGTTGTCTCGTTCTCGTGAGCACAAGACAGAAGAATGGCCGCAGGGCTTATCCTACTTTTACATTCTGTTGACATCCCATTTGCGCTGCTATTATAACTGATACGAAGCAACTCGTCCAGTTTTAAATTCTGCTACAACACTGTTATTACAAGATGACACGGCAAAGAGCACACACCACAACCCTCGCCCTTTTATAAAATACCGTCTGGACAGTAGCTAGGCATTAAAACTAGCTCATGCGCGGTAGGAGTATGGCGGTTTTTGTGCCACCATAGAGCGGCAACTTGCTCTTGCCGTTTTCATTGTAGTTCCTGGGAGTGCCGCTGAAGCCTCGGTCAAGGTCTATCCAAATAGGTCGCGAAACTTCGGGCGAAAAGCGGTTCAGAAGCTATTGCCAGTGACATCAGCATGGGGAGTTATGGAAGCTGCGATTGAAGCGCGACTATGTTTGGAGGGAACAAACACTAATAGTAAAAAACCAAGTTTTATTCATGGGCGAAGCAATGGTTATGTTTTACAAATGACATTTATTTCCCCAACAATATTATGTAGGTGCAATCAGCAAATAATTTATGACAGTGTTTTATTATTACAAAAAATCTTTTTCTTAGCGCCCTGTGCGCACGCCATTATTACTCAGTGCAGCCCTTGCCCTGCATGGAAAGGCGCGCTCGCAAAATTCGTCTGTGATGACACACCCCCCTCACGTGTTTTAGTGTTCCGAAGTTGCTTGCGTTCTCTGAATTATTGTGATCAAAATTTAAGTTGTGCTGTGCGCGAAGCTGCGACGTTCGTTGCATCGTTGTTGAACGTCTTGAGTACAGTATCCCAACGGGCAGCGGGACGATACGGATAACATTTAACGTCGAGTGCATGCCTCGGTATCTGCGGAAACGATGTGCTGTGCAAGGATGCAGCAGCAACACACTTATGCCTGGCCACCCATGTCTTCTAGATAAGAAACAAGGGCAACGGTTAGGAGGACTGTGCTCACTGGACTTTCATGCATCAGTATTCCTGCGGCCCCGTTTTCTTCTTGAACACGCAGTGCCTACGGTTATTCGTGTTATCGGTGAGCAGATCGCTAAGTTATCTATCGCGCTACAATTCGCATACCTGCATTCGCATATGTAACGATAATTTATCGGAGAATGAGGCAAAACAAAGCGCATGTAGTGTTCGCACACTTTTTGTTCTTATTCACTTGGTGCTCATTGTGTGCAGAGTAATAGTTATGGTGATTTTGAACAAAACTGAAGTGTCATAATTCTGGCGGGACTAAGCGTCATTTCTTCTTGTTAGAACTGAAGAACACAAGCAGTGTGCACACTAAGGAACGTGCGTATGTGCGAAGCAAATAAGCAGCGCTGCAGATATGAAAGGTACAGTGCTGCTTGCTTTAATCCATCTGTGGAAGATGCCACGAACGCCGAATAAAAGTTCCAAGAATAAGTTTCCAAGTAAAATCGAGGCGAATTTAACGGTAGTACACTTAAACATCACTATCTAGTCATGATCGAGTCGATATTAGTTTAGGCGTTGACTTGAAGCGCACTCGTGGAGGACTCGCCGGCGATCGCCTTAGCGCGAGTCCTTAGCAATCAGGGACCTGCGAAAACTAATTCGCGATCAAATTTCGCGCTAGTGTCAACAAAATGACGTCACTTGTTCACCAGCTATTGCATCACATCCGCTTTATTTTTTGTTCCGCCGGAAGTGTTCCCTCCTCACACAGATGGCGCTAAGCCCCATGAGCAGCTGATGAGCCGCCATTTTCTGAACGTATGGGCTTCTATGGAAGCTTCGCTACCAGTTACATTTACCTTGCCTCGGTGTTACATGCGCCAGCGTTTTCGCAGCGCAGTCAAAGTTAACGCCCACAATGCATAAGATAGCAGTGAACGGGCACTTGTACACTAAGTTCTGCTAGTATACGCTCTGTTGTGCTTCAAGGTACGTACGTTGAAGCCAACCGAATACGTCACCCTCATTCTCGCATGTACACATAGACGGGCAGATGAGCTAGTGTTTGGTATTCTGTGCAATATATAACGCAGCCGGCTGGAACAGGCGCGATGACTGATTAATGATGTGCCCTGTATCTTCTAGCTACTGTGTTAATGCATTTACATGCAAAGAAAGCCGTGATATGTTGCAAGCTTGCGACTCCCACTGACGGGGTTGGAAGATCTATACCTTGAGAGAGCAAACAGTACAAAATGTTCACTGGAAATCTCAATATTTTAATGTTACACTTACTAAACGACTTATGTCATCTTTGCCGTGCAGGACGAGTACGATGTCGAGCACATGATCGAGCTGGGAAGATCGAAGAACATTCCTTCCGAGGGAAAGGACAATCCGGGCTTCGCCTCCAGCGACGAGAAACCCAGCATCAACGGCCTCGTGGACTCCTCCAAGGCAACCGCCAACGGCGTCGCTGCGAACGGCGGCGGCATCGTTCATCGACGCTCCATGCCAGGCGTCGTCGCTTCCAGCCCGGAAATGATCGCCTTTCGCCCAATCACGAACGAGTACTCGGCAGCGCCACCGACAAAAACGGAAGCGGCTCATGCTTATTCGAGCGACGCTTCGGCGATGACTTCCGCAAAATCTGCTCCTCCTGCCCTCGATCGGCGGACAGCTGGAGCTGCGGCCACAAGCAGTGCCGAGGACGTCAGAAAGCGGATAAACGTAGACTCGGCGGGACTTCCCAGCGCGCCGTCGACAGGCCGAGATACGCACACGAAAGGCGAATCGGACGATCACGACAAGACCCCGATGACGACGAGTAAAGAGCACGGATCAGTGGACTCGCCGCCGTCCCACAGGTCGCGGCGCTCGGGGTCTTCCAGGAGGGAGAAGCATCGCCGTACGAGGCATTCCTCGTCACCAAACTCCAGGCGCAGACATTCGTCGCCGAAGCGTGAACCAGCGGGCGATGAATCAGCGACAGCATTCTGAACATTTCGCCGTTTCCACGAAACCGTGATATAAGCGCTGGACGCACTGATATAGTATGTTATGCACGTTAAACCCGAGTCACACTTTCACATTTCGGGCAACAGGTCCCAGTGGCGGTCTCTTCCATTCGTCGTGTCTTTCGGCTTGGACTACGCCGGTGACGAGTTTTGAGAGCAATGAGATTTTTATCTGACTGACTTGGAATGCCCGATTGTAACTGTGATGTTAGTTTTCGCTACTTGAGTGGGCGCTGAGCTATTTTAGCCATTTTATCCGCGCATCCAGAAATGACGCAGAGAGCTATTCCTGTTTGCAGTCTCGAAGCCAGGAGCGTTCGCAGGTTGAATTTTCACCAAATCGCTCTTCCCTCTTGTTCTGTTGATTTGTTCATTGTCATGTCTCAGTCATATGCGATATTATATTACAAAGAAAATTGCGTCACATGGTAACGAAATCTTGTGCAACCGCACAAACTTCGCCGCGTTTCAGTGGCATGAAAGTACATAAGAACGTTTACGAATTATTAGACACGTGTTGTATTAAAATATGCATTTGCTGCATGTTGTACACTTGGAGTGACGTTTAGTTCGAATAAAATGCACGAACGTCCAATTATTCCCTGCAATCACTGTGATTTGATAGTTCATCGTTGAGCCTCCTATGGATATTCCGCGTCATCTTGGGGAATTGCTCTAACAAGAAGCTGCAAGAACGTTATAAAATAGTTCTACTCCACGCTATGTAAATAGAACATAACGTATACAAATCATAGCGACGAAAAACCTATGTGAAAACTTTTGTAAATTCACATTCAAGGAAAGTCGCGTGGTTTCTTCCTGAAGGAAATAAACGTGACAAAAAAAAAAGACTAGTCTCTTTATTCTGTATGCTGTGATTGCATAGGAAGCTCACATTTTTGTCGATGTATCAAAAAGGTATTTAGAATTACTATTAAAACACACATAAAAACCACTGACTTTTTTATTTCTTTAACTTTTATTTCTTTAAAAATTCTGGCGCATGATAAAACCAAGCAAAGATAATTGCATCACCCTAACTGATAAGTCAGGCAACGCCATCTCTGACAACGCATGCTGTGACGTTCTAAACGAGGTATTTTCAAATAATTTTTCTTCCAACACAAACACATCAGTGCCACCATCCCATACTTACAACTACACAGCCATGTTTCCTGTAGAAATCAACTTCGACGGTGTGACAAAACTTATTAAATCACTAAAATCATTTTCCGCGCCAGGATCCGATCAAATTGAAGCAAAGTTTCTAAAGAGTACAATGACCTATTCATCTGTCTTATTAACTATGATATTTAAACAGACTCTTGACACTGGTTCTCTTCCGTCAAACTGGAAAACCGGGAAGGTAATTCCATTCTATAAATCAGGTAACAGGCATTCCCCTCTTAACTACCGGCCCATCTCCCTTACTAGCATACCATGCAAACTTCTTGAACATATCCTGTTCTCACATGTGGTAAACTTCCTTGAATCTAACTCGTTTTTTTCATCATCACTACACGGATTTCGCAAAACCTACTCCTGTGAAACACAACTAACGTCTTTTGTGCACAAATTGCACATTATTCTAGATAACTCTTCATTCGCCGACTGTATTTTCCTCGATTTCTCGAAAGCATTCGACAAAGTTTGCCATGAATTACTTTTATATAAGCTTAGTCTACTTAACATTGACCCTAAACTTCTGACCTGGATTGAAGGTTTTCTTCACAACCGGTCCCAATTCGTTTCAGCCAACAACACTACTTCAGGACTTAGCGCTGTCAAATCTGGTGTTCCGCAAGGTTCAGTGCTTGGTCCCCTTCTTTTTTTAATATACATAAACGACTTACCTTCTTGCGTTTCCTCAAATATTCACCTTTTTGCAGACGATTGCGTAATCTTTAGGAAAATAACTAGTGATAACGATATAAATGTTCTTCAATCTGACCTTAACGCAGTCTGTTTATGGTGCAAGGATTGGCAAATGGAACTAAACATAACGAAATGTAAATTTATGCGAGTAACCCGGTCGAAAACAATTCAACCTGTTTATAGACTCAATAGCGAACCATTAGAACATGTGTCATCGTACAAATATCTTGGTGTACACATAACGTCTAACATAACCTGGAATGATCATATCGCACATATTCTGAATAAAGCAAATAGCATGCTCGGTTACATTCGTCGAAATTTTTCAAGATCACCTTCATCCTTAAAGCTTCTCTTATACAAAACACTAATTAGATCTAAGCTCGAATATGCTGCATCAGTATGGGATCCATTTCATGAAAATCTCACACACGCACTAGAAATGATACAGAACAATTCTATTCGTTTTATTTGCTCTCAGTACAGTCGCACCGCTAGCATAACAGCAATGAGAAGTAATCTTAATTTACCATCTCTCGCATCTCGACGTAAAACACATCGTCTAGTTCTTTTTCATAAGCTCTACTACCATCCCTACTTGCATAACGAACTAATTAATCCTCCGCAGTATGTTTCCAGTAGACTAGACCATATTCATAAAGTCGGAATTCCACCATGTAGAACTCACGCTTTCATGAATTCATTCATACCACGTACATCAAAAGAGTGGAATTGCCTTCCCGCACTAACGGCTGAAATTAAAGATTCTGAACTTTTCATGCGTGCTTTACCAGTGACATCATAAATTTCTTTTTAATTTTTTTTTGCTGCATTTTAATGTACACAGTGTAATTGCTGTTTCATTATACATTATGTACGGCAGTATTTCACTTGTCACTCTTTATTGTGTTATTCTTAGTTTTTTTTTCTTTGTTTTCCTCTTCAAATGTCAGTGTGTAACATTGTTGGTTTACTCATTGTGTTATTTGTATTGTTAATGTGTGCATATTGTGTAAACTTGCTCTATTATTGTATAAATGGGAATAACCACTGCATTTGTAAATATAACCACTCCCCTCTGTAATGTCTGTTGACCCTGAGGGTAAATAAATAAATAAATAAATAAACCGTAACAACCCGTACTTGTCCTAATCACCTGGTTATGAGGCTAATGGCGGCTCTTTCAAAAAGGCAACGCGGGACCTGCGCTCTCTTAGCAGCTGAATGTTCGACCGTTTATGTCAAGCAGCCATCAGTTGTATCAAAATCTCTCTAGAGGCAGACTATGTCGGGAGGCGGGAGGAGTTGACTTAGTGTTCTTTTCCGTGGTCGTCTGACTTGGACAGCAAAGCAACCTGCATCCTTCAACGCTGATTTATCAAGGCCGCCTTCCTTCCTTCCTTCTTTCCTTTGCACGCATGCTTGCTTGCTTGCTTCTTTGTCATCTACGGAAAGCTCGCCATGGGCATGTGTGGAGCGGATACACTTCTTACGGCCTCTAGCGTTTCATGGAAATTATTAATGCGAATTAAAGAGCAAATTTCACAAATCTAGTGTCGGTGTTAGCATCGGCGTCAGTCGCGTTGGTTGTTAGCAAAAAATCGGCGTTTTCCTTAAAGGAAAAATCGCTATTGATTGAACTTGGGCGGGAGCTGCTTTCCTCGCACCGACAAAATCTGCGGCTGAAATTCTTTTTCCAGATATTTAATGATAAAACAGGAACTAAGAAGGAAAAGTACTTTAAAGAACATCATTACCATTCACACAAAACTGGTCAGGTTTTCAAAATAAGAAACTTTCGTACTAAGACGGGCCTATTCGCAAAATCATTTTTTGTTAGAACCATTAAAGTGTGGAACAAGTTATCTCAAACGCAAGTGTGCTGTAAAAATGAAGATTTATTGATGTCAACGCTATAACCTCCTGCTGTAACGCCTTCGGGTAATGCGGGGTAATTTCTGAATAAGTCAATAAATCAGGGATCTGAGCCGCAATGGCACCCAGGTCTTTTGAGTAGCACTGAAGTGTTCTCTCACAGACATTTCCGGATGTACGTCACATAAACAAGGACCACAGATCACTTAGTGCGAGGAGTAGCGTTAAAAAGTGTAATATTGCGTGGAAGAAGCGTAGAATGGCCCGAGGTGTAACACCATGTGAATTGCACTACGAGTGACCCAACCACTACAAAGCGCTCAGGCATAACTGATTATCATCCTCAACCACATCATAAACAAAGTGAGCAGCTGCGTAGGTGCTCGTATTGCCTTGCATAGAGTTTCAAATAAATACAATAGAGGGAAGTCTGGCGCTAGTGTCCATGGGAGATGCAAAACTCACGCCGCTTGAGCCAGAATGGGAATGATGGGTAGTTGACGGATTTGTCTAAACTTCGTTCTTTCGGCTCCGTTTGGCTACGTGGCCCTGAATCCGCTTTGCCGCAAGACAAAGTTCAGCAAAGGTTTAGCAGTTACGCTTCACCACCTTGACCTTTTTTAGGCTCACCAGTTCAAATCGGCCCACGAAGTTCACAATGGTCCATTCTTTTATCCGAAACAAACGCCAAACACCACAATAAACAAAGCCACAAGTGCGTTCGAAGCCCGCAAGCACCAACACTAGGCAAATCCGTGTACTAGCCATCATTCCCATGGTGGCTGAACGATTTCAGCGCCGGAGTTCCCTCTAGATAATTTTAGGAAACTCTATATTGCCTTGCACGCCCGTATTGTTTACGTCACTAATTTAGAACATTATGAAATATGGCCTAGTGAGCGTTTTGCAACTGTACTTGCAGCCGGCATGCATTGTAGAGGAGTTTCAAGTGGCTAATGTTACGCGCACAGAGGTTCCTTTCCTCGGGACACGGTTTAATTGTCCACCGAGAAGTAAAGCGTGGTATGCGAAAGACAAGATAGGAATGGGGTCTGATTACGCTATCGTGTTCAACTTTCAAAGGCGAGGCTAGTGTCCTCCAAGTTTCTACAGCTAAATATATCGGATCTCGGCAGGAATGGTGTCATTCGATACAGCAAGACAAGCGGCACCCGAAGATACTTGAAGTAGTTTGGCAAACTTTTATTGCCTTTTGCTTAGCAAAGAAACTCGCCGTGAAGCCGTTCCCTTCGCTCTTTATAGGGCAGTATCGGCGCAGCACTTGAACCTCTGAAAAAACGCGCATTGGCAGTGACTGACTGGTAGCAATTCAGCTCGGAAAATAAGCATCAAGTCATGTAACCGAGTTGATTGTTTCTTGCGCCGTGCTACTGTATAGCTTTACATGCTCTAAGCGCGCTCTAGGACGTGGCCATCGCGTGTTTGGCTCACATACTCTTTTCATTTGCTTCAATCGTGTTCTGCTATGCTCCCTCCTCATTTTTCTTTCCACCGTGACGCCCAACGTCAAGTTCGGCGTGCTGTCTAGCGTTCCCGTTTAGTGAAGGCCGAAGATGTTACCGAGAAACACGCAGGAAATAGGCGAAAGCTGCATGCTTGTAGCGCAAGAAGAAATTGCCAAAAAAAGCATGGAATTTGATGCAAAAACTGGCAAATGCCGGACGCGCGTAGTACTTGTGGACAAAATCTATCAGATTAACAAACAAGCCAGCAAGAGGGAACGAGATCAAACTAGCGCTAAGCAAGAACGAACAACAAAGACACACTGCGAAAAGACGCAAACAGGCAAGAAGAAACCCAGACCATCATTTCTATATTGGAGACAGATGGGAATATCACCGGACACGGACCAAAACCAGGCAAACAGCTTGCCCAAATTAAGAGTATTTAACGAAAGCCCTCGCAGTAGCCAGCACGCCCAATAGGAGACATTTTCCAAGGTGACAACTCACGGGCAATGGCCTCAGAAATTTAGAAGGGAGAATACTGCCGAATGCGACATGTGTAATGTCCTGTCCGAGGCGAATACAACTCAGAACCCACGTCTACAACATGTCGCCATTGGAGAAGGTGCTTGCGAATACATCGTGGCGGGACACATATTAGCAAACCTATAGTTACACCAGCTGGACGACGACCTGCGGCACCATTTGCAAAGGTGAGTGTTGACCAGAGGGAGTGTCATCTGAAAAATGCGTGACAGTTTCAAACGGAAAACAGCGACGTTGAAGCGAGATCGGCGGGAGAATCATCTCGAAAATGCGTGACACTTTCAAAAAATCCAGCGACCTCCACTTCGCGAACTTTGTCGAAACAAAGAAGCTAATGGCCGTCCTTGACCAGGCTATACTAATAATAATAATAATAATAATAATAATACTATGTGGGGTTTTACGTCCCAAAACCACGATATGATTATGAGAGACGCCGTAGTGGAGGGCTCCGGAAAATTTGACCATCTGGTGTTCTTTAACGTGCACTGACGTCGCACAGTTCTCGGGCCTCTACCATTTCGCCTCCAAAGAAATGCAACCCTTGATCAGGCTATAACACTTCTATGTTTTTCAAGTCTTCCCTTCGTTGGCGCTTAGCTTCGGCCTCTCCCGCGCGAACAGCGCAGTTGGCTTGGCGACGACATGACCGCTGACGCTCGCGTCGGGCGGCATCTTCCTCGGGAGCAGTCTTGGCCATTATGAAAGTGCAAATTCCCATAGAACCAGCGCTCTCCTTTACATTACACCGAGACACTCACTGACCTACTTCTCGAAACGGCTATATTCTTCCGCTGAGACTCACTCTCGCCCCTCCTGACGCGACACTCATTAGTTCACTCTTTTCGCAGGGTCTCACTCTCCCCCCTTCGTGGCACGCCCCTCATTGGCTCACCCGCCAAGCATCCCCCCGCGCCACTCTTGGCACGGCGAAGCCCTCCCCTTCGTACGGAGCCTCTCTCTGGCCACACTGCGATGCCACGTGACCAGCGCTACGCCATCGGAGGGGAAGCCGTCGACTAAGGACAGCTTCGCTGTTAAAGAACACGGCCCATCCACTTCGTGATGACGGTCGCACAGCGAAGTTGTTTATGCGGCACTCTTTGCAGTGGCCCATGCTGCCCTCGGTAGCGGCGGCAAACCTTCATTCCCGCGTTCGCATTTCAGAGAATTCGACTCTCCGCTGGCGAATTCCTTACGCTTCCCGAACTGGCATTTCGCAGTCGTCGGCTCTCTGTTGGCGCTTGGCCTCCGCTTCGCGAGCTCGCAACGCTGCATCTTCGGCACGATGACGTTTACACGCGCGAGTCAATGCTACGGAGATCATGTGTAGTCAGGAAAGCACGTGAGTCTACCCGATTGGCTAGCGAGATAACGTGATGTCGTGAATCTGCCACTGATTTTAAATGCGTGCGCTTACACCTTCTCAAGGAAAAATTATAGCGCAAGACAACACAAGGGCAGACAAGGAGTACAGGCATGGTGCTGTCTTGTCCTTGTGTTGTTTTGCACTAAATTTTTCCTTGAGAAGTAATGAACCAAATAGCGCATGATAACGTATTGCCACATCTGATTGGTCACGTAACCTGCAAGCTCAGCCAATTCCGTGTCTCCTGCTAGCACCGACTACCACTACTGCCACTACGACACAGACTAGACTAAAGCCTCGCTTTAACACAGACACCGATGCCGGTTTCCTCCGGCGGAGAGCGACGTTGATGGTGCACAAGCCAAAGGACCACCTCGAAAATACGCAGCGCTTTGAAACGGCGGACAGCGACCATGTCGGTGGACAAGCCATAGGATCATCTGGAAAATGCGTGACGGTCTGAAACGGCGGACAGTGACTTTGACAGCGGTTAAGCTGGAGGATCATATCCAAAATAAGCGACGCCTTGACACGGCGGACAGCGACGATGTCGGCGGACAAGCCGGAGGTTCATGTCGGAAATAAGCGACGCTTGAAAGGGCGGATAGCGACGACGACGGTGGAGGAACCGCAGGATCATCTCGAAAATACGCGACGCCTTAAAACGGCGGATGGCGATTTATTACGGTGGTTAAGCCACAGGATCATCTCAAAAATACGTTACGCTTTGAAAGGGCAGAAAGCGACGATGACGCTGGTTCAGCTAGAGGATCAGCGCTCGTGTGCGTCGTGTCTTTATTAAGTTGGGCATCTTGTGTGTTTTCACTCCTACTTTTACACCTGGACTATGTACCAACTAGGCCCAAACGAAGATTTATTGGAGTGGGAACGACGATGACGGTGGACATGCTTCAGGATCATCTACAGAATTCGCGACGCTTTGTGCGGCGGGCAGAAACGATGATGGCGGACAAGTTCAAGAATCATTCGTAAAATTCGTGGCCCTTTTAAACGGCGGGCAGCCGCTATCACGGTGGACAAGACGGAGGATCGTCTAAAAATGCTTGACGGTTTGAAACAGCAGACAGGGACGATGACGGTGAACATGCTGAAGAATCATCTACAAAATTCGTGACGCTTTGAAACGGCGGACAGCGACTATGACGGTGGTTCAGCCAGAGGATCAGCGCTCATGCCCGTCGTGTCTTTTTTAAGTGGCGCATCTTGTGTTTTTGCACTGTTGCTTTAACCTCAGGAATATATGCACCAACAAGGCCCAAATGAAGCTTCATAGTAGCGAGGGGCAACGACGATGACGGTGGATATGCTGGAGCATCATCTACATAATTCGCGACACTATGAGCGGCGGGCAGAAGCAATGATGGTGGAAAAGCTCGAGAATCATTTATAAATATCATGGCCCTTTGAAACAGCGGGCACCTACTATCGCGGTGCAAAAGATGGAGGATCATCTAGAAAATTCGTGACGCACTGAAACGGCAGACAGCGACGATGACGGTTCACAAGCCAGAGGATCATGTAGAACATGCATGACGCTACGAAAACGGTGGATGGCGACAATGACGGTTGACAATCAGGTGTGGCTTTAAAGCAACGGGAAGCGATGATGACGGCAGACAAGCCGAAGGATCATCTCAATTATGCGCGAAGCTTTTCAATGTCGGACAGTGACAGTGGACACGCTGGAGGATCATCTATAAAACTTCCGACGCTTTGAAGCGGCGGGCAGCGACAATGACCGTGGACAAGCTCGAGAATATTTTATGAAATCCGTGGGCTTTGAAATGGCGGGCAGCGTCTATGACGGTGGACAAGCCGGTGGATCATCTCGAAAATACGCGACGAATTAAAACGGCGGGCAACGACGATTACTGTGGACAAGCCGGAGGATCATTTCGTAAATACGCGACACAATAAAACGGACAGCGACGATGACGGTGGACAAGCCGTAGGATCGTCTCGGAAATACGCGGCGCATTAAAACGGCGGACAAAACAATGACAGCGGACAAGCCGCAGCATCATTTCGAATATACGCGACGCAATAAAACGGCGGACAGCAACGATCACGGTGGACAAGCCGGAGGATTATCTCGAAAATACTCGACACAATAAGACGGCGGACAGCGACGACGACGGTGGACAAGCCGTAGGATCGTCTCAAAAATACCCGACGCATTAAAACGGCTCACAGCGACGATGACGGTAGACAAGCCGTAGCATCATTTCGAAAATACGCGACGCAATAAAACGGCGGATAGCGACGATGGCTGTGGACAAGCCGGAGGATCATTTCGTAAATACGCGACATAATAAAACGCCGGACAGCGACGGTGACGGTGTACAAGCCGTAGGATCATCTCGAAAATATGAGACGCAATAAAACGGTGGACAAAACAATGACGGCGGACAAGCCGGAGCATCATTTCGAATATACGCGACGCAATAAAACAGCGGACAGCGACTATGACGGTGGACAAGCCGGAGAATCATTTCGTAAATACGCGACACAATAAAACGGACAGCGACGATGACGGTGGACAAGCCGTAGGATCGTCTCGGAAATACGCGACGCATTAAAACGGCGGACAAAACAATGACGGCGGACAAGCCGGAGCATCATTTCGAATATACGCGACGCATTAAAACGGTGGACAGCGACGATGACGGTGGACAAGCTGGAGCATCATCTCGAAAGTACGCGACGCAATAAAACGACGGAAAGCGACGGTGACGGTGGACAAGCCGTAGGATCGTCTCGGAAATACGCGACGCATTAAAATGGCGGACAAAACAATGACGGCGGACAAGCCCGAGCATCATTTCGAATATACGCGACGCAATAAAACGGTGGACAGCGACGATGACGGTGGACAAGCTGGAGCATCATCTCGAAAGTACGCGACGCAATAAAACGACGGAAAGCGACGGTGACGGTGGACAAGCCGTAGGATCGTCTCGGAAATACGCGACGCATTAAAATGGCGGACAAAACAATGACGGCGGACAAGCCGGAGCATCATTTCGAATATACGCGACGCATTAAAACGGTGGACAGCGACGATGACGGTGGACAAGCTGGAGCATCATCTCGAAAGTACGCGACGCAATAAAACGACGGAAAGCGACGGTGACGGTGGACAAGCCGTAGGATCGTCTCGGAAATACGCGACGCATTAAAATGGCGGACAAAACAATGACGGCGGACAAGCCGGAGCATCATTTCGAATATACGCGACGCATTAAAACGGTGGACAGCGACGATGACGGTGGACAAGCTGGAGCATCATCTCGAAAGTACGCGACGCAATAAAACGACGGAAAGCGACGGTGACGGTGGACAAGCCGTAGGATCGTCTCGGAAATACGCGACGCATTAAAATGGCGGACAAAACAATGACGGCGGACAAGCCGGAGCATCATTTCGAATATACGCGACGCATTAAAACGGTGGACAGCGACGATGACGGTGGACAAGCTGGAGCATCATCTCGAAAGTACGCGACGCAATAAAACGACGGAAAGCGACGGTGACGGTGGACAAGCCGTAGGATCGTCTCGGAAATACGCGACGCATTAAAATGGCGGACAAAACAATGACGGCGGACAAGCCGGAGCATCATTTCGAATATACGCGACGCATTAAAACGGTGGACAGCGACGATGACGGTGGACAAGCTGGAGCATCATCTCGAAAGTACGCGACGCAATAAAACGACGGAAAGCGACGGTGACGGTGGACAAGCCGTAGGATCGTCTCGGAAATACGCGACGCATTAAAATGGCGGACAAAACAATGACGGCGGACAAGCCGGAGCATCATTTCGAATATACGCGACGCAATAAAACGGTGGACAGCGACGATGACGGTGGACAAGCTGGAGCATCATCTCGAAAGTACGCGACGCAATAAAACGACGGACAGCAACGATGACGGTGGACAAGCCGTAGGATCGTCTCGGAAATACGCCGCGCATTAAAATGGCGGACAAAACAATGACGGCGGACAAGCCGGAGCATCATTTCGAATTTACGCGACGCATTAAAACGGTGGACAGCGACGATGACGGTGGACAAGCCGGAGGATTATCTCAAAATACTCGACACAATAAGACGGCGGACAGCAACGATGACGGTGGACAAGCCGTAGGATCGTCACGGAAATACGCCGCGCATTAAAATGGCGGACAAAACAATGACGGCGGACAAGCCGGAGCATCATTTCGAATATACGCGACGCATTAAAACGGTGGACAGCGACGATGACGGTGGACAAGCTGGAGCATCATCTCGAAAGTACGCGACGCAATAAAATGACGGACAGCAACGATGACGGTGGACAAGCCGTAGGATCGTCTCGGAAATACGCCGCGCATTAAAATGCCGGACAAAACAATGACGGCGGACAAGCCGGAGCATCATTTCGAATATACGCGACGCAATAAAACGGTGGACAGCGACGATGACGGTAGACAAGCTGGAGCATCATCTCGAAAGTACGCGACGCAATAAAACGGCGGGCAACGACGATGACTGTGGACAAGCCGTAGGATCGTCTCGGAAATACGCCGCGCATTAAAATGGCGGACAAAACAATGACGGCGGACAAGCCGGAGCATCATTTCGAATATACGCGACGCAATAAAACGGTGGACAGCGACGATGACGGTGGACAAGCCGGAGCATCATTTCGAAAGTACGCGACGCAATAAAACGACGGACAGCAACGATGACGGTGGACAAGCCGTAGGATCGTCTCGGAAATACGCCGCGCATTAAAATGGCGGACAAAACAATGACGGCGGACAAGCCGGAGCATCATTTCGAATTTACGCGACGCATTAAAACGGTGGACAGCGACGATGACGGTGGACAAGCCGGAGGATTATCTCAAAATACTCGACACAATAAGACGGCGGACAGCAACGATGACGGTGGACAAGCCGTAGGATCGTCACGGAAATACGCCGCGCATTAAAATGGCGGACAAAACAATGACGGCGGACAAGCCAGAGCATCATTTCGAATATACGCGACGCATTAAAACGGTGGACAGCGACGATGACGGTGGACAAGCTGGAGCATCATCTCGAAAGTACGCGACGCAATAAAACGACGGACAGCAACGATGACGGTGGACAAGCCGTAGGATCGTCTCGGAAATACGCCGCGCATTAAAATGGCGGACAAAACAATGACGGCGGACAAGCCGGAGCATCATTTCGAATATACGCGACGCAATAAAACGGTGGACAGCGACGATGACGGTGGACAAGCTGGAGCATCATCTCGAAAGTACGCGACGCAATAAAACGACGGACAGCAACGATGACGGTGGACAAGCCGTAGGATCGTCTCGGAAATACGCCGCGCATTAAAATGGCGGACAAAACAATGACGGCGGACAAGCCGGAGCATCATTTCGAATATACGCGACGCAATAAAACGGTGGACAGCGACGATGACGGTAGACAAGCCGGAGCATCATTTCGAAAATACGCGACGCAATAAAACGGCGGACAGCAACGATCACGGTGGACAAGCCGGAGGATTATCTCGAAAATACTCGACACAATAAGACGGCGGACAGCGACGACGACGGTGGACAAGCCGTAGGATCGTCTCGAAAATACCCGACGCATTAAAACGGCTCACAGCGACGATGACGGTAGACAAGCCGAAGCATCATTTCGAAAATACGCGACGCAATAAAACGGCGGGCAACGACGATGACTGTGGACAAGCCGGAGGATCATTTCGTAAATACGCGACACAATAAAACGGACAGCGACGATGACGGTGGACAAGCCGTAGGATCGTCTCGGAAATACGCGACGCAATAAAACGGCGGACAAAACAATGACGGCGGACAAGCCGGAGCATCATTTCGAAAATACGCGACGCAATAAAACGGCGGGCAACGACGATGACTGTGGACAAGCCGGAGGATCATTTCGTAAATACGCGACACAATAAAACGGACAGCAACGATGACGGTGGACAAGCCGTGGGATCGTCTCGGAAATACGCCGCGCATTAAAATGGCGGACAAAACAATGACGGCGGACAAGCCGGAGCATCATTTCGAATATACGCGACGCAATAAAACGGTGGACAGCGACGATGACGGTGGACAAGCTGGAGCATCATTTCGAAAGTACGCGACGCAATAAAACGACGGAAAGCGACGGTGACGGTGTACAAGCCATAGGATCATCTCGAAAATATGAGACGCAATAAAACGGTGGACAAAACAATGACGGCGGACAAGCCGGAGCATCATTTCGAATATACGCGACGGCAATTAAAACGGCGGACAGCGACGATGACGGCGGACAAGCCGGGGCATCAATTCGAAAATACGCGACACAATAAAACGGACAGCAACGATGACGGTGGACAAGCCGTAGGATCGTCTCGGAAATACGCAACGCATTAAAACGGCGGACAAAGCAATGACGGCGGACAAGCCGGAGCATCATTTCGAATATACCCGACGCATTAAAACGGTGGACAGCGACGATGACGGTGGACAAGCCGGAGGATCGTCTCGAAAATATGCGACTCATTAAAACGGACAGCGACGATGACGATGCACAAGCCGTAAGATCGTCTCGAAAATACTCGACACAATAAGACGGCGGACAGCGACGACGACGGTGGACAAGCCGTAGGATCGTCTCGAAAATACCCGACGCATTAAAACGGCTCACAGCGACAATGACGGTAGACAAGCCGAAGCATCATTTCGAAAATACGCGACGCAATAAAACGGCGGGCAACGACGATGACTGTGGACAAGCCGGAGGATCATTTCGTAAATACGCGACACAATAAAACGGACAGCAACGATGACGGTGGACAAGCCGTAGGATCGTCTCGGAAATACGCGACGCAATAAAACGGCGGACAGCGACGATGACGGTGGACAAGCCAGAGGATCGTCTCGAAAATACGCGACGGATTAAAACGGCGGACAGCGACGATGACGGCGGACAAGCCGGGGCATCAATTCGAAAATACGCGACACAATAAAACGGACAGCAACGATGACGGTGGACAAGCCGTAGGATCGTCTCGGAAATACGCAACGCATTAAAACGGCGGACAAAGCAATGACGGCGGACAAGCCGGAGCATCATTTCGAATATACCCGACGCATTAAAACGGTGGACAGCGACGATGACGGTGGACAAGCCGGAGGATCGTCTAGAAAATATGCGACTCATTAAAACGGACAGCGACGATGACGATGCACAAGCCGTAAGATCGTCTCGAAAATACGCGACGCAATAAAACGACGGACAGCGACGGTGACGGTGGACAAGCCAGAGGATTATCTCGGAAATACGCAATGCATTAAAACGGACAGCAACGATGACGGTGGACAAGCCGTAGGATCGTCTCGGAAATACGCGACGCATTAAAACGGGCAGCGACGATGACGATGCACAAGCCGTAAGATCGTCTCGAAAATACGCGACGCAATAAAACGACGGACAGCGACGGTGACGGTGGACAAGTCGGAGGAACATCTCGGAAATACGCAATGCATTAAAACGGACAGCAACGATGACGGTGGACAAGCCGTATGATCGTCTCGGAAATACGCGACGCATTAAAACGGACAGCGACGATGACGATGCACAAGCCGTAAGATCGTCTCGAAAATACGCGACGCAATAAAACGACGGACAGCGACGGTGACGGTGGACAAGTCGGAGGAACATCTCGGAAATACGCAATGCATTAAAACGGACAGCAACGATGACGGTGGACAAGCCGTATGATCGTCTCGGAAATACGCGACGCATTAAAACGGACAGCGACGATGACGATGCACAAGCCGTAAGATCGTCTCGAAAATACGCGACGCAATAAAACGACGGACAGCGACGGTGACGGTGGACAAGCCGGAGGATCATCTCGGAAATACGCAATGCATTAAAACGGACAGCAACGATGACGGTGGACAAGCCGTATGATCGTCTCGGAAATACGCAATGCATTAAAACGGACAGCGACGATGACGATGCACAAGCCGTAAGATCGTCTCGAAAATACGCGACGCAATAAAACGGCGGACAGCGACGATGACTGTAGACAAGCCGGAGGATCATTTCGTAAATACGCGACTCAATAAAACGGACAGCAACGATGACGGTGGACAAGCCGTAGGATCGTCTCGGAAATACGCGACGAATTAAAACGGCGGACAACACAATGACGGCGGACAAGCCATAGGATCATTTCGAATATACGCGAGGCAATAAAACTGTGGACAGCGTCGATGACGGCGGACAAGCCGGAGGATCGTCTCGAAAATATGCGACTCATTTAAAACGGACAGCGACGATGACGATGCACAAGCCGTAAGATTGTCTCGAAAATACGCGACGCAATAAAACGACGGACAGCGACGGTGACGGTGGACAAGCCAGAGGATCATCTCGGAAATACGCAACGCATTAAAACGGCGGACAGCGACGATGACCGTGGACAAGCCGGAGGATCATTTCGTAAATACGCGACACAATAAAACAGCGCACAGCAACGATGACGCCAGACAAGCCATAGGATCGTGTCGAATATACGCGACGCAATAAAACGATGGACAGCGACGATGACGGTGGACAAGCCGGAGGATCATCTCGAAAATACGCGACGCAATAAAACGGCGGACAGTGACGATGACGGTGAACAAGCCAGAGGATCGTCTCGAAAATACGCGACGGATTAAAACGGCGGACAGCGACGATGACGGCGGACAAGCCGGGGCATCAATTCGAAAATACGCGACACAATGAAAAGGCGGATAGCGTCGATGACGGTCGACAAGCCGTAGAGTCGTCTCGAAAATACGCGACGCATTAAAACGGCGGACCAAACAATGACGGCGGACCAGCCGGAGCGTCATTTCGAATATACGCGACGCATTGAAACGATGGACAGCGACGATGACGGTGGACAAGCCGGAGCAGGGTTGCCGTTGGGTGGACTTGAAAAGGAGCCAGAACTCAAGCCAAAAGTAGCCAAAGTAGCCATGCCATTTAATGTTATCGCCAAATATGTAGCCAAATGGAACAGAAGTGGTATTATGAGCGGGTTCTTTAGTATTGATCAATAAATAATAGCATTTTGAATAAGTAAGACCATAGAAAGCCACCGATAAGTTGGAAATAAATGAAATGAACGAATTATGATCAATTCATTACACCTGCATATATTTTATGTAGAATAAGTTCTTGCCAAACACAAAGTTATATTGAATATCCAGCCAGCAAGTCAGTAGGAACTTGCAAGTTGAAACAGATTTTCGTTGAAACTGCAGACGAAATTCTGGTTGTATATGAACAGGCCATGTAAATTTTGTTACAGATATCTGTTTTCTGAAGTTTACACGAGAACACGCACTGCGCATTAAAATTACTCGTAAAACTTGCGCGTAGCATGACAACAGATGGCGGGAAGCTTGAGCCCCCCAGCTGACCACGCGTTCGTCACCACGCACGTAAATTCGCCACTCCATATTTGGAGACGCGCTAAGCGTCGCGTAAGGGTGCCTCGATGCGCACCAGCCTACTGGTGGGTGGAGAACGACCGTACGCATCCGCTGAAGCGAAAGAAAAGCTTAAAAACAATGTATTTCGTCTGAAAAAAATGAGAAAAAATGGCGAATTAATGCGCCAAATCAGCAATTTAAAAGTAGCCAGAAAATAGCCATGGCGCCAACTGCAAATTTTTGTCGCCAGATGGGGCCAAAAAGTAGCCAATTTGGCGCAAAGTAGCCACCAACGGCAACCCTGAGCCGGAGCATCATTTCGAAAATACGCGACGCAATAAAACGACGGACAAAACAATGACGGTGGACAACATGGAGGGTTATTTCGAAAATACGCGATGCAATAAAACGGCGGACCGCGACGATGACGATGGACAAGCCATAGGATCATTTCGAATATACGCGACGCATTAAAACTGTGGACAGCGGCGATGACGGTGGACAAGCCGGATCATCATATATACGCGACGCAATAAAACGGCGGACAAAACAATGACGGTGGACAACATGGAGGATTATTTCGAAAATACGCGATGCAATAAAACGGTGGACAGCGACAATGACGGTGGGCAAGACGTGGGATCGTCTCGAAAATACGCGGCACATTAAAACGGCGGACAGCGACGATGACGATGGACAAGGCGGAGGATCATCTCGAAAATTCGCGACGCATTAAAACGGCGGACAGCGACGATAACGGTGTACAAGCAGTAGGGTCATTTCTGAAACATACACGAGGCATTAAAATAAAGGACAGCGACAATGACGGTGGACAAGCCGGAAAATCATCTCAAAAATGAGTGACGGTTTGAAGCAGCTGACAGCGACGAAGAAGGTGGTCATGCCGGAGGATGATGTACAAAATTTGTGACGCCTTGAAACGGCGGAAAGCGACGATGACAGTTAACAAGCTGGAGCATCATATAGAAAATGCATGACGTTTTGAAATGGCGGACAGCGACGATGACGCTGGCAGGCCGGAAGATCATCTACAAAGCTCACGACGTTTTGAAACGGCGGACAAGTACTATGACGGTGAACAAGCCGCAGGATCATCTAGGAAATGCTTGACGCTTTGAAACGGCGCACAGCGATGATAACGGTATAGAAGGGGGAGGATCATCTCAATAATGCGAGACGCTTTGAGACGGCGGACATTGACAGTGACAACGGAGAGGCCGGAGGATCTTCTACAAAATTCGTGACCTTCTTAAACGGCGGACAGCGACTATGACGGTAGACAAGCAGGAGGATCATCTAAGGCTTTGAAATGGCAGACAGCGACGATGACGGTAGACAATCCGGAGGATCATCTACAAAGTTTGTGACGCTTTGAAACATCGGACAGCGACTACGACGGTGGACAAACCGGAGGAGCAGCTACAAAATGCGCAATGCTTTGAAACGGCGGACAGAGACCATGACGGTAGATTCATTTATGGATAAGTTAAAAAATGCCTGACGCTATAATTCAGGGTAGAAAGCCGCAACGACGGTAGTGCCGCGAGGGTATCATTTAATACTGTTGAACGCTCTGACAAAGGAATCCATGTTACAAGAAAACGGAAAACGTCTTCATAGAAGTAGTTACTGCTTTCTGTACACGATACCAGATACAACACTATCAATTCGCACAGTGTTTTGTTAGTGGGCCGGCACGTTGGGAATTCAGGAGGATGCACCTACGTTGACGTCCATCCCGGCCATCCCGGCGACAAACGTTGACAACCATGAGCAATCCATCGCGCGTTGCTGATGATTGTCGAGGAACTGTGCAGGAACTGGCCTGACATCAGGACACAGCGGGTGATATATGTTGCGACCACAGATGTTCCCAAGCTCAACGAGGGAAGCCGAATCCTCTATCCGCAAATCATTTCGCGAACTCGCTCGGTATGCTGCCGCGAAAGGCATTTATTATTCGGTCTAGCTGTCTATGCTTAGCGAGCGGTTTTAAAGAAGGCTCAACACTACGTTTCGACGACATAGTTGGTGCCTGGTACGCGACGACGGTATACTTGTGATGTACTGAGCTTTTCGAATGCAAGTGACACTGTTCGCTCTGGGCGCCCAGCATGCGAGAATGTGTTGCATTATCCACTGGCGTGTCTTTTAGTGGCGAAGCACCTTATAGGGTCTCCGCCTGTCGGCGGGTCATGTCATGGTCACGGTCTCGGTTTGTCTGCGCGTCATGTCGTCGTCACGATCCATCATAAGCACGTATGCGCCACAAAAATTGGTTAAATACCACTACTCGCCACCGGTCCATACTATGCATGTTATGAGTTAAAGGTTTGTCGTTACTGCCTAAAATATTACGTTTGGCTTAGCAGCGGTGTCAGAATCTCCGACAAAATTTACCAAGGCGCTGATGTTTCTTAACTAAAACCAGAGACACAAACGGGCACCTCTACGGTAAGGTCATCTATTTGAAACATCACTTCTTGAAACATATCTGCAAAGTGATGGTGCATTGGTGGACCGGTGTCGAGTAAAGTGGTAAAGAGTGAAGATTTTGCTGTGGGAAACACCCGTGCACAATGCATGCTTCACCCCTCCCCAGGTTTCACGTTAGTGGAGGTGAAACACCCTTTCTTTTTTACAGCGAAAGCTGTTATGAGATCACAACAAGGGTCGTTTCTGCGCCTTAGTTGTCCGCCGCCGCCGCCGCCGCCGGTGTCCGTAACCAATATCGCACGAAATAAGAAAAAAACTAAATAAAATAAAAAAACACCTGTGACAGAATGGGAATCGAACCCAGGTCCTCTGCGTGGCAGCCCAGCACTCTACCACTGAGCTACGCCACTGCTTGAAACTGCGGTGCAAACTGACACTAGGCAGGCTTCATATCGGGTAAGGAATCGCGTTAACGTGTGTTGTAAAGCGTTTTAGAGCAGTAAAGTAAGAACCAGGCGTCACACAATGCGAATTGCGTAACGAGTGGGTCGTTCAATGCTCCAACCCATTACAAAAGCCTGAGGCATAATTCTACATCGTCGTCAGCCACAGCATCAACAAAGAGTGCACATAATTCGTCACAAGAGTGTAGCGGGCACCGCGCTCTTCTGAAGAATGACGGAGAATGGCATAGTAGACGCTTCCCCACTACACAAAAATTATGATGATTTATAGTGTAGTGGGTACCATGCAAGTGTGCTTGCAGTAGTTGCCCCAAGAGTGTTTAAAAAAGGCTAAAGGCCGCTCTCCCAGCTTTCGCTGTGGCTGTGCTGCGCCTTCTGCGCAGGCCTGGCGGTTTTTTCACTGCGGTGCTTCCTCTATTTTTTTTCGTTGCGCCAGAACGGTCAATTCCATATTATCCCGCCGAAGTCGCTACCTCTCTGCGGCGCTTAACGCATCAGCATTGCTGTTTGCATTGCAAGGGAAGCAGCAGGGGATGTGTAAACATCGCTGTTGCACGCTTAAACTGAATGCGGAAGGCCACGAGATGTCATAGGCTAAAGCGACTCGACAGAGAATCCATGCGGCAAAACTGTGTTGCGGACGCAGATCGTCACAACAGGTACTCGGATATTGGTAAAATGCGCCTTCGCATGGGGATGCTAGAAAAACTATTTTCGTGACTTGAATTCCGTGACGTACGAGCGCGCCAGAATTCATGGCGTAGACCGGGATAAAACAGCGTCTCGATAAAATTGTACAAACTTGCATAAATACATGTTTTTAAATTTTTTTTATTTCAATATATTTCTTGTTTTTTTTTCGTTCTGAAATGTTTTACTTCCATATCTTTTACTGTTTCTTTCCTGTTGTTCCTATTCCGCGATATATTACTTTATTTTTTGTTTCTATTATTATAAAAACCGTGTTACCGTCCAAGTGGATTACCTCCTGTATGGGTTTGTGCTTCCCGTGGCAGACATGTTTATCGGAAAGAAGGTGTTGAGGGTGGACCATCGAAAGAACCATCTTAGAGTGAAGAATGTGGCTATGACCCCAGAAACAGCGGCGTCGACCGCAGGCCAGCGGGAGGACCGTTTGACAAAATGTGCGACACAATGGCCCGGCGGAGAGCGATGATGAAGATGGAGCAGCCACAGAGCCATCTCGTAGATGTGAAAGAGCATATAATTAAAGAGAACGGAAAATACTTTAGACCAGTGGAATGGTAATCAAAGCCACGGCGGTGGTCAAGTAGATCGCCCGTTGTCAATGCTGGGGTTTCTGGGTTCGATTCCCAGTGACACCTGGAACCAGTGGCATAGCCAGGGGGTGGCACACCGGGCACGTGCCCCCCCCCCCCCCCCCCCCGAAATTTTTCTTCGCCATGGCATGCAGAGCGAAAACTGACCATTTCAGGTAGGTGCCACCCCCGAAATCAAAGAGGTGCCCCCCCCCCCCCCCCCCCCGAAAAAAATTTCTGGCTACGCCCCTGCCTGGAACCTACCGGCTTTTCTAATGTGAAGACAGGTACCTCAACATGGAGTGTCATGGTGTGGCACACATCTCGAGAAGATGGACTGTCCTTTCTATTCTTTTTTCCCTCCGCTTCCCCTACCCTAGCCACCATGACGCTGTGCCGTGCTTCCTTATGCATGGGTTGCAGACGTAAGAGTCTTTCTAAACTTCGAACCACATTCAGTGTGACCGTGAACGAGGCTTACGCACAGCGAAATTTTTTGGTCGTCGTTTACGTCTCTCTCCGTAGATGACGCGGATCATAGAGAGTGGTGTGCACGAAGTGAGTGGCGTGCATAAAGTCAAAGTGCAATCAGGACTGGATTTGAGGCAAAGGACTGTGGGATGCCTAGCGTCGGGCGCTTACGGGAAGGCGGCAAATGAGGCTGTAATGGGACGATATGGGATGCACAAGTTTTCAGGTGAGAGATGCTCAGAGTCAAATTAGATTGTAAGAGAGGCTAAGAAAAAAATGGCAGCCGATCCACGAAGTGAATGCTGATGATGGAGCGAAGCCCCTTTAACGAAATGATAAACGATATAAAGAATGTTTATGAAATCCATCCGTCCGTCCGTCCGTCCGTCCGTCCGTCCGTCCGTCCGTCCGTCCGTCCGTCATGGATGGACGGGCGCACGGACGGACGCACGGATGCGCGGATGCACAGACGGACGGACGGACGAACAAATGCCCGGACGGTCAGACGGACGAACAAATGCACGGACGGTCGGACGGACCGATGGACGGACGGACGCACGGACGCACGGACGGACGGACGGACGGACGGACGGACGGACGGACGAACGAACGGACGGAGAGGGTACGGTCTATTTTAAACCTATATGCGCGCTATGAACGCTCTATGTACGGTATATGTAACACCTGTGTTTCGGTCCGACGGGGAGCAACGACGACGGCGACAACGGACATGGTGCGAGCCTAAGGAGCTTCACTCCTAATATGAAGGATAGTAGAGAAGCAGAGAAAGTGTACAGTGGAGGAAAAGAACAAGGAGGCTCACCATCAAATATACAGTGGCAGTGCAAGCGGTATGGAAATAAAGAGCGTAAAGCGAAGAGGCAGAGGGAATTATTGAATAGCAGCGATGGTGGAAAAATCAACTCTGAGTAACTGCCGAAAGGGTACAGATTAAACAAGGAGATAGGCCTTTTATAACCCAAAGGGAAGCGCTTTACTGTTTCAAGAGAGGTCGGGTTGTCTCACAAAGCGTATACTTATAAAGCGAAATTCAGTAAAGAACAAAAATAATGTAGTCGATGGCTCTGGGAATGCTAAGTAAACGACGGAGCATGTTTAAATTGATCGTGAATATATCAGCCCATGTGTACGTTTGGCCACTAACGTACCTTGGGTTTTAGGGTCTGCACTGGAAAAGCAAACATCCCATGGTAGCAAAAATCACATACTCCCCGCAAGGGCGAAGCAATCAATGCCATAGAAACGGATTGGAGTGTTATACGAAGGCCAGCAGCTAACTCTTTTGAATTCGGTCTTGCTCAACTCTACAAAACGCTGGTGTAAGAGAATACGGCCGCTCTAGGACGCCAGGCTGTTTGTCCTCTCCACGCGAAGTAAGCGGCAACAGCATAGCGTGTACAAGGGTGCATGAGCCGTCTGCTGATGTCTGTCGAGATAGCACATGCGCCAGCGCTCACGAATACACTTATAATAAGGTGAAAGCCTTAGATGCCTCATCAAACGGGAAATTTGACCGTCGGCGGCGACCTTTCCGCGGCGCCGGGGACGAGTCATGCAAAATATCACGTGATGGCATCACCATATGGCGTCGTCTTGACATCACAGATCACAAAATTTTGACGTTATCATGACGTCACAAATTCTGGATTGACGTCATGCGACGTAACGCCACACGATGCTGTTATAGCGCCCTCCTTTGGGCGGTGAGCAAAACTAGAGAGCACGCGACCTCAACGAAAGAAAATGAAGACGGCGCTTGGCAGTGGCACGTGAAGCCACGGCTCGTGTTCCCTGCTCCCTTATACATCGACTGAGAAGAAAAAGAAAATGGCTCTCGCCTTCGAATCGTCTTAGGTGAATGCACGAGGGACCATGCGAGTTTTTCCCGATACACTTCTCGGTTCCAGCGCACAAGTTTAGTGGTGGGTCTTTGGTGTATATTGAAGTAAGGTGTATTTAATTTTAGGACACTGAACACTTCAATTCTTAGTACGGTGCTACTTTAGTACGGTCTCACCTGAAATTTCTACAGTCCCGTGGCAGCTAAATATATGAGCGCATTTCGGTGGCTGCCTAAATGCGCAATATGGCACACTAGTTCATTCTCTTTTTGACAGTATCATTACAGAAAGGAAGTCATTCTTACCTTAAAGCTGTGCTTGTTGTTGCAATTCCGCTTTTTCTTCTGCTGTGCTTTGTTCAATCCCTTTATTTCACTCGACAAGACACAGCTACTGCATCACGTATGCATTGAAAAATGTCACAGACAATCTTGCACCGGCTTTTCATTTAGCACATAAGTTGCCTTCCACCTAACTTCCAGCAAAGATTCCTATTTTTTTACTTCACTCCATCTTCGTTTTCATATTTTTGCTTACTGCTTCAGTTAGGCGTCAACGCATCCCATCATTGCAGAGTTTATCGTAGTGTATTGGTATCTTCTTCCTTCTCGCTCGCCTTGGCGTTGCGCACTTACGAAATACCTAGTCGTGTTAACGTCAGCAGCCATAGCAACGTCTGTTAATTCTGCCGGAATTCTACGCAAATTCTTTTACTTTGTTAGAGCCAGGATAACCTTAATTAAATCAGCTTCCTCGAAGCCCCTACTCTTTAAAAGTGGCTTCATTGCTTTTTTCTGTACTTTACTATCTTCTTTCCTGTTTCCCTCTTCCTATCTTCATTTCCTCCATCTCCTCCCTCCTCGCGAAAGAGTAGGCAGGCGTTGTGCGCCTCTTGGTGGCAGTTGCCAGCTTGCTCTCTCCTTCTTTTCTCTGTGTCCTTGTGTATCTGTGCATCCAAATCAAATAGATGTTTTAGTGACGAGACTTCTTCCCTTATGGTTCATCCAGTGCCACAATATGAGCTTGAAGAAATCCAGAACAATGCTGAATACAACCATGAATACAACCGATGGGAAGACTTGGCACCTTTTCTAAGCATTCCGTATCTTAACGGAGTATCCCATCGGTTAAAAAAGGTGGGCAATTGGTACGAATGCGGTGTGGTTTTTCGTGTTGAAGACAAGCTTCTCCAGCCCTGTGCGGACGTGGATAAGTTGTTGGGACAAAGCAAGCGAAATCACGGGTGTGCTATTAAGCACGGCGAAAATTTTGTCGAATACGGCACAGGAGGGGTGTATCGTATGCCGTTATCCTTGTGGAAAGTGCTACGTCGGGCAGTGGGCCGTTGTTTAAATAATAGATTATTACATCATAACGATTCATTGAGGGGACCACCTTGTTCGAACTTTTCATTGCATTGTAGGTGGTGGTGGTGGTCAGAACATTTATTAATCATTAAATGGTTACAGAGAGGTTATTCGGTTGGGGCCGTATTGGCCACCACCCCTAACAGTACTATGTGAAGCCCCTGCTCCGGGGCTCCATTGGCAAGCAACACCGCTCGCGTCCGTTGAACCAGGGCCTCTTGGGCGTTGAGGTCCTGACAGCCGAGCAGGGCCGCCTTCCAGTCCCCTCTCGTAGGGTTGGGGGGGGGGGGGGGGGGGGTAGGAAATGGATAGGTTCGAATGGCACGCCAGACTACGTGAAAGGTGTCAGCCACCTCTCCACAGAAGTGGCACGCGCCCCATCAAAGGATGTATTAAAAAAGGAAGCTAGGGTGCTCTCAAGAATAAAAAAGGAAGATGCACGAGAAATTTAAAGAAGCGTTTTTTATAAACAGATCTGGTAAGACATGCGTCGCGAGGCAGTCTATCATGTTGCACGCCACGAAATTAGATTTCCTGAGCGCTAACCACTAAACGAAACCTTGTATCTTGGTGTTTAAATTTTTACCACCTGACCGTTTGCACTAGTATGCATAGGGTATTTTTTTTCAGTAAAACAAGAGAGACAGAGAGAGATAATTTATTAACAGAAAGGCAGAGAGGTCGGCCTGAGCTACAGTTGGTTCTGGCCTGCTACTCTACACTAGGAAGGGGACAAGGTTGATAGTTTCCACTGTGTACTTGTGGTCTTTTCTTTGGCTCTTGCGCTGATTTTTTCGACGATGCTGAACCAACTCCCCCCAGCAAACCACCCTTCTGAAGTTAAGTCTTCTCCGGTGTTTCGTCGATTCGAAGTCACTAGCCTCTTCAATAAGCAGCTCTTACAAGTTTACCAACGCGTCTTGTCATAAAGTCTGGACGACCTATTGCCACCTTGCGTGCAGGCGGGGCTCTCCCGGTTTTCACTGCTTTGTCTGGTCGCAACTGTTGACAAGCCTGTGCGAACAATCCCTTTACATCGTCTCTTGCTATGTTGCCTGCATTCTTCTTCTCAACAATGATTTGCTGAAGTACGTTTCAATCCGTATCACTCATTTAATACACTTATTGGCCATCACTTATTTCTCCGGTACCTTCAGCAGACCCTTAGTGTCTTGTTAATGTTCTTATTCCCGATACATTTTATCGCTGAGCTATTACATTTCAGTCCGAGTGATTATGGTAGTATATTCATGTAAAATCGTAGCACCACTTGCTGCATCTTACCATGCGTCTACTTCGTTTGCTTTCTCGTCCTCAAGTAAGTACATTCCACAATTTCCACAGTAATGAACAGTTGTAACTCGATTCAACGTAGTGATGACCACGCTCGAATTATTTAGTTAAATAATGAAGTTTTTAAACATCCAGAAAGAGATTTCTTGGTACTTCGAAATCAAAACTCGCAACGTAGCGACACCCAAAAGCTACCGCGGCATTTAATTTGCCACCAGCACAAGCCTTCGCGTTCTGCGAGGGCAGGCTGAACATAGAGCCTCCTACGTCACCCGAACATAACGCCTCCCATGTCCGTGCGATACAGGCGGTAGACGGTCACCAGAAGCCATAGAGTTTCATACAATAATACCTAGAGTGGAATCTGTCGCTGCGATCGTTGTACCACCATGGGAATGATGGGAAGTACAGGCTTCTGATTGGATAGCGTTAGCTAGCGAAGTGTCAACGGATTTTTTTCTACAGTTTCAGTTTCGTTATTCGCGCAGCTTGGCTAGTGGAGTGCGGTGCAAAGCACTCAAGCAGTACCTATGTCGTTCAAAGAGGCTAAAGAACGCTAGGTCTCTTTGTTTGCAACGACGTTGCAGCTTTACAGGTTGTATACGACAGTTTTAGCGAAGCGTCGGGCACTCACCGCTGCGCGTAGCGTAGCGTCCCATGCCAGTGCAGGATATCTCAGCGAGTTCACGTCATCTTACGAGCGCGTCTTGCCAAAACTCGTTCATATCGACTGCAAAACGACGGCGAAGCTAAGTAGACGCACCGTCACGCTCCTCTGACTCGTCTTCACAACAAAACGAGAGATGCGTTGGGGGCAGGCCACTTGGACAGACGCACCTAGCATCGCAGCAGACGATACGTTAAGTGTTTCTCACTTAATACTGTACTGTTAGTTCAATAAATTGATAGTACGTACTTTCGAGGGAAAAACAAGCGTGTGTGTTTTCAAGTGTTGTAAAAAATAATTTATTTTATTTGGATGCCAAACCTGGAACACAATGGCAGTGCAATGCATACCCTGGCAGTTAAATTCGTCCATGTCTGACTTCCATCTCATGGTCACGGAAACTTTTTGCGAAAAGTTTTACGTACACAAGAATTAAACCAGTTTTAATTAGAACTGACTTCATATCACTTTGTTTTACAATCGGAAAACAAGTGTCTCGAATCTCAAGAACGTAATCCATCCGAAGCAGATCCGAAGCCTGTACTTCCCATCATTCCCATGGTGGTAGAACGCGCCGCTGAAGGAGCCCGCATAGACGCTAGCGCCAGATTCCACTCCAGGTATTACTTTATGAAACTCTGTGCCAGAAGCCATGGAAAGCTGACGGTGTGCAAACACGCGGAGAACAAATGCAGTGCGAGCAGGCAGACAAAGAAAGTTGCGAGGAGACGATCAGTGCGACCTGTCACATAAACCTTTAAATTACGAAAGCAATCGCCGTGTTCCAGCAGGAGCATTTACAGGGATACTTGCAAGGACAACAAACCACCACCGCCCCTAGCACCATTTGGTACGTAAAAGCGCCACCGATTCTTTAGCCCGCTGTTCCGCGCATGGACGTGCCATGCAGCGCAGTCCAAATGAAACTGGGGCCGTGGCAAGGGCGGCTAGATGTCTTAACGTAAGAGCATTACAGCGCAAGCCACAAGAAAAACCCGTCTGTGCCAAATTAGAAGGAAATCACTGCAACTTTTACTCATTTGGTTCCGGTAGAACTTCGTTAAATCGGGCTTAGTGCCACGATAGGCTCGTTATATTGAGTTGACAACAACATTGCACGCTATAGGTACCTGCCGGGGAATAGAAATTTGTTCATTTAATCGGGAAATCCGTAAAATCTGGTAACGTTTGATCGACATTTACCTGTACAGCAAAAGCTCGTTAATTCTAGCCCCGTTAGTTCGAAAGATTGGATAATGCGGACGTATTTTCTCGTCCCGGTAAGCACAACTATTGCTTAATAGCAACAAACGCTCGTTAATCCTTTCATATTTGTTCACATCCCGGTTAATTCGGACGAGCCTCAGAGCGAGGTAAGCGCGAAGCGCCGCTAATGCGCGACGCCAAAGGGCGAGAACGGCGTTCGTGATCAACGGAAACGGCTTTCAGAAGGGCGTGGTCGCCATCCATCATTGTGTATTAGCGAGCCAAGTATATTCAACAGTAGATGTGGTGCTCAGCAGTTTCGTTTCGACTCTGGACGTAGACCGCGCGCGTTACTTAAGGATCCGTGGTCGCTATGATAGTGTCTTTAGTAGGCTTGTCCGAATATTCGAATGCTTCGAATATTCGAACGAATATTGCAGTATTCGAATTCGCTTCGATTCGAATTTAAATTATTGAAAATTTTGAAGTATTCGAAACGAACGAATAAATGCATATTAGTCCGCATGTAACCCCCTGTAAAGGTGGTTTCACTGCAGCGGAGGGGTGCTAAGCCGTGCAAGCACCTATCCAGGTGTATATTAGTCCGCATGTAACCCCCCTGTAAAGGTGGTTCACCTGCAGCGGAGGGGTGCTAAGCCGTGAAAGCACCTATCCAAATGTATATTTGTCCGCATGTTATCTCCTGTAAAGATGGTTTCACTGCAGTGAAGTGGTGCTAAGCCGTGGAAACACGTATCCAGGTGTATATTAGTCCGCATGTAACCCCCCTGTAAAGGTGGTTTACCTGCAGTGGAGGGGTGCTAAGCCGTGAAAGCACCTATCCAAATGTATATTAGTCCGCATGTAATCTCCTGTAAAGGTGGTTTCACTGCAGTGAAGTGGTGCTAAGCCGTGGAAACACGTATCCAGGGAAAATCCGCGCTGCCGCGTAGCCTCACTTCACGGTTAAATGAAGATATTACCCTCACATCGATTCATTTTTTTAAGTTTAAAAGCTGCTATACTGGCTTATGTGCTCTAACTATAGTAAATTTTAAAATGTAACATATTCTACAAGTAATTACTTGCATTCTACCGAAAGTCAAAATCTGCTACTATTCAAAGTTGTTTTCACTTTCTTTGAAGCAAAAAAAATGACATTTGCCACAGGCCTTGTTTAAATTTTAAGAAAATATTGTGCTGGTTGTTAGGTCATGACAAATATGACCATTTTCCTTTGTAATATGTGACATATACTATTCGAATTCAATTCGAAATTATTTGACCAAAATCATTATTCGCTTCGAATTCGCTTCGAACCTAAAATACACTATTCGCACAAGCCTAGTCTTTAGCTACCACGGTTTCATCCACAGCGGATTCCGCACTCAGTAGCTTCGTTTTGACCTCGGGAAATGCGCTCACAATATCACAAAGCTTCAACACGGTGAAAGCTGTTGAAGATAAACAGCTTCAACCGCGGTCCGCATGGTGGCATAAAACTCGCTTGCTGCATTGTGAGGGACGAAAGAACATTGCCGGCCATTTTTCCGGCGAAAACATTATCGTCACGTGCGCGTGATGGTGTTGGTGGTGGCGGTACTTAATAAGGAATGGCTTCACGGCACGTTTACTCGTAAGACACGGAGGTCTTGAATCGAGGTCACGTTGTGAACGAAATCGCGAATGCCGGAAATCGTAGCTTTTACACGGCTCTTATGCAAAATAAGTACTGTAATTGCGTCTTCGTCAAGAAAATGAAAACGCAATGCTTTTATAGACACTCGTCCATTATTTTCCTGATACTTTGAATAATACGGTATTTGCTTATCTCCGACATTTTTTTCCTGTCCCCCGAAATACGAATTAACGAGCTTTAACTGTATTAGCTTTGCAGTTGCTGGCACAGCTTCATGAATACTATTAAATTGATGATCCAATCAATGAATAACTACGCCATAGCGTCTTCCAGAGAGATTGTTTTTACGTGTCAAGTAATTTGCTTGCAGCTATTACAGCTACAGTAAACAATCGACGCAATCTGAGACGATATATTGTAGCGATTGACTTCTTCTAGGCTCCCATTCGCGTGTATTTAATAGGTCATAGGCGGCTAATTCTATGCGATGACTACCTCTTTCGAAATTTTTGGACAAAATCACTATGACGTCTGCGCAGCAGTAGTTTCTTACACAGCATATTCAGTACTGTAATCAATACGTGCGGTTTACTAAGAAGGCCTTGCCGGAAACCACCGATACACATGCTGGCAGTCTTCTCTGATGTCCCTGGAAAGGATCCGGCAGACAAGGTTGCGCCGTTTCGGGCTTGCGTAGTCCTGTAGGTCCCACAGGCATAAAACCTTCCCCCCGCATATGCAACCCTGGTCGCCCTCCCAGACCACGGTGTGTGATGTACAAGCAGCAGGTTGGTGCAGCCGGCCAGTCAAGACCACGCCACTGCAGGAAGGCCGGCCAGCCACTTCTGGTGCGCCCAGGATATGACAAGGGCCGAGCAAGCTCCCCGGCGTACTCCGAGCGGCGGTGGCGGATGCCACACCGGGACGTTGGACGCGATGTCGGCGGGCTTGAAACCTTTCCCCGACGTAGATGCAACCCTGGTCGCCCTCTCAGACCTCGCTGTGTCATATACAAGCAGCACGTTGGTGCAGCCGCCCAGTCAAGACCACGCAACTGCAGCAAGGCCGGCCAGCCACCCCTGGTGCCCAGGATGACAAGGCCGACCAAGCTCCCGGCGTACTCCGAGCGGCGGGGCCGGATGCCGCACCGGGACGTTGGTCGCGATGTCTGCGGGCTTGGAACCTTTCTTCCCCGACGCAGATGCAACCCTGGTCGCCCTCCCAGACCTCGCTGTGTGATGTACAAGCAGCAGGTTGGTGCAGCCGCCCAGTCAGGACCACGCAACTGCAGGAAGGCCGGCCAACCACCTCTGGTACGCAGGATATGACAGGGTTGACCAAGGTCCTCACGTACTCCGAGCGGCGGCGCCGGATGCCGCACCGGACGTTGGACACGGTGGCGGCGGAGTTGAAACCTTTCCCCGACGTAGATGCAACCCTGGTCGCCCTCCCAGACCTCGCTGTGTGATGTACCAGCAGCAGGTTGGTGCCGGCGCCCAATCAAAAGCACGCAACTGCAGGAAGGCCGGCCAACCCCCTCTGGTACGCAGGATATGACAGGGCCGAGCACGCTCCCGGTGTACTCCGAGCGGCGGCGCCGGATGCCGCACCGGGACGTTGGACGCGGTGTCTGCGGGTTTGGAACCTTTCTTCCCCGACGCAGATGCAACCATGGTAGCCCTCCCAGACCTCGCTGTGTGATGTACAAGCAGCAGGTTGGTGCAGCCGCCCAATCAAAAGCACGCAACTGCAGGAAGGCCGGCCAACCCCCTCTGGTACGCAGGATATGACAGGGCCGAGCACGCTCCCGGTGTACTCCGAGCGGCGGCGCCGGATGCCGCACCGGGACGTTGGACGCGGTGTCTGCGGGTTTGGAACCTTTCTTCCCCGACGCAGATGCAACCATGGTAGCCCTCCCAGACCTCGCTGTGTGATGTACCAGCAGCAGGTTGGTGCAGCCGCCCAATCAAAAGCACGCAACTGCAGGAAGGCCGGCCAACCCCCTCTGGTACGCAGGATATGACAGGGCCGAGCACGCTCACGGCGTACTCCGAGCGGCGGCACCGGATGCCGCACCGGACGTTGGACGCGGTGTCTGCGGGCTTGGAACCGTTCTTCCCCGACGCAGATGCAACCCTGGTCGCCCTCCCAGACCTCGCTGTGTGATGTACAAGCAGCAGGTTGGTGCAGCCGCCCAGTCAAGAGCACGCAACTGCAGGAAGGCCGGCCAACCACCTCTGGTACACAGGATATGACAGGGCCGACCAAGCTCCCGGCGTACTCCGAGCGGCGCGGCCGGATGCCGCACCGGGACGTTGGACGCGGTGTCGGCAGGCTTGAAACCTTCCCCGACGTAGATGCAACCCTGGTCGCCCTCTCAGACCTCGCTGTGTGATATACAAGCAGCAGGTTGGTGCAGCCGCCCAGTCAAGACCACACAACTGCAGGAAGGACCGGCCAACCACCCCTGGTGCGCAGGATGACAAGGCCGACCAAGCTCCCGGCGTACTCCGAGCGGTGGGGCCGGATGCCGCACCGGGACGTTGGACGCGATGTCTGCGGGCTTGGAACCTTTCTTCCCCGACGCAGATGCAAGCCTGGTCGCCCTCCCAGACTTTGCTGTGTGATGTACAAGCAGCACGTTGGTGCAGCCGCCCAGTCAGGACCACGCAACTGCAGGAAGGCCGGCCCAGCCACCCCTGGTGCGCAGGATGACAGGGCCGACCAAGCTCCCGGCGTACTCCGAGCGGCGCGGCCGGATGCCGCACCGAGACGTTGGACGCCGTGTCTGCGGGTTTGGAACCTTTCTTCCCCGACGCAGATGCAACCATGGTCGCCCTCCCAGACTTTGCTGTGTGATGTACAAGCAGCACGTTGGTGCAGCCGCCCAGTCAAGACCACACAACTACAGGAAAGCCGGCCAACCACCTCTGGTACTCAGGATATGACAGGGTTGACCAAGGTCCTCACTTACTCTGAGCGGCGGCGCCGGATGCCGCACCGGGACGTTGGACGCGATGTCGGCGGGCTTGAAACCTTTCCCCGACGTACATGCAACCCTGGTTGCCCTCTCAGACCTCGCTGTGTGATATACAAGCAGCAGGTTGGTGCAGCCGCCCAGTCAAGACCACACAACTGCAGGAAGGCCGGCCAACCAGCCCTGGTGCGCAGGATGACAAGGCCGACCAAGCTCCCGGCGTACTCCGAGCGGCGGGGCCGGATGCCGCACCGGGACGTTGGACGCGATGTCTGCGGGCTTGGAACCTTTCTTCCCCGACGCAGATGCAACCCTGGTCGCCCTCCCAGACTTTGCTGTGTGATGTACAAGCAGCACGTTGGTGCAGCCGCCCAGTCAAGACCACGCAACTGCAGGAAGGCCGGCCGACCACCTCTGGTACGCAGGATATGGCAGGGTTGACCAAGGCCCTCACGAACTCCGAGCGGCGGTGGCGGATGCCGCACCGGGACGTTGGACGCGGTGTCGGTGGGCTTGACACCTTTCCCCGACGTAGATGCAACCCTGGTCGCCCTCGCAGACCTCGCTGTGTGATGTACAAGCAGCAGGTTGGTGCACCCGCCCAGTCAAGACCATGCAACTGCAGGAAGGCCGGCCGACCACCTCTGGTACGCAGGATATGACAGGGTTGACCAAGGCCCTCAGGTACTCTGAGCTGTGGCGCCGGATGCCACACCGGGACGTTGGGCGCGATGTCGGCGGGCTTGAAACCTTTTCCCGACGTAGATGCAACCCTGGTCGCCCTCCCAGACTTCGCTGTGTGATGTACAAGCAGCAGGTTGGTGCAGCCGCCCACTCAAGACCACACAACTGCAGGAAGGCCGGCCAACCACCCCTGGTGCGCACGATGACTGGGCCGGCCATGTTAACGGCGTACTCCGAGCGGCGGGGCCGGATGCCGCACCGGGAACGTTGGACGCGGTGTCTGCGGGCTTGTAACCTTTCTTCCCCGACGCAGATGCAACCCTGATCGCCCTCCCAGACCTCATTGTGTGATGTACAGCCACCAATTTTTTTAACCTGAACACGCCAGCATCGACCACCGAGTCTGTAAGCGCCTGTTCCGGGCGTCCTGGTGGCCGGTTCCCGGAACAGCCTAGCAGAAGACAGCTGCGTAGGACTGTTCATCGCAGGCATGCATGTATTCTTGTTCATTTCGTCGTTGTGCTCCGTTAAACGCCGCTTATCGACTGGGCGGTCGACGCTAGCGCGTTCAGGTTAAAAAAAGGGGCGGCTGTACAAGCAGCAGGTGGGTGCAGCCGCCCAGTCAAGACCACGCAACTGCAGGAAGGCCGGCAGACCACCTCTGGTACGCAGGAAATGAGAGGGTTGACCAAGGTCCTCACGTACTCCGAGCGGCGGTGGCGGATGCCGCACCGGGACGTTGGACGCGGTGTCGGCGGGCTTGAAACCTTTCCCCGACGTAGATGCAACCCTGGTCGGCCTCCCAGACCTCGCTGCGCGATGTACAAGCAGCAGGTTGGTGAAGTCTACTGAAGTTTTCAGCGCGCTACTAGGACGCGAAAAACGATGTAGAAAGAACCACAGGGGACGAAAGAAAGCGCGAACAACTGTTTTTTACGATATTGTACTGGTGAGTGTGTGTGTCTTTTTTTTTCTCGTAATCACGATGTGGCATCGGGACAATGCTCTTTGGAAGGTGAGTAATGCCACTAGTATAAGAGCGGCTGAGTATTGTTTCTATTGTTGTTGCCATGCTTGTATGTGCCGCAGTTGAAAAGATGACGAGGACGAGCTCGTGAAGAAGACGATTAGGTCGTATTGGCAGTTATGGGACCAGCCTGACGTTCTGCTGTACTGTTAGTTACACGTTTCTGTTGCGGTATAACTTGACAATATTATGAAGTAATATCTACACACAAGGAAAGGGGTGAATCATTCACAGATGCGCAAGAAACGCATCAATAGATATACTATCCGCAATCTGAGGCGCACGTGTCTCGAGGTCTAGTAGCTTCACTCCTCTGAATGAACGGCTTTGGAGGAGCGCTAACACAGTTATCAACACCAGCGCGGTGTTGGGAAATTATGAACACTCTCACGATGTGCCGCGCAGGGCGCTCATACCTGTTTTAGCCCTCCTTCAATATCACTAACAGAAGAGAAGGTGTCATTCATTCAGAGCAGGGAAGCTACTAGACCTCGAGACACGTGGGCGTCAGATTGCGGATTGGATACCTCTTGACGTGTTTCTTGCACATGAGCGAATTTTTACCCCTCTTCTTGTGGTATATATTTCGTCATGATTGCGTAAAATGAACAGCTCTTAGTTCACGCTTGTTTGTCTCATGTGGTTCTTTGTGTGTCGTCTTTCATTTCCTGGTATAGCGAGCTGAAAACTTCGATATGCGCAGCCGACTGGCCCCTACCCTGGCTCTTCTTGGTGCAGCAGCCTAGTGATGACCACGCAACTGAAGGAAAAGCTGGCCAGCCCCCCTCTGGTGCACGGGATATAAGAGGGTCGGCCAGGCTCCTCGCAAACTCCAAGTGGCGGCGCCGGACACCGCCCTGTGACCTTGAATGCGGTGTCCGCCGCTGTCCAGTGGAGCCCAAGGGTGGAGACAATGGAGAGGCCAGGATAAGAACGCTCACCCCACCAACTCGCGGTGTAGTGATTGTCTCGCAAGCCTGGTCAGGATTCGCCAGCCCGCAGAAAGGGCGGCGCTGTCGCCCCACGAACATTGTTCGTCTTGGAAAGCGCTGGTGTCGGGGACGCGTCCCAGCCTTCAGGACTAAGGTCCGCAGACCCCAGAACCGGTCCACAGGCCTAAGCCCTGAGCAACAGGTTACGCAGCCTGCAGCTACACTCAAGCATGACCGATAGCGTACAGCCCACGCTGCGCACCGCAGACGCGGTTCTCGTACTATTCTCCCTACTCGTCGACCACCTGGTGACATTTCACACAGTACACTACTGAAGTAAACGGTGCTCTTAAGCAGGACGATGAGGAGACAAACACTGCGTTCTCAATATATTTTCTATGAGTAAGCAGCGTGTATAGTTGGGCGAGTTGGTACGAGTTCATTCTGGTCGAACTGCGCAGTGGGACGAGACACGAAGAGAAGGCGAGACATGCAAGCGCGGACTAAAAAGGTTGGTTTCATGGCCATTTTCTGCAATTGAGTACGAGAAGTGATATAATAATAGAAGGCCGCTTTTATGTACACATCTAGATCTCACCAGGCGTATTCAGAATACGAAGATTCTTATCGAGTTCCCATCCTTCAATTCGATCATGTTTAGGTTAACATCAACAAATCGATAGGCAAAATTTTCTTACATAGCATTTGGCGATTCATTTTCCTATTTTCAACTTAGAGGTTCTGCTGGGCTTACTTTTAACGCGTGTAAATGACGTATAAGCTATGAAGCCCACAAATAATTCTTCACATATGGTCGACAATATGTCGCGAGAAGTTCCGACGCTGCGTGGTTGAGACTTCACTTGTTAAATTTTGTCCCACCCTCCACCACTTTCCTGTTTCCTTTTTAATTTTTATGTCTTAGTGGATAAGGTAACCCTAATTTATTTACTTTGCCCGCATGGGCGACAGTTTGATAGTGAGTAGTTCATGATAATTTACAAACGATTGACAACGCAATTACCAATGCACATAATGACGCATACTGGCATGTATGAGAATGCAATCTCAAACACGTACACAAATATGAAAAATAATAAGCAGCACTTTCTCGCAGCGATGCCACGTTTGTTAATTTCAGTTGTTTTGTTCTACTAATACATTCATCGTGAAATCTTTCTATAGGACTACATTTTTAACAATATCACTATAGCGCCAACGCTTAACTCCTGGAGAGTTAGAATGCCGACAGTTTTTGGGCAGCCTAACGTTATTGAACTGTGATAGTTAATCATTATGTTAATAGTACTATTATGTTCTGTAAACAGTTCTTTAAACAACTTTGAACAGCTGTCATTGTGTAACTGTCACCTTTTTTTCATACGTAAAGGCTGAGATAATGCATTTAGTTGACATGTCACCGTTATTAATCTGAGAACAAGTCAGCCTTCTTATTGAATATTAAACGACGAGCATGTTTCGTGCACCCCTGCATTAAAGTGATGGCATTGAATTACTCACAATTCATCCGAGAGTGCTATAATTACTTTCGTGTGTAATCGGTTCCTCGCATCATTTACTTCCTGCCATTTTAAATATTTAGAGAAAACGTTTGCAATCTTGAAGCAATAGGTCCTAGCTCTAGATCCATTCTATAGTGGACTCTACTTATCTAATTCTCCAAAATATTTTCGTTAAATGTAGCTCGATCACTGACATCATTTTTTAGTCAGCATCCTTTATTTCATGACCAACACATCTAGGACTATGGTTAGCACATGATGATCTACATAGCGTTTGCTCTAAATAGGACAACGCTTATTTTCCGCACCTATTTCTTATTGTTCGTTATTTTGCTCTTCATTTTTTTTCAGTGATTATAGTTAAATGCTAATAATATGTTTCCTAAATTCCTACTTCACAGAATTTCATCCTTTCTCGGGAATTTTCATCGCATTCTGACGGATCACCAATACTAGCCTTTTTAGTGAAAACTAATTTGAAACGACGACATGCTAAAATATTTTCCTATATATCGGAGTTCAATTTCAGCCAGATCTTCTCGTACTGGTGCGAGTATTCATGCGCTCTTCCTACACTCTGGTGATTTTGCTTACTGGAGTACAAAAAGACGCGTACCGTCAAGAGAGCATTCAATGCAGAGCAGAAGAGGGCGTCTTTATTACTCGCAACTAACTTTGTTCTGAGAAAAGCCGCAACATATATGGCCATAGCCATTATGCGTAAAGCCCATCGCCTCACACACACAATATACACCTGATCAAGAGAATGACAAGAACCACCTTAATCTAGAAAAGATTGAAATTAAACTGAACTCACCACCACGCAGAACAACAGATGTGTCCCTTACAAACATATCCCTGTAGCCATTGCTCTCATTTCGTTTATGAGCATAATCTTAAACCGTCTCTTAACATTTCCTACATCGTCACTCGTTCTGCCACAGCATGCCATGGTTGCAAGGACACCAAATGAGGTCGTATGAAGAAATTCATAAACATAAACGTACCTCAAGGTTTTACGAAATGCTTAAATATTATGCTACAGATTAGGTGAGATTACCTTGTCGTTCTTCAATGGCCGTTTATCACCCATCCAGTGTACGCGGTAATATGATGACCCACCCTCCTCCACATTCCAATTCTCCATCTGGTATAAAATTAGGTTGTTTACATGATCAACGTAATAAGAATAACTATTGCTCACCGCCATTACGACTCCTATATCACATTTTTTTCACAGACTGCAAATATTGACTAACTCTATTTCTATGCACAATCAGTTTCCTGAAAGAACTCCTTTCGCTGCTTAACGTATTTATTCTAGACATTGTTCATCGCAAATGTCGACGTTGTTTTTTCAAGCAAACTGACGATTTTTACTCTTGAGACCATTGCTAGACAGGCATGTTTCCAACTCATGATGACTTTCCGATTTCTTTTTTTCTTTTCAGAAATGCTCACGGTGAATTCCCGGCAATCTTACACTTGCGAATACAACTGAAAAAACATCCCTACCTCAAAACTGATTTCTGCACCAATTTTCAGTATTACGAATCGCTACGGCTATTTCAAAAAGTTACAATTACTTCACTATATCCGATGCCACTTCACAATGTCCCGTTAAGTAATACTGAGATTGCGCTGGTTTCGGGGGGATATAACAGTAAAAGGACTGTTTACTTTCAGAATTTCTCGCCAAAATGCTTGCCTCCTCGTAAATAATATACAATTCGCCCGGTGCATTAGATTATTCTAGACGCGTATTTGGCTAATGCACAGATAAAAAAATTGAAGGACACTTTGTACATTCCAAAGTGTGTTCGGCGAAAGCGTGTGGCCATTCCACTGATTATGCCATGTCTTTTTTCTTTTACACTCTCAGTGGCATAAGACACAAACCTAATGGGTGCGTGTTTTCTTCTTTAATTTTTTACCGCGAATCGCAGCGAGACGCGAGACTCATCTTCCTCCGTTCGCATGCGTTAGTATTTTCTCGCGCTTTGCGCATCGTGCAAACGCCATCCGCGTTCCAGCTCTTAAGTTGACGGACCCTTTGTAAATTGGAAAGTGTATTCCGTGAACGCCTGGGTCCATTGAGACGGCGTCGGTCAGAATGATTGCAAACTCTGGTCACAGCGACGCTACGCAAGCAAAGCGCGAGCGCTATAGAGTCCGACGCGACCGGCGTCCATCTGCGCATCCCGGCGGCCACCTGGCTCAGTGCCAGAGCTCGGATGGACGGACGGACGGACATGGACGGATGAACGGACGGACGGACGGACAGACGGATGGATGGACGGACGGACGGACGGACGGACGGACGGACGGACGGACAGACAGACAGACAGACAGACAGACGGACGGACGGACGCCGGACGAAGGTCGGACGGACACCGGACGGACGTGAGCATGAGACATTAAAGACTTTCGCCTTAAAGATTACACCAACCACCGCTAAAGGGAACCATGTGTAGATGCGAAGCAGCGGGCGCTAACGCTTACACTGGCGGCGGCGTTCACGCTGGCGCTCATCGCAGCGTTGCACAGGAGAGAAACCTGGGGGGCGCAAAGCACGCAGTGATGGACGGTTGTTTCCTACTGGAACATCCCAATCGCTGCTGGGCAATGACAGACAGAAGACTCGGACTGGACACAGAGACCCGCAGTTCGCTTTTAGTTAACGCGCACGCTGCGAATTTTTCATCGTTCGGCAACGCACAGGAGAAATCTCCCACCGGCACCACCTTGCAGGTCAAGATCCATTGCCATATATACGGGGTGGCCAGTGAACGGTTGTGCAGCGCGAGCAGTCGGTTTTTTCAACCAAGAAACTCGCTAGCAGACGCTGCCTGCGTCGGCGTTGCGTGGCGAGAGAGGGGGGAGCGTAGGAGAGGAGAGAGGGGGGGGAGGGGACGCGCATGCGCATTGGGGGGTGTGGTTGCCGCGGGGAGGGATGCCTAGAGGAGAAAGAGAGGGGGAAGCGTAGGAGAGGGAGGGGCAGGGGACGCGCATGCGCAATGGGGGGTGTTAGCGCCGCGGGAGGGATGCCTAGAGGAGAGAGGGGGGAGGGGACGCGCATGCGCAATGGGTGTGTAAACGCCGCGGGCGGGAGGGATACCTAGAGGAAAGAGAGGGAAAGCACAGCAGAGGAGGTGCGTGGGGAGGGTTTGCGCATGTGCAGTAAGGGTGGTGAGGACGCACACCACCAGCACTACCGCCGGACGGACGGACGGACGGACGCCGGACGGACACCGGACGGATGGACACCGGACGGACGGACACCGGACGGGCGTGAGCATGAGACATTAAAGGCTTTCGCCTTAATAAGGGCAACGTTGAAGTCATGGTATATAGCTCAGGGGTCCCAAACGCACCTCGGCTAGTGGGGGGCCGGACACAAAATGTAGTACCGCAAGTGCGGGGACGTGCGAGGAAGGTTGCAGCGGGTGATGGGGAGTGGTGAGGGGGGTTGAAATACGTGTCAGCTAACGTTGCCGCTTGAAAAAAGCCCTTTGCCGAGAGTACTCGAGAAACAACGATATTAATCCCCAGAATGAGATAATTCCGGACGCCCATTATGAATATCGAGTTTTTGTTCCACCGATATGTTTCACCACATGGCCCGCATGAGTGCGTAACAAAAAGAATGCTTGAGAACAGCCATGTCTGTGTAGGTCATGAACACACTTATTAAGAAAACAAAAAAAAATGAGACGAACACAGTCATGGGAGGGCGTGGCCGCTAGCGAAAGCTGCACGGGCTGCGTGTTTGGAGACTCCTGGTCTAGGTAATCTCCAGAACACTACATGTTTGATTACTGCATTTCATCTTATCTCCTAAGGAACAGTGTAGAAAGCTCGCATTTGCCCTCGCCGCTGCACATCTGCCAGCAGTTACTTTTTCACAGCAAACACTATCCTAAAAAATAAGTTTTTCTTGCACATACAGTTCATCCCAAAGCCGATTGTACGTTCAATTAGCTTCATTAACACCCCGCTTACACCCCTTCACTTAGATCTCATTGGCTGTTTTATATACATATCACAATAGGTGAGTGTAATTAAAAAATATGTGACAAGATCTCTCCTCAAATATTTTTCAAAAGCTATTAAAGTTGACTTGCTACAATTTTCCTAGATATCCCTTCCTCTTTACGATTGACTTGCTCACTCCATCTTCACTTTAGTCCGCCACGGTGGAACAGTGGCTACGGTGCTCGGCTGCTAACCCGAAGGTTGCGGGTTCAATCCCGGCCGCGGCGGTCGCATTTCAATGCAGGCGCAATGGTAGAGCCCCGCGTACTGTGCGATATCAACGCACGTTAAAGAACACCAGATGGTAAAAATTTCCGGAGCCTTCCATTACGGCGTCTCTCATAATCATATCGTGGTTTCGGGACATTAAAACCCAGATATTATTATTATATTCATCTTCACTTTGAAAACGGTAGTGTTAAACATCGAGAACATGAAACTACATTTTTCTCTCTACAATGGCTTCCTTTCAAACACAACTAGCAAGAAATACAGCTCTTTGCTTCCGACAAACTTTCGCGTTAACTTTGGTCCACTGATGCTCTTCACAAAAACCTATTTGCTCCCTCGTTCAAGCAAAGCAGCTTCTGCTAAATATAAAATTCTCATTCATATGAACATGCAATTAAGGCGATGCCTAATTCAACGTCTTCCGATTCTAATTGCCGCGCTGACTCTCTCGTAAAACATTTATGGTAGAAGTATTTGATTTTCCATTTTTGATTTACTAATTTTTTTCATTTTTAAAGCAGTAATTTTGATTGGATAATTTTATAGAACTTGTATTTTTTTCATTCACAAAAGCTTTTTTTCATAGCAGTACTTCCTTGTGATCTTTGTGATTAAACTCATTTTGCTTTCTTGTATAGAGCTTTCTTTGAAACCGAACACCAATATCGAGAAAGTACCCACTGTAGCTATTTCTTTAAACTCTTCTCTTCCTTCTGCTGATTCGTCTGCTTCTAAGTACGAGCCATTAATTTGATCCATTAGAAAGTACTTTCTTACTTCTTGTAACGAGAAATGACGTCATCTTTATGAAGCTGAATGCAGTCCTATTTACAAAGCTCTAGCTGACACAAGCTCGCGATGAAGGTCATGTCCCTCTCGAAGATCAGTGCTGGTATTTGCGTAATACTATCAAAGTTCAAGTATTTCATTTCAAATTCCAAAGTAATCATCAGGTTGTCTGATTTTCTGGCACTTGAATTTTTTATTTCTGACATTTTCCAAAGCAGGCCTTTAATACAATAGTTGTCATCAAACTTCTTTTTCTTTACACTTTGCAGCCTCTTTTTAAAACACAATTGACAGTATTTCGACAGCGTACATAATAGCAATTTCTTTAAGCTCTTCTCTTCCATCTCATTAATAGTATGCTTCTATTTCGTGCCAATGATCTTGATTCACTTCAAACTACTTTCGTCCTTCTTCAAACAAGGAATGTGGTCCTCTCCACGAAGGTCCAGCTGATATAAGGTTCCGGTGAAGGCGATGTCTCCTTCAAATTTAAGTGCTGGTATCTGGCATAATACTATCAATGTTGAAGTATTTCATTTTCATTTCTAAAGCAATCCCTAAATTGTCAAAAACTATCCCACTTGAATTTTTTTTATTAATGATTTTTGAAAACAGAGGTTTCCTATAATCGTTTTCATCGGACTCTTTTCTTCACTCTTTAAACCTCTTCTTAAAACACAACTGATAGTATTTCGAGAGCATACATGATAGCAATTTCTTTAAGCTCTTCTCTTCCATCTCATTAATAGTATGCTTCTATTTCGTGCCAATGATCTTGATTCACTTCAAACTACTTTCGTCCTTCTTCAAACAAGGAATGTGGTCCTCCTTATGAAGCTCCAGCTGACACATTCTTTCGGTGAACACGATGTCTCCTTCGAATTTCAGTGCTGGTTTCTGCATAATACTATCAATGTTGAAGTATTTCATTTTCATTTCTAAAGCAATCCCTAAATTCTCAAAAATTATCCTGCTTGAATTTTTTATTAATGATTTTTGAAACAGCGGTTTCCTAAATAGTTTTCATCAGACTTACTTTTCTTCACTCTTTAAACCTCTTCTCAAAACACAACTGATAGTATTTCGAGAGCATACATAATAGCAATTTCTTTAAGCTCTTCTCTTCCATCTCATTAATAGTATGCTTCTATTTCATGCCAATGATCTTGATTCACTTCACACTACTTTCGTCCTTCTTAAAACAAGGAATGTGGTCCTCCTTATGAAGCTCCAGCTGACACATTCTTTCGATGAAGACGATGTCGCCTTCGAATTTCAGTGCTGGTTTCTGCATAATACTATCAATGTTGAAGTATTTCATTTTCATTTCTAAAGCAATCCCTAAATTCTCAAAAATTATCCCACTTGAATTTTTTTTATTAATGATTTTTTGAAACAGAGGTTTCCTAGATAGTTTTCATCACACTTTCTTTTCTTCACTCTTTAAACCTCTTCTTAAACACAACTGATAGTATTTCGAGAGCATACATAATAGCTATTTCTTTAAGCTCTTCTCTTCCATCTCATTAATAGTATGCTTCTATTTCGTGCCAATGATCTTGATTCACTTCAAACTACTTTCGTCCTTCTTCAAACAAGGAATGTGGTCCTCCTTATGAAGCTCCAGCTGACACATTCTTTCGGTGAACACGATGTCTCCTTCGAATTTCAGTGCTGGTTTCTGCAAATACTATCAGTGTTGAAGCATTTCATTTTCATTTCTAAAGCAATCCCTAAATTCTCAAAAATTATCCCACTTGAATTTTTTTTATTAATGATTTTTGAAACAGATTCATCAGACTTTCTTTTCTTCACTCTTTAAACCTCTTCTTAAAACACAACTGATAGTATTTCGAGAGCATACATAATAGAAATTTCTTTAAGCTCTTCTCTTCCATCTCATAAATAGTATGCTCCTATTTCGTGCCAATCATCTTGATTCACTTCAAACTACTTTCGTCCTTCTTCAAACAAGAAATGTGGTCCTCCTTATCAAGCTCCAGCTGACACATTCTTTCGATGAAGACGATGTCTCCTTCGAATTTCAGTGCTGGTTTCTGCAAATACTATCAGTGTTGAAGCATTTCATTTTCATTTCTAAAGCAATCCCTAAATTCTCAAAAATTATCCTACGTGAATTTATTTAATAATCATTTTTGAAAACAGAGGTTTCCTATAATCGTTTTCATCAGACTTTCTTTTCTTCACTCTTTCAACCTTTTTTTTAATACACAACGGATAGTATCTCGAGAGCATACATAATAGCAATTTCTTTTAGTCCTTCTCTTTCATCTCATTAATAGTATGCTTCTATTCCGTTCCACTGATCTTGATCCATTTCAAACTACCTTCTCCCTTCTCCAAACAAGGAATGTGGTCCTCTTTATGAAGTACTGGCTGATATAAGCTTCGGGTGAAGGCGATGTCTGCTTCGAATTTCAGTGCTGGTTTTTGCGCAATACTATCAATGTTGAATTCTTCCATTTCCATTTCTAAAGTAATCACTAGGCTGTCTAATTTTATCCTACTTGAATTCTCGATTCCTAAATTTTTTGAAACGCAGACCATTCCCTTAGTTGTTGTGGTCAAGCTTGGTTTACTTCACACTTTACAGTATGTCTTTAAAACGCAACTGATATTTCGTAAAAGTAGTTATTCTACCAATCTTTAAGCTGTTTCCTTCCTTCTCAGTATTAATGAAAACTAACAGACAATAATAGACAATAACAAGGAAAAATGAGCCTTAAATTTTCCACTTCTTTCCTTTCTTTCTGCTCATGGCGCCTAAGCTTCGATTACGTGTCATGGATCTTGATTCACTAAAAAAGTATTTTCTCCCTTCTTCAAACAACGAATGTGGTCCTCTTTACGAAGCTCTAGCTAATATAAGCTTGCGAAGAAGGCGACGTCCCATTCGAAGTCCAGTGCTGGGTTTTGCGGAATAGTATGAATGTGGAAGTCTTTTGTTTCCCATTTCTAAAGCATTCACTCGAATGGCTGATTTTGTACAGCCTGAATTTTCTTTCATTGACGGTATTCTTTTTTCACGGCACAACTTTTTATGACCGTTGCGATCACACATATTTTGCTTTCTTCTATAAACTCTCCTTTTGATTTTGAATTTCGAGAGAGTACCCACGGTATCTATTCCTTTAAGCTCTTCTTTCTGGTGACTAGTATGCTTCTTTCGTGCCATTGATTTGATCCATCAGAATGTGCTTTCTATCTTCTTGAAACAAGCAATGTGGTCCTCTTTATGAAGTTCTAGCTGATATGACGGTGCGATGAAGGCGAAGTCTCATACGAATTTCAGCGCTAATTATCGCGTAAGACTATGATTTTAAAGTCTTTCATTGTGCATATCTAAGGAAATCAGTAGATTACCTGAATTTTTATTTCACTGCCAATAAGTTTTCAAATCAGAGCTTCTTTGTAATCCTTTTGATCTAACTTAGTTTTCTTCGCTGCGTTGAGCCTCCCGTTAAAAGACAACAGTAATTTCGATAGAGTACCATCTGTAGCCTTTGATCTGTTCTCTTGCTTCCCGTGACTCGTGCGCTTCTTCTTTTATGCCATTGATTTTGGAATGCGCAAGGTGTCGCAATAATCGGCTACGTTAACACCACAATAACGTAAGAAATGCCACCGATGGCTTGCTGACGATTCATTGTCGGGATTGCGACTGTCAACCTATATTTAATTTTTAACCGATTGTGGCCCATGGCAGAACGCAGCTGATTCGCGAAATCATTGAAGCTGAGGCGACTGCAATTTTGGGGGGATCCATGCGTTAGGTCCCCGTGCTTGCTCTCACCGACCAAGAACTTATATTCTCGGCGGCGGCATCTTCTAACATGCAACTCTTGCTGTTTTTATTACATGTACGCGCATTCGCAGTCTATACTGCGTCAATATGAAAACGGGTTCGGTGGCAATATGCATGTAGTTGATAGTCAGCCCGGCGTATGTCTTCCCTGTGGACCGTGTCTTTTGTTATTGTTGTTGTTGTTGTGCGATCGTACTGAAATCATTGATTACTAGCGTGTCCAGAATGCTGCTCTTAATAATATGGTTCTTCTTATGAGGTTCTAGCTGGTGAGAGGGCGCGATGAAGGCTTTGTTTCGTTAGAAGTTCAATGCAACTTTTTTTCGTCCATAACTGTCGACGTTGACATACTACTCCTACAGTTTCCAAATCAATCGCTACATTGGCTCTTTTCACCCCATTTGGGTTTCTTGTTAATAACTTCTTTCTTTAAAGCAGAACTTTCTGGAAGTATTCTTTAATAAACTAAATTTCTTGACTCTTAAACTTTTTTATCTTACTCACAAGTGAGATTTTCTTTCTATTCAGTACTCATTGTAGGAATTTTTTTTGAGTTCTTCCTTGGCTTCTCATGACTCTCATGATGGTACTTCGGTGCCATTGATTTCATTCCCTAGAAAATATTTGCTTCCTTCTCAAAACCCCGCGGTTTTATAAAGAGACCAAAAGGTGGTGCTCCGACCGAAGTTGTAGCTGTTATAAGGTTGCGATGAAGGCGACCCCTTAATCGAAGTTCAGTGGTGTTTTCGCGCCAAACTATGAATGTTGAAGTTTCATTTTTCATTTCAGAAGCAATCGCTGGTTTGGTGACTTTTATTCAATATGAATCGTCTCACTACTTGTAATAACATTTTTAATTCAAGCAGGACTTTTATATAGTTGTGAAAATAACTATATTGACTGCTTTCATGACATTTATTTCGTTTCAGAATACATTTTGTTTTCGGAGACATCCAGTATGAAGGGCTCTTACTTTTCCGTCACCCATAGTCGATAGTTAATTATGCCTGTCCCTAGTCTTGAAGCGCTGACTGCAGAGCTTTGTTCCATATCAACTTCGACATTTTGTTCTTCAATTGTATTTGCACACTACGATACGAGAACAGAACTTCCTCGCTACTGTATATTTATGAATAAGACAGCCTGGACCTCGATTTAAGATAGCCCGTTGAACCCGCTCTTCAACCTCCCTTCTCTGTGTTTGAAGCATAGCGAAGCGCCTAATTACCACAGAAATTGACCAAGCTCCACTACTTCCCTCCGGTTTCCTATTGCCACGCGTCTTAGTTTGAAGTGCTTTGTTAAACCCCGCAAAGACTGTGAGCAACGCTTGGCACAGATCGCGCCTCAGTGTTCGAGAAGCTTCAGGTTTGTAGTAGATCGCTTTCTGAACATTGCGCACAGCACGCGAACACTCAAGATTATTCCAGAGCTTGTGCGACGACCAGTGATAAGCCTAGAATTTTCGACGCGTGATGTATAAAAGCCGGCGCGCTCCAACGATGATCAGTTTGATCGACGGCCGACGCTCTGTTCGCCGCTATCAGTGCCAGCGTGTATTGCTGTAATCTTACTCTCCCTTTACCGGCCACAAGTTCGGCCTAATAAACAGTTTCATCTCGGACACGTCGCCTGCTGCCTTCGTCGACGTCACACCCACGTGACACTATATATAAAATACCTGACCATACTAACTTAGCGGGTATGTGCCAATCAGCTCCTAGCATAGCATGGTATAGCCTTGTATAGTATAGTATAGCAAGGGGGGTGGGAAAGGGCAGTGATGGTGAGGAGTGATGTGAAGGTGACGAGGAGGAAAAGGAGGGGAGAGGTTAAAGAATAGCATAACCATGCATAGTAAGTACAGCAAGGGGGTGGGAATGAGAAGGGAAGTGTAGTTGAGAAGGAGTGATGTGAAGGTGGGGAGGAAGGGAAACGGTAGAACGTTGCATAGCCATGTATAATGTAGTATAGTAAAGCAAGGGTTGGTGAATGTCAGTGAGGGTGAGGAGTGATGAGAGGGTGACGAGGAGAAAAGGAGAAGTAGAGGGGGGTTAAGAATTGCATAGCCATATATAGTACACCCCGCCAAGGGGGGTGGGAAAGGGAAGTTGAGAAGGAGTGATGTGAGGAGGAGGTTACGTAGCATGTTTTCTTGCGATGTTTTCCTCATATGCGGACTTGTGCATTTTTGGATTTCTGTCTTTTTTCATGTTCTGTTCAAATGTTTATTTTGTGAACATAATGAAACAGTATCGTAACTACCCCCCCCCCCCCCCATGTAATGCCCACAGGGGCCCTTAGGTTATATAAATAAATAAATAAATAAATAACCATGTATAGTATAATATACCGAGGGATGAGAAAGGAAATCGAAGGTAAGGAGGAATGCTGCGAGGGCGATGAGGGGGGAGGGTATATTATAATTTCGCGGAGACGAGTGGAGCTTCTAAATATGCCGGTGGTCAAGCGGAGAGAAGGAGGGGGTGAGCGGAGGTGGCAGGGTGGAGTCGGGCATGGAAAAGGGCAATGTGCAGCCACGCCGAGTGGTGGTGTGACGTTAGCGATGACTAGTGAGCGGATTTTTGGCACGTGCTTATTTTGCTCCTAGCGCACTTATCACACCAATTTGATATATGAACATGAATTAGAGCTCAAGAAGCGCTTTTACAGTGTTTTTATCGTGCCTATAAATGCCTATTTTGGAGTTTGTACCTAAATGCTTATAAGTGCCTATAAATGCCTACTTTTTCAATTCAATGAGAACTAACAGACAATGATGTTAGTTCTCATTGATATTGTGTCTAACAAGAAAACGAGCCCTTAAATTTACACTTATTTACTTTTACAATTGGGCGCTTATATGAGCGCGTTTTAGCCTCTAGTTTCGATTTCGGATGCAGTTTGAGACCTTCATTCATGATATCGGGCAACATTTTTACGAAATCTAAGGGGTTCAACCTCGACATCTAATTCAACCAAATCCCGGAAAACAACCGCTAGCAGCAGTGAAGAGGGACGCACTGGCCAGCATACGCCGCCGCGCTGATATGGCCTTTTAGCGGTCTGGCTATCTGCTCCTGCTCTGCCCTTCCCAGCATTGCCGAAAAGAAAGACGGCCAGGAGTGTATTGATTCGACAGTGGACACTTGATTCACTATGCTACAGAAAAAAACGGATACCGTATTCTGCGAACTGGGCGGGAAAAAGGACAATTGCACGGCTGTGTTCAACAGTTGGCGCCTTTGTTGGTTGCCTGGTTGGTTTGTAGAAAAATGGCTCAACCCACCACGGGAGATCGCCCACGAAACATGCAGCAGTAGAATTTATGAAAACGAGAGAAAAAAGAGAAAAAAAGTGCAATCACAAACACCAACATTTTTCTTAGTTTTCCTCTGCACTGTTTTCCTACATAACACACGTCTTCGTTTGAAATTATTTGCATTTATGTAAAAATTTATTGTACCTATAATTACAATGTTGGAGGCCTATAGCATAGATTTTTCTGCCTATTCCGGGCGTTTAAAACGCGCTTTGTAAGTGCCTAAAAATCCGGCCTCTAGTGATGACGCCCTAGTTTCGCATTACTTTGCACTCCATCGTAGATGCTTCCCCTCAGCTCCGCTGTCCCTTGGTGCTTACGACCGTCAGTTAAAGCCACGAATAATTTTTCCTGAATTGACGTGAAATAGTTGCCCTTTACTGCGCAATAACTATTTGTCTTTCACTGGTTGTCATTACCGTAATATTATAGAAATTGTTTTGGGGGGCATAATGTTGGATATGTCCGATTTAAAAGGTAGACGTTCACTTTTGTCCACAACTGCCCACGCTGACACATTGTGATCCCTTTTCCTAAAACGTTTGGAGCAAGTTATTGTTCCATTATTTTTTATATTTATTTATTTATTAAACTAACAAACGCTCCCTCAGCTGTTTTTTTTTCGTTGTTGTAGCTGCATTCTTACAAAGTCGTACTTTACATAAGATTAGTTACGAGTGTACAACTGCGTACAAGTGCAAAGACGACGAGGGCAAGAATTTAGAACCTTCTGTGTAGACATCATATATGTTTTAAAATCAGGGTATTGATTTATTTTATTACCTATTTCTAATAAAACAAAAACAGACCTTTCGTTTTTTTATATAAACTTGACTGAGCACCAAAAGTTCATATAAAATTTGTAATGTTAACCTCCCTTTTTCTAAAGTACTGAAACATTTTATAAAACCACTCAATTCTTGGCCAATCCCCCACAGTGGGTGTGAGTCACAGTTGAAGGTGAACTAGAACAAGAACGAAAGCAAAACAGCGCGAGCGCTGCACTGCCAACAGAAAATTCTATGGAAGTAACAACAGCTATGTTCATAAATTCTAACAATAACTAGCGCCCTTCAATACAATCAGCACCTCTAAACAAGAAGTTAACTTTCTTCAATCCTCGCTGAGCCTTCATGTAATCATATTGCCACGCGCGTTTTCAACTCTCCGACTGTTGCCATCGTCGACGTCACGACCACGTGACAATATCTAGTCTGGCTACATGAATTATTCCATTGGTTAAGACTTAATCAGAGCAGCATGCTAAGCAAGTTGGTGTCTATTACTTGAGTAAGATTGCGCAACAGAATAGACACGGGCGAAAAAGAAGACACACCCAGCGCTATTGCTCTGTGTGTGAAGACTTACGACTTTTCTTTTTTCACCTCACACCTATTCTAAATACAGCAAAATATAATTTCTGAAGCGCCGCTTCGTAACGTTGTTTCAAGCTACATTAGCGCTTAGTAAAAAAATGTGTTTGGCGCAATGATTGGTTCGATTGAGACATCGAATCATGTGCCATACTTATTAAATGGTCCCCTTACGTTTTTCTAAATTTCTTGTGTTCTAAGTTGTGTAACGAATCTTCACAGCTCTTTCCTTTATTAACTTCTTATTCGTCTGTTTCCACTTTTCAATTGCTGAGTACTCGGGGGTTTACTACTAATCGTCGGTTTTGCGTATTCGGGTTCTTCTTACTCATAGTTTATCCAACTGATGGGTCTATCCTAGACCGTGCGTATGTGCCGTGTTGTTGAAGCGCATTGCCATCACCAATGCACGCTCTTCTGAACTCACGCGCCAGACTGGTCGCCATATCAGAGAGCAACTGACCCGTCGCACAGTCGGAGCTCCTGTGGACTTCTGCTCTCAGGCCCGACAGTAGCTCTCTCCTCGATTGCAGCCCTTGAAAAACTTCAGCATGGACACCATTGTAGTATTTGCACAATCCCTCATGGGCACAACCAAGTACGTACAGCGCTTCTTTCTCTTTTCGAGCCCATTTTTTCTATCTTCGCATTTCAGCAAATGTACGATTTCACATATCAAATTAACCGAGATAAAATGCCTAGGGAATATTTTTATTTATTGTATGCGCTACGAAAATGTTATTGGACTTCTACGGATGGAGTTCCGCTTGAGGCAAGGCAAACGGTAATCGTTCTCTTATTTCCTACACTGCACGATCTAGGAATTTTTCGAATGGAAGCACTAAGCGACTGGAGTAAAGCAGGGTGTGAGCAAGGCATTTTTTTTTATTGCACAATAATTATGTACATGTGGAGTTATGGTCGGGGCCATAAACCCATTCGAAGTGTACTTGTGCAGCAGACGATACAGAACCGGGTACGTTGTCGCGTGTTTTAGATTACGTCAGTCACCGACTACCTATCTGACGGGTTAATACGAATGTTGTTCGGTTACCCTTTAAAACCAGAGCCACCGCTCGGTTGGCGTCGCTATTGTCCCAGCGATTTTCTTCCTAATCCTCCTAGAAGGTATTACGCTCGGTCATCCACACCAAACCTGACCCGTCACATCGGTCACTCATTAGTCAACTTTACGGACGACAACAACGCCACCCTTCCGCTCCCGACTCGTCTTCCTCGTTTTAATCGTCATGAACACAGTACAAAGCCATTTTTCTCTGGCCCACTACACTGTTCACTACAAACCATACCTCTGTACAACTAACCTCAAAACATAATTACCTTCTGAGTACGCTGCCTGTCGCAAATATTTCTCAGTCCTCTTCAGCGTCCGTTTTGTATGCACTACCTTGGATGTTTCGGTGCTGAGACCCACAATGAAAGCTGTGCGCTCACGTAACGATCTGCAGTGTCGGCCCCGAAGTCGTCGCTGGTGAGCCGGTTCACGGTCTGGGATTACCTGGTGTTCTGCGGCATGCTCATGGTGTCGGCGGGCATCGGCGTCTACTACGCTCTCTTCGGCTCCAAGAAGGTGTCCACCGACGAGTTCCTGATGGGCGGCCGCACACTGAGCGCGTTCCCCGTGGCGCTCTCCATCTTGGCCAGCTTCATGTCGGCCATCACGCTGCTCGGCACGGCCTCCGAGGTGTACCTAGCCGGCACCCAGTACGTCCTCATCTGCGTCTCCTACTGCTTCGTCATTCCAGCCACGGCCTACTTCTATATGCCCATCTTCCATCATCTGCAGCTGACCAGCGCCTACGAGGTGAGCACACGTTCGTGTAGCCCGCTTGCTTGCCTTGAGCGTTTCACACACTCAACTGTTTATATTTCCAACGAGTACCTGTTTACTAATAGCGCTCATGCTAAGCCCTATACTTCAGGTCCCCACCCAATTTTCGCTAAAAAAGCAGGAAGATGGGATGATTCTACCGTATAAATCAACTTGGGGCCCTCTTGGAGCTGCATAGTTGTCCTCTGTTGAGATGCTACAAACAGGGTGTGGAAGGGCAGAGTCATATTTCCTGTTTGTTTCTTCTATGTCACGTCAAACGGCCTCATATGTGTGTTAATCTAATTTGCGAGTAGCATCGTTTATAAACGTAAATTTCCCTGAGCTCGGCGATAAGTTACTGTTACTTCAATTCCTGCCTAGTAGTATTCGCAGTACTATGGAACTAGAGTGATAAACTTTATCGGATGAGTTGCACCTTAATCTTTAAAAAATATAACAAATCATATTAACAGATCCTTTCGAAAGCCTAATGGTTTTCATGCGTTAAATGTGTACGCGTAGTTCGTTAGACACCTTCTTTCTTTTTTCCCCCCTTCTATTCCATGTAGTACCTCGAAATACGCTTCAACCGAGTTATACGATCCATGGGAAGTATAACATTCTCAATTCAAATGGTAAGTCTGACGACATATCATGCCCTAAACGATCAACTATGCCAATTAGATAAATGTTATTGCTGTTTTATTTTTCTCTCTTCAGTTAATTTACATGTCAATTGTGCTGTACGCACCGGCGCTGGCACTCTCTCAAGGCAAGTTCAAGCATTCTTCTCTATCGTACTATATATATACTTATACTTACAAAGGCTTGGTACACAAGTGCATCCTCGTGAAAACTTCAGTCCCTCAGCAGTGGTCAGAACCTTGTGTTACAATGAATCACGGTAACAGAAAATATAAAGCATTTGCACCAACTGCGCGAACTTAGCGATGTGCGTATGTTACAAGTATATATCTCTGAAATACAGCGTTACAATACAAGTGCTCTGAATGCATATTTGTAGCAGCGATCATCGCCAGTTTCGACTTGACGTTTGCCTTCTTCCTGATTTCACCCGATTCCAGAGAATTACACCACACTACGTAATATTTAGATGGCGTTTACTACACCTGAAATTATAGCTTATTGGGTATGACGCAGAGATGTTGCTGCTGCGGGTTCAATCCCGACCACGGCGGCCACATTTCAATGTGAAAACATTCTTGGATATAGTAGCACTTTAGCGGACCTTGTGAGGTCAGAATTAATGCAGAACGCCACATGACAGCATGCGACATAATTGGATGGTATAGATGCCATTTCGCCGAAAGAACTAGCCCTTATTTCGCTTATTAGCACTTATCTCACTTATTAATGATGAGTTTATGTATTAATAACCCATATAATTAACAGCAATATGATGTATAAGATCATAGTGATAATAATTGGATAATCTTGACTCTTTAGTTGGATGTACCAAAATTGCTAGTCGCCCTTTTTTGTAATATTTTTTTATTAATAGGTGTTGTAATCGTATCTTATAGCACTTCCTTATTTCGCACAGCAATGAGGACTCTCCGCCGTTATTGAACAGAAGTTGAACAATCATCTTACCTAGCTGTGGGAGTGGTGGTTCTGAAATATCGCATTGTTACATATGTTCTCGTGGATACATGTCGTCATATTTCCCCCTTCCGGTAGAGCAGTAGTAACATACAACCAATTCACCGGGTCAGCGTATAATGCAGTACCACTCGGCTTGCCTGTGTGCCTGAATGGAATACAGAACGAATGTTCGTTAGCATTGCTAAGTGCTGACTTTATGACATCTCTGTCCTTTCAAGCGAGCAGACTGCGAGTGGGTTGCGTGCTTTGTAAACAACTACCGCTGACAAGGGATGGCGTAATGTTGCCCACTCTCTTCTCCTACGCAGTGACCGGAATTTCCACCTGGACATCGATCCTGTCCCTAGGAATAGTTTGCACTTTCTACACGAGCATTGTGAGTAAAATCACTTGTGAACTTTACGCTCCTCCGTTAATTACGCGGAGTGGGTGCGGATAGGTAGCACATTTGGGCGTTGACCACGTAGATCGATTAGTATGTTGCGCCATTACCTACTTATGTGACAGGATAAGCACAAGCGCGGCTATGTTACTCCACGTATTCACTTTTTTCTACCCGATTATCCATGTTTGAATGAGTTACTGCCTGCAATATTCGCAGGTTCTGGCAAGGACCAGTAACAATATCACCGTCTTGCTATACTCTAGTGAGAATATTAATGAGAACTAAGAGACAATAATGCCAAGTAAAATATAGAGGATGGTATTAGTAGTAAATGTAATGTAAATGAAGAAAGAAAAGTGGACGAAAAAGATAACTTTCCGCGGGCAGGAACCGAACCTGTCACCTTCGAATAACGCGTCCGATGCTCTATTAACTGAGCTACCGCGGCGGCCATCCCCCCGTCCACGTTATGGGGTATATATACATATACACGTGCATTTAAACGTGGGAGAGTCAGTCAGCGCCGCCAGTAGCTGACTGACGCAATAAGTCGCTGACTTTCTAACAAAGAAAAACGAGCCCTTAAAATTTCTACTACTTTCCTTTATGCTGGAGTGAATTACTTACAAGAAGGTCCTACGCGCGTGCGTCTTAGTTCCTCGTGTGGGCCATATTTTTTTGGAGAAAAAACTCATCTCTACCGGAAGGTGTTAAACCACTTGTTTTAGGAATTATGAGACAACTTGATTTACTGTGATCCCACTTAAACTTGCTGACGTGAAGCATTGACATTGCACTCCCCGTAACATCGCAGACACATTCGTCGTAGGTGCAAACTAAACTCAAATCGACGCCTATTAGGTCGACTTGAGCGTTACTGTGTGTAGAAGAGACATTTCTCGTCTTCGCCTTTCTGGGAGTATTTATGTCGAACGCTTCCTTACCACTATTTCTTCAGGGGGGCATGAAAGCTGTCGTGTGGACAGACGTCTTCCAAATCGCGCTAATGTTTGGGTCCATGATCGTGGTCGTCCTTCGGGGGACCATCGACCTCGGTGGACTTGGATACGTCTTTGACAAGGCCCAAGAAGGGGGGACGTCTGGAATTTTTCAAGTGAGAAATGCTCAATGAAATACTAAAGCTATCTGGTAAAGGTATCATCATGTTTAAATAAAATGCATGAGCAGAAAGACTATAGTGTAATCTTCAAACTCACTGAGCACCTTTCAACGAGTGAATCTCGAGACGGCTTTCTGTGGAAACGAGGAAACTGATACTAAACCGCTGGCTTCGAACACAGGCGAAACAATCGCATATAAAATGTGACAACTAGAGAGCAAGTAAAGTGCTTATCTTTTTTGCATACAACAATAATGGGACGAGCGTCACAATGATAGTTTCTAAGCTTTATGCTACTACCACTCGATAGCGAAATAATAAAAAATATATTTGAATTATCAAAAATGCTTGCTCAATTTTTTAGCCACAATAAATATCACCCCTTACAAGTCAACTTTATTGAAATGTCGCTAACTAGATTAAGCCATTAGATACGATGCTAACATCTGAAGAATGAAGAGTGGGCTTTCTTAGTCGCTTTAAAACATTTTAAAATCAACGAGAAACCTGCACGTTAACTCTGTCTCCGTATCCGAGCAAAAAATTAGCATTCATGACAAGACCTGCAGCTTCTACAAGAAGATGCAGCATTTTCATTGAATGGAGCCGTACTTCCGTGCATCATGATATTTTAAGAGTAAACTTATCAGCACCCATTGCTTAAGCTATGATCGAATGACTTTGGGAATGGTGAAGCACGTTTACCAGGAGTCAGAGGACGAACGGCACGAGTGAAAGGAAAGCGCAGGGTAAACGCTACATCATCAAACAGATCGATAAACAACACGCTGTAAACGAAGGATAACAGGCTTTACAACCGCGTATTCCTGATGGATCTCGTCTCTCAGAGATGGTGGACGCGTTCCACAACACGCGAATAACGCTGTTGCGAAGTTAAAAGACAAAGACCGGAGTAGCCCGTGCCGCTTATAATAAGCGGATTGGCCCTTCTTGTTTCGCCGAGTCACTTGTAGAATTTTCCAGTCGCTTGTCGCGTTTCTTGGGCTTGTTTGCATTCTTCCAGCAAACAGTTATTTTAGTGATCATCACGTTCACCAATAGCCCGTTTGTCCTTCACTTATAGCACTTTTGTAGATGACTTTTTGTAGTTGAGTGTTGAAGTCAAACATACGTTGGGGGGAATCAACAAGCAACGTTAATCATGCTCTGGCAAGCGTGCATTCAACCGAATGGAGACTACCCTGGCGACATTGTTAAGTAAATGCTTTCGCTCATAGTCGCGCATCTTTTCGCCGTACAAAACAATTCGTGATTTTTTTTTCAATTCTCCTTCGTATTTGAGTGACATTTTTTATAATAATTAATAATATTTTCAAGAATTGGAAAATTGATTAAATTTCCACTTCTTTTGGGCTCCTCCGCGAAAGTCGTGCCGCTTTTTCTGGAGCTTTCGTGCGATGATTATTTGCTTGTTAGCTCGGTAGCACCTGGCAACTCTGACGAAGACGGAGGCATGTACACAGGACAAGCGCCGAACAACAGGATCAGCACTGGTCCTGTTGTACATGCCTTTTCGTCTTCGTCCTTCGTACTGTTGAACTTCGCAAATATCGCACCAACTTGCCCCGACGAAAACACTGCTGAGTAACGCTAGCCGCAGTAGAACTCAGCTGAAGAGAGGTGCGCGAGTGCCACAGGACGGCCGCTCTACACCTTCCCTGCAGTATGAATCTGAACCCTGCGGAGCGGCACACGGTGTTCGGCGTCACCATCGGCACATTCTTCACCTGGATGTCCGTGTACGCCGTGAGCCAGGCCATGGTGCAGCGATACCTCACCATACCGACAATCCAGGGTGCACGCACGTGAGATGCCTTCTCCGTTTTTTCCTTTTCACTCTTCTTGGAAGAATCGTTGCAAAGATTTGCGGTTTATTACCTTATATACATATCACTTCCTTCAAATTTATGTCAAGAACGTCCAGCTTTTCGAAAGATCTTCAGGTGGATGTCTGCGCAACAAGGTTTAGAATAAAGATGTAAGCTGTGAACGGTTTGGGCCTTAAAATGACCGAGGTTAGCACTAAATACAAAAGCGTAGCATGAATAATGTTTATGCGTCAGGCAGAATAATATGCGCAAGCACAAATGCAGAGAAGAGGTACGACGTTTTGCGTTGGTCTCAAGCTCACTTCAGCTAGCGGGCCTTAGTCGCGAAATTTAGTCTCGCAAGTTCTGGGACAGTGAAGCTCAAAATTGGGAGAGCGGGGGCGGGGTGTGAATATGTATTACGCTTGAATATCACCGGGAGGGCGCCTACGTTAATGCATCGAATCATTTGCACCCTTGCGATGGCCTTGATGTGAACACCGAGTTGATAATCCATGACGATATGGCAAACAGTGTACGGATGGCTGTCAAAGCAGTAGCGACAAGGAAGTCCCCTTACGGTTGAACAAATGTTGAACCAATGTTCAAGTATGTTGAAATACACAGCGCCTTGCCCCGTTTTCTTCTTAAGTCTCCGTTCCTCTTAGCGCTTCACCATTATGGATATATGGCCCAATTATATTGGAACAATATATATATATATATATATATATATATATATATATATATTTCTTCAAGGTTGTTTCCCGGCTAAAAATAGTCAATTTATTGCATGCATTAAGCAAGCATTCGAAGTTCTAACTTTCACTCTCAATCGCTCTTTGCTGTCAGATTAGCTCGTGCGACTTGAATACACCACGATTGTCAACGTATTCAAACTGCTGCTGCCAACACACTTCAGAAGAAGTTTGCAAACTTATGAAACCGACACATCCGTCATCTATTTACAATAAATCACGTATCCGGGCTCCAGAAATAAAAATTAGGTATTGCCAAATCGAAACACAAAATGCAACCTTTTTTCTCACCTTTTTTACTCGGGAAGAATTACATCCAGCCTGTATGTGGAACTAAATGCGTGATATCATTACCATATTACCATGCCTCAAGATATATTTCATTTGCAAGCTGCTTTCCCTTCGAGCGACGCCGTTGTCAGTTGACGGGCTTATTGATTAGGACTGCGATCTCGGACAGCCAGATTAATTTAAATCTGAAAGCAATAAAACAATGTAATTTACAATGTCCCAATGTAACAATGTAATACAAGAGTTAGGCGCACTCTTTCTATCCATGTCTGCGTGCAGTTTCGAATCCAACCGAATTCTGCTTCACTATATCAATGGAAACCTGTCTATTTCTGCAAGGCATAGCATCAAAAGCGCGAAAACCAGGAGCATGAGCAAAACCTTCAAGATAATGATAGCACTGCGCAGTAATTAACACTAATTGCCGTACGCGTGACTGGAACAGCAGCGCAAACAACGTCAGCAAGTGGCAGGTAAACAGAGCTCGTCCACTTTTGCAACATTTGAAACCTCCGTACCTCACATATGACAGAAAGAACTCGGATTTACAGCGATATACATATTTTACATAGAATACTTGTGTAATTGCGTAGAATAATTATTTCTCATTATTTTTCATTTATCCACACGTGTGTGTTTTGGTCAATATACGGATTGGGGGGAAATGTCTGCCTTGCTCCCAATTTCGAAGTGATGTGTGCTTTTTCTAAACCCTATTCGCTGTTGTCCGATACTGTTCGCGCTATACGTAACTTATTCGCGTTACGTAAAAGAGCAGAAAGGTTGGAAACGTAGTAAACCAACGTCCTCTGACAGGCTTACGAGCCCAAAAGTTCACAAAAATCAGCACCCAAGCACTCCGTACAGATGGTTCACGAGCTGGGATCTATCGAAGTGTCTTTCATGTTAGGTTTTGATTTCTTTATCACCACATTCATGAAATGGGTGCTTCAAACTTTGCGTTTGTTGACGTTAGCTTAAATGGGTACTGACACCATTTTTGAAGGTGAGTTAACTCTGTCATACAAATCTCCTGAATACAGAGACGGATCTGAGCAAGTGTGAATCTCAGGAAATGCTGATAAGATAGTTTCTTTGATATTAAATTCAATTTTCCCATGACGCACCTGTCGACATCGACACTAGCTTGACGTAAGGCTCCCTCCCGTACTGATTCTGGTGGCTCCACGCGGCAGTCTGGCTAGTTGTGATGACATCATGCCCCAGAACTTCCAAAATAGCCGCCTATGCATCACGAAAACATTCAAAATGGCCGCTTGTGCGTCCCCAACGGAGCCACGGTTCGGAGCGACCGTGAAACGTTGCGATATCTTGCGTGAACACGTGACGAGAAGTCCATATCGCGTTATGATGTTAGGGGTACAGTAGGAACCGATACTAATTTTTAAAACGTGCTGTAATTTCTTTTTCCGGGTGCACTCACGCTAACCGGTACATTTTCTAGGCTCTCGAGGGCTTGGTGTTTCATTTTACGCAAAAAAAAAACAATTGAAAATTTTCGCGTCAGCACACCTTTAAAGGATATTAAGAACTACAGGATTTTATGGGTAGTGGTTCATGCTGCGGTGGATTTCTAGCTGTTTATGCTGACACAACCTGAAAAGAAACTAGGGCGAGAGCGGAGACCCTTCCTGGTAGCGCAAGCTAGCATTGCTTCTTCATTAATAGTTTGCGCACACACACATATACAGCTTTGCTGTCCGCCTCTGTGGAACAGTGCTTACGGTGCTCGGCTGCTGACCCGAAAGTCGCGGGTTCGATCGCGGTCGCGGCAATCGCGCTTCGATGAACGCGAAATGTTTGAAGCCCGTGTGCTGTGCTATATCAATGTACGTTAAAGGGCCACTAAACCACCCAGAGGTCGAAATTCAGTTTTGGTGGGGAAGTTGTGCACGAGTGTACAACGAACACGGAGCCGTGAGAATTTTTCGAAACGGTGCCATAATAGCGGAGTTATATGCGTTTGATCATCGAAACGCGGCGATCGCTCCTTTCGCTCTTTCCATCGCTACCCTCCGTTGGTATCCTCTCCAAATGCCGCTTTGCCCTCTCGCCGAGGCATACGTCATCGCCGACGCGCTGCTCGAAACACCGTCACTTCCGGTTGCCGCGACTCTCCGCACTCCGTGTGCTCCGTCGACTGCGTGGTTGTTGTCTAACCGCTGCTGCCGTGCCGGCCCGTCGAATCGTGCCAGTATGGACCCAGTGTTGCGCGCACGCCTTCAAAGGATCGCCAACATGATGTATCCGTACACGCGGGATCGTGTTTCCCGCGCACACGCGGGAAACACGACGAACAACGAGGAGCGCGGCCAGCTGATTGCTGACTTACCGGAAGTCGTAGTTCGTGTGCGACCAATCGCAGATGGCTTGCACTCGACGTCAGATATTCACACCCTGACGTCACGCCGAGGCCGGAAGGGCTCGGAAAGGAGGAGCGATTGTCTTTTGGAATTTGTGGCGCGCCCGCGGCTTTGTAGCGCTGCCGCGTGTGGCATCGTTCATCGTGACGGCATTCTGCACACGATGCGCGTGTTTACTTGACATGTTTGAAAAATATCGGAGGTGGTTTAGTGGCCCTTTAAAGAACACCAGATGATGGAAACTTCCGGAGGCCTCCACTTTACCGTGCCTCATAATCATGGTGCTTTTTGCACGTGAAGACGCCGATATTATTATTATTATTATTATTATTATTATTATTATTATTATTATTATTATTATTATTATAGACAGCTTCGCTCTAAAACATGATCATTCCCATTTTAACGTAAAAGTCCACTGTCGTTACAACATATATTAGCTCCAGCATTTTCGGAAAACCTACTTTCTTTCTTGCAATAAAAAAATGCACCTTCAGTATCGTTTAAGTCTTCGCTTCTTTGAAGGGCTTTATGTGATGGGACTTCGTATCATCCCATTGTTCACAGGGCCATTTGGCTCAACCTTCCGGGCCTGTCGTTCCTTATGCTCATCTGCGCCATGGCGGGCCTGGTCATGTACGCTCGCTACTATGACTGCGATCCAATCATGACCAAGAAAGTTAGCTCGGCAGACCAGGTGTGTGCACTCAAGGAGGAAACGCCACGAATAGCCAGGCTGTGACTTATTCCTATAAGTCGCGTCACCGTTCTACAATACACAAGGCAAAAACAATTTCCTGAGAACGCGCCCGTGTGGATCTGTCATCCTGCTGCAGTCGAAACACTTCGGTTTTTACGCAGTCAAGATGTTAACTAATTTTGTTTTGACGAGCTACTTTTGTAAGCACCAATTAAAGTGATTACATGACATTCAGTGAACTCAGCATGCTTTGTATAACGTATACGCTAATTTTTATATCCCCAGTGTCACACTAAATATATGTTTATATCCTACTCCATTTCGTCGCACCAATTCTCTTTAGGGCGAAGAGTTTTTTTTTTTTTTTAAGAAACAAAAAAATATGCAGCGTCTGGAGTTACGACCACGTAAAGGACCGCGTTTAACAGCGTAAAGATCGAAATTTCATATTTCAGAAAGTGCCGTAATGGTGGCTCGTAAAACGTGGTTCTTTTGTCTCCAGCTCCTTCCTCTGTATGTTATGGACGTCCTGGGCAAATTCACGGGTCTTCCTGGACTTTTCGTCTCTGGAATTTTCAGCGGAGCACTCAGGTGAATGCACACAGGTTCTAATGTCTAAAACCGCATTCATGTTATGTCGTAGGACCATTTTCAAAGCTCATTGAAAACGCTAAGCAACTTGGGCGAACTTTTACACCGTACATACTTATAATACAAAGAACAAAAACAAGCTGAACGGACACAGCGCGAACTAAGGCTGTTAAGAACTTGGGAACAGCAGTGCATGATTTAAAAAAGACGGACGAAATGACGCATCAAATGTGTGCGTATATATGTATAAACACATATACGACCTGCTACATAAAGAAACGACTGACGTGAGAATCACTTAATGCGCATTTGTTAATAGAGATGGAGTAACAAAAATCTAGCGAAGAGTGAAGGTGGCGTGAAGCGCGTCTGGTGAGCACCTTTGTATTCTGCAAACATTAACCTGTGGAGACCAATATGAAGGTTGCGTTCAAAGAAGTTAAAGAACGACAAGAATAACGTAGCAACGTGAAGAAAAGGGACGCAGATTTAACGCCACTTTCCAGTTTAAATAGCAAAGCAGGTATGAGTTAGCGACGAAGCAGCAGCGGCGGATGACACGATCACAGCACAAGCTATGAGTTGTGCATGGAAAGATATTTGACAAAAGGTGCACGCAGAGAAACGTGTGGCGTAAGCACTGTGTCACCGTGGGACACCCATTCCAGAGGGTCGGCCAAGGATGGGCACATACCTAGAAGCGAAATTGTCAGCTTGGGCACGTACCCAGTGAGAACGTACAATTCAGTTGTTTACTCCGGATGGTGGCAGATAGTATATACCAGGGGTCTCAAACGCGCGGCGCGCGGCCCGCGGCCCGCACGTGGCTATGTTCTTCCCATTTTTTTTGTTCTTTTAATAATAGGTACTTTTGTGAGCTACACAGGCATGACTAGTACAAAGAATTGTGTGTTGAAGCGTAACCGTGAAACAAAAACAGTATTTCAGAAGTGGCGTCCGGGTTTAACTCATTTTGGAAATCGGTATTGATGTGTTGTTGGATGGAATCCTGGCCCAAAATCTTCTTCACAAATGACCCGTATATGAGATATGGGAAAGGTTTTCTTTTGAATGGTACGCCTTGCTGACAATGTCTACCCCCCCCCCCCCCCTACTCTTACATTCTTCCCTGACCCGGCCCTTGCGGGTCTAAATTCTGCGACTGCGGCCCGCTGCCCGAGATGAGTTTGACCCCTGGTATATACTGAGTAGGCCGGTTTGTATATACGTATTTCCGCAAATATATGCTGAGTGGAACGACGGTGAATCCTAATACCCACAGAACAAAGTCTTGCTTTAAAGGGCCAATGAGCGAGGTAGAGGAAGCTTTGCTAAAACAGACAGCAATGTTAACTTTGAACTTTATTTCGTGCTCATACGAGGTACAGATGACAGAGCACAGACAAAAAAAAGTCAGAAATAGGATCGACTAAGCCTGTGCCCCTTGCGCTATGTGAGCTGAGGATCACAAGTACGATACAATTTAGCACAGATAAGAGTTGGGTAAGACATAAAATATGTTGTATACACATAATCATCGTTCTAACATAGCGGAATAATGGATACCAAGGGAGGCGGAACGTAGTGCATGTGACGATGGCACGCGAGGAGATGGTTCGATAAAATAAGGAAATTCGCATACCGGCGTAGGACAGAGTGGACAAGCAAAATAAATTCAGTACAACACTGAAAGTAAAGCTGAAATTATAAAATTTAGGAATGTGGGGGGAACATCAGTTGATCCTGAACATTGGAAAATTGAAATCTCCAGGAGGGGCCACTCTCGCTAATGTCATCAAACTGTCAGAGCTCTCACTCTGGCTCCATTCATGGGCGATTTTAACACAAAAAAAGCGGCATTACTCCTTTTATGACCTCCCTCGAAATAAGGCGAATTTTTGGCGTACATATGTGAACAGAAAATAACTGGCTGTATGAGGTCGCTCTCGCTGTTGAGTGAAAAGAAGCAAGCTTTCAAGAAGTGTTGAACGTGTACCTCACCCTCATTCTGTCATGTTTTCACTACCGGTTCCCCCCTCTCCGTCCAGAGACTAGAAGAAGCGGCAGTAGGGACAGCGTTTCTGAAGTATACAATTTAAGGAAGTACTTATGAACGACACCAAGATTAATCTGGTGAAGTAGTTTAACAGTTTCTTCGACTCTATTTGACGAGCAGGTTGACCATTAGCGGAGGAAATTATGAGCCAAGTTTCTCTGCTCAACGTGCTCAACGTTGAACTGCAACTACAATGTCGGTCATATGCACACTCATACCGATGCAGATTCCCATTACCTCCTGAGAAAATATATAGACAAGTGAGGCGGAGAAGACGGGCTCCGTTCAACGCGCTTGAAAACGTTCGCGGCTGATTGCTCTTCATTCCTCTGAGCGCAACAGAGATGCTATTGTTAACAAAACATCGTATTGCATGGACGGCACGTATGTAGCATCCGTGGCTTTAAGATAAGACAACTAAGGCACTGTCGGCACCATCCATGAGTATCGCAATAGCAAATGATACTTGCAACATCAGCATGGGCCTGACGACGTTTCCTATGAAATGAAGCAAAAGCTCGCACGGTCCCTTATGCATTCGCCGAGACGATTCGAAGGTGAAACACACCCGGTGCGGCTATTTGACTGCGCACTTCATATCGACGTCCAACGTTCATCAACGTTCACTAGTCTCCGTGCATTGAATTCCGCTAGATAACTTTCATTGATCAACTTTCACAATTACATGCACTCACTATCTAATTACTCACAATAGTTGATTTGATTATTGCCACATGACTAGCCTTCACATATCCATAATTAAATCACTACTCAATTTGCGTTATCGCTACATATACGTACAGTCACGCTTTCACTCTTTTGCGTGTGCGTGGCTTTCACTCGCCTAGACGTTCCGTGATGTTTCTCGATCTCTCACACCGGCTTTCCGTTCAAGGCCTCGTTCATGAGTCTTGTTTTTGTCATAATAAAACCGAATAACCATAGGGATACACACAGGAGGGGCAGGGGGCGCAGCCGCCCCCCTAATAATCTAAAAGGGTGCGAAGTCTGCCCCAAGCCTTTACCGAGTTGGACCTTTCACGCCATTTTTTAATGCGCAGGGTTACGGCTACGAATGCTTTCTGCAGATAATGGCGACCTAGGACCCCTGATGCTGCATGCAAGAAACTGTCTACTTCCCAACTTTACCCCCGGAATGCCGGAGACCAATAGCAGGCCGTTGTGAGAAGCGCGTCGTCGCTTTATCTTCATAATCGCATCCATGGCGGAGCTTTCTTTTCTTTCGGGCTCGACCCACGAAGGGGTGGGGGAAGTCTGAAACCATTAGTGACGCGCGGAGGGAGCCCCCCTCCCCCCCCCCCCCCCGCGCGTCACTAATGGAGAACCCAGCTCATCATCATCATCAGCCTGACTGCGCCCACTGCAGCGCAAAGGCCTCACCGATGTTTTGCCAATACCCCCCGGTTCTGTGCTTCACAATGGTCCGTTCATCATCATCATCATCATCATCATCAGCCTGTCTACGCCCACTGCAGGGCAAAGGCCTCTCCCATGTTTCGCCAATCAACCCGGTCCTGTGCTTTCTGCTGCCACGTTATACCTGCAAACTTCTTAATCTCATCTACCCACCTAATTTTCTGTCTCCCCCCTCACGCGTTTGCCATCTCTTGGAATCCAGTCAGTTACCCTTAATGACCAGCGGTTATCCTGCCGACGTGCTACGTGCCCGGCCCATATCCATTTCTTCTTCTTGATTTCAACTATGATATCCTTAACCCCCGTTTGTTCCCTGACCCACTCTGCTCTCTTCCTGTCTCTTAAGGTTACACCTATCATTTTCCTTTCCATCGCTCGCTGCGTCGTCCTCAGTTTAAGTTGAACTCTCTTTGTAAGTCTCCAGGTTTCTGCTCCGTACGTAAGTACCGGTAAGATGCAGCTGTTATATACCTTCCTCTTGAGGGATAGTGGTAGACTACCATTCATGATTTGATAATGCTTGCCGAATGAGCCTCATCCCATCCTTATTCTTCTAGTTATTTCACTCTCATGGTTCGGCTCCGCGGTTACTACCTGTCCTAAGTAGACGTACTCCTTTACAACTGCCAGTGTCTCGCCACCTATCGCAAAGCGCTGTTCTCTGCCAAGATTGTTCCACATTACTTTAGTTTTATGCATATTAATTTTCAGACATACTCTTCTACTTTCCGTATCCAGTTCAGTGATCATAAGCTGTAATTCGTCTCCCGCGTTACTCATCAATGCAATGTCATCAGCGAATCGCAGGTTACTGAGATACTCTCCATTAACTCTTATCCCTAACTCTTCCCAATCTAGGGCCCTGAAAACCTCCTGTAAACACGCGGTGAATAGCATTGGAGAGACCGTGTCTCCCTGCCGTACGCCCTTCTTTATTGGGATTCTGTCGCTTTCTTTATGGAAGACTATAGTGGTTGTGGATCCGCTGTAGATTTCTTCCATTATGTTTATATAGGCTTCGTCGATGCCCTGATTCCGCAGTTCCTGCATGACTGCTGATGTCTCCACCGAATCAAATGCCTTCTCGTAATCTATGAAGGCTATGTATAGGGGTTGGTTGTATTCCGCGCATTTCTCTACCACCTGATTGATAGTATGAATATGGTCTGTTGTTGAGAAGCCTGTACGAAATCTTGCCGGGTCCTTTGGTTGATTGAACTCCAATGTCGTATTAATTCTGTTAGCAATTACTTTTGTAAATAGCTTGTAGACAATGGACAGTAAGCTGATGGGCCTGTAATTTTTCAGGTCCTTGACGTCCCCTTTCTTATGGATCAAGATGATGTTGGCATTCTTCCAAGAATCTGGTATCCTCCCTGTCGAGAGACAATTCGTGTACAGGGTGGCCAGTTTTTCTAACATAATCTCTCCACCATCTTTCAACAGGTCTGATGTTACCCGATCCTCACCAGCGGCTTTGCCTCTTTGCATTCCCTTTAGGGCTTTCTTTACTTCTCATGTCAATACTGGTGGGATGTCAGATTCCTCTGGGCTATTATTGCTTCTTACGTTATCATCCTGAGTGTTTCGGCTGCTGTACAGATCTCTGTAGAACTCTTCCGCTACCTCAACTATTCTATCCATATTGGTTGTGACCTTGCCTTCCTTGTCCCTTAATGCATACATCTGATTTTTGCCTATGCACAGTTTTGTCTTCATAGCTTTGAGGCTTCTTCCGTTCTTTAGAGCATGCTCAATTCTCTCCATATTATACTCTCTTATGTCGGCTACTTTACGCCTATTGATTAACTTGGAAAGCTCCGCCAGCTCTATTTTGTCTGTTGCATTTGAGGCTTTCAAGGTTTGACGTTTCTTAATGAGGTTTTTCGTCTCTTGGGATAGCTTACCAGTGCCCTGTCTAACGACTGTACCCCCGACTTCCACTGCACACTCCTTAATGATACTAGTCAGATTTTCGTTCATTGCGTCAACGCTAAGGTCGGTTTCCTCGGTTAAAGCCGCGTACCTATTCTGAAGTGAAACTCTGAATTCCTGTACTTTCCCTCTCAGAGTTCATTAATCGGCTTCTTGCGTATCAGTTTCTGCTGTTCCTTCCTCAAGTCTAGGTGAATTCTTGATCTTACCATTCTGTGGTCACTGCATCGCATCTTGTTAACTACTTCCACATCCTGTACAATGCCCGGGTGGGCACACATTATGAAGTCTATTTCATTTTTAGTTTCGCCATTAGGACTCCTCCACGTCCACTTACGAGTAGCCCGTTTTCTGTAGAAGGTATTCAAGATTCGTAAATTATTGCGTTCTGCGAATTCTACTAGTAACTCCCCTCTGGCGTTTCTAGAGCCAATGCCATTTTCACCAACAATGGTCCGTTGCTGTGCTTCAAAATCATCCTGTGCTGGCTGCTGTTACGTTCTACACGCAAACTTATTAATCTCATTTGCCCACCTAACTTTGTCTCCCCCCTGGCGCGTTTGCCTTCTTTTAGAATCCATTCAGTTACCCTCAATGACCAGCGGTTATCCTGTCTACGCGCTACGTGCCCTGCCCGTCTCCATTTCTTTTTGATCACGTCGAACACCTTAGTAAAAAGCTCTCTTGTGCTGTGGGAACCATAGCTCGCTTAAAATATTTTTTTCCAGTTAACATTAAAGTTTTGCTTCACAGTGCTCTAGTGTTTTCGATACTACAATACTGCAACCTTGTTTGGGGCACGACTACAAAGAAAACTCTAACAAAATTGCACTTGCTCCAAAAGAGAGCTGTGCGCTGCATTGCCAATGTTTCAGGCTCATTTTCTACGAAAGATCTGTTCGTAAAGTTTGATATTCTACCTGTACTTTTTATACGATTATTGCTGAATTTTAACTTACAAGTCCTGCTTAAAGTCCAATAATTCTATTGCATTTTCGCTGGCTGACTTGAATCTAAACCGCAGTATTCGTCATACTAGGCATAACGAAAAATGGCATGTCCCTACACCTCGAAACATATACGACGAACAATCATTAAAACACACTGTACCAATCTTACTTAATAAACTTACAAAGGCAGATTTTGATCCTCTGTGTAATTCTAATCAAGCAATAAGACTATTTTGTCAGTCGTGCCAGAGAGAGTACTAACGTTGTGCATGATGTTTTTTCTCTTTTTCTTTCTTTTTTTCCCTTCTGTTGAAATCGCGCTGAACACATTATCAAAAACCGTATAGATATGCGTATATAGACCTGTTCGTATATACCTGTGTATCTGGTACGGAAATGTATACACGCAAAATCCCCATTTTCATTCATATGTATAAATTTTTAGTTGTGCATTTATTAATATGTACATATATGCATACGCACTTTCTGTTTTTTATTGAAATTGTGTTTTGTATGGCGTATTATTTTGTTTTAAGTATGTTACGCTTATTCTTTATGTTACTGCAATGTGCTGCTGTCATTTGTATGTTACTGCAATGTGCTGCTGTCATTTGTAAAAGGGGGGCAGGACCCGTGTCAAGCTGTATTAGCTTTTAGTCCTGTCTCCTCTCTTTCAATGTGAAAAGAAAATAAAATGATTGATTGATTGAACTATGAAGTCAAGAGAACAACATGGAGTCCTGTGCTATGAAGGCCTATGCGAATAACAGTGCCTTTTTTTTCTGCGCAGCACCGTCTCCTCGGGAGTCAACTCGTTGGCGGCTGTTACCCTCGAAGACGTCGTCAAACGCTACATTGTGCAAGACATGAGCGACCGCTCTTCCACTACGCTGACCAGGATACTGGGTCTGCACCTCAATATTGCACTTCACGGCATCTGCTGCGTTCGCAGTTAGCACCAACGGAAACACGGGGCACCAGTAAAGATGCAGAGTATACATTCTTGAACCTGTTCTCAGTGAGCGTTGCCGAGCTTAAATTGTTATAACAGCGCAACTAAATAGTGTCCTGCTTACAAAACGATACCTGATACCTTTTCATCACCTGGACTCACCTGAATAAATTAAGAATTACATCCTCACTATTTCCAAAGCACTTTCATTTTAGAGTTGTTTGTCTGTTTGCCTGCCTTCGCTTAATATTTTCAATTGTGCCTTGTACGTGTATTTCTTATGTTGTATCTTGCCCCTCCTGCTTGGGCCACATGGCCTGCAGTATGATGCAAAAAAATGCAAGTGGCAATGAATCTGTCACAAGCGCTAGAGAATATATACATTAAATTCACCTTGCTCGATTCAAGGTTTTGTAAATAAAGTATGTTTCGTTTTCATAGAAATTTCGTGCGAGCACATTTTTTGCACAAGAGAAGAAAAGAAGGCCAGCTAATCACTTAAGGCTGTGAACCTTCTTCTCAACTTGTGCAGCGCTAACATTTGGGTGCACCGCCATTGCGCTCGTATACGTAGCGCAAAACATGGGCAACGTCTTACAGGTGAGATATTCGACTACAGCTGTCATACAAAGCGCTGCTGCTCGATTCTAGCGCCTGCTTCAGTTGTTTTTATACCTATGAAATTTTGGTGTCCATTTCAGGCAGCGCTGGCAATCTTTGGCATCGTTGGAGGACCGCTACTGGGAGTTTTCACCCTCGGCTTATTTTTTTCCCTTTGCGAATAGCATCGTGAGTCTCTAGCACTTTTGCAGCCATTTTGAAGTGACTTGCCTCGCAATAAAATGCATTGCATAACGTCACAAGCACATAAGGAGAAAATTATAGCTAACTCTACAGTATGTAGCCTCACCATTTGCATCGCACTGAAACAAATTACGACTGCCATAAAATATTAAAAAAGCGTGCAGTCTTTATCGCAAACGCTCGCTTTACTTTGCACTTTTAATGACGCATTTTTTCTTAATTTCATCACCCACTGATAATTAAATGGAAGTGTTTGAGGATCTGTTTGCTTCTGGCATGTTCGAGAAATCTCACTGGTGTGCATCGGGGATGATTGGGTGAAGCGGCGCACTACAGGGTGCAGCGGGGTGATTTCTCGAACTTGCTCGACGCTGGAAGTTGCGGACGCGCCTTGTCTCGCCACGCAGGGGGGCCGGCGTGGGCATACTGGCGTCAATGGTGGTGACATTTTGGATTGGCCTCGGTGCGTTTTACTACAAGCCAGCGAAGCGGTTGGCTAGGCGCTCGGTAATGGGATGCCTGCAGGAGTACATCAACGCGACGCACCAGAACCCTGCGAACGTGACCTTCCCCATTATTCCCGATCCTGATGTAGCCAAGTGAGTAGCGTCCACGAGGACTCCATCAACTTACACCCAGTATTCAGAACAGAAAACGGGTAACTTGTTTGGAACGAATCAAAGCTAAGCAAAGTAGCAATTCATATTAGCGAAAGACGAACAGGACCGTAAGGGAATACACAAACGCCGTCTATCAATATGAAGGAAAAACAGCACTGAAAACAGACAAGGTGAGACACGACACAGCGCAAGGTGAGACACGACACAGCGCCTGCGTCGTGTCTCACCTTGTCCTTTTTAAGCATTGTTCCTTCATAATGAAATACCGCCAACTAGCCCGAGTTTCTCTAATGGTGCCGTCTATAAAATGACTCCAGATATTTGCCTCTAGTGCAAGAATGTGCGTGTTCTGCATCCTTCGCACAAGCTTCTATCTATGCGTCAAGCGTCTATCTATGGAAAGAAAGTAAGAAAAAAACACCTAAGCTCTGCCATTATCACTTTTATTTATCTTAATTATGCACGATGTTTAGATGCACGCGGCCGACAAACGGTAAGGTAAAAGTCGTAACCATGTAAAGTTGTCCCCTTCGACGTTCTCTACATTACTGCTCTTATAAAGACGCCGCAGAGTCTCTTGTATGCATAACAACCACTCGTATTTTGTCCACAAGAGATATTGTCTGATACTATCTCATGGATGCGAAAGTCTTCTCTTTTTTTTTCTTCAGCGGTAGCTAAATTCAGCCAATTAACCATAAAGGATCTCGTGACTGTTCTTGCTGTTGTTCTTTTTTTTCGCAGCAAGGACATATTCTACGCCTACCGGATTTCATATGTCTGGTACAGCATGATTGCCTGCATGCTGGTCGTCTTTGTCGGAATCGCCGTTAGCCTTATCACCGGTGAGTTGTCATAAACGAGGAGTTTTCGGTTATCACGTTCGAGGAAATACGCTTTACATGTGTCACATGAAGGTCAACAGCGGCAGAGCTAGTATTGTGACAAATGTAACAGGCGCAACAATTAACAGCCGATAGCAACTTCAAAAACTGATGGTCTTATTGCTTTTTTTTTACTTTATGTTCATAGAGTCAACTGAGAATGCCGATGTGCTAAATTGCAAACCAAAAGCAGCGGGCCAGATTAAAAAAATTAAGTAAACAAGCAAGAATTCACTGACAACAAGGATTCATTGCGCCATTCTTGGCTGGCTTTTAATATTGCAGAAAATCCGTAGACGTGTGCTGTAAAGATGCTAAAAGTTTTCGAATGTACAACTCCAATGCGAGTTTCGAACGATAGTTTAATGTTCATCATTTTTCTTGCGTGATCAGACTTGTGGTTCAGCCTCTCGTGTTCGCAGGGTGGAAGATTAGGTATTGGCTAAGCGTTCCGTGCACGGTCACACGACAATAAACAGCTTGCAAAGCCCCACACAAAGGAAAATCGGCGGATGTAGTTGAACAAAGCTGAGGCGTCCCTAGGTTCTTGGAGCGAAACCTGGTCGCGAGTGTACTAGACTACCCCACGACCATGATTTAGTTAAGCGACTCTTTTAATTAAGCTGTACAGAATCGATATCATGAAATAAATTAGTAAGGGATAATTAGCATCAAATAGAATTGGAAAAAAAGACAACAAATATTGATTCATATATCTGATTAATGTGTTTAGTGAAGATTGGCTTCCTTTCCAGGGCCCTATGATCCGACGAAAGTGGATCCGAGGTCCATTCATCCAATCTATAACTGGATCATCAAGAAGCTGACGACACCGCCTAGGAGAGAAAAGTTAATGGTCCGAAGTGAGGTAATTGTCACGTTTATTTTTATCTTTATAGAGAAAAGATGAGGATGTTTTAGTCCACAACTCTCCCCACGAGCTCATCTCAATTTTAAAAACTAAAGATGACAGGTGGCATATTTAAGTATCCACTGTGTTTTTCACTTGCAATTATATTCATGGCAGGTTGACCATACGTCCTAACACCCGTCTGCTTATTCGCCTTTCTGAATCATTTTCAGACTATTCTTACATGTCCATTGCAGGAAGATGGCCTCTCCCAATTATCTCTACTTTGCCCAGTCTCGCGCGAGCTATTTCTATTTTTTTTTCCTGCGAACTTCTTAATTTTGTCACTCCATCTAACTCGTTGCTGACCTCTTCTTTTGCTTTCCCTCGGTATCCGCTCTGTTTCGCTGTCCATTCCCAGGGGCGGGTCCAGCCACTCATTTTGGAGGGGAGGGGGGGGCGCTGAAGCAAAATCGGAGAAGGGGGGGTCCTATTTTTTTTATTTTAGTAGTTACTATCATCAAAACCGGAGAAGGGGGCGGGTCGGGCTTTTTTGTTTTGTTTAGTTTTAGTAGTCACAATCATCACAAGAACCCCATCACAGCATAAATACTGTTAATTTGAGCTCACAGTGGTTTCTCTCACTTGACCTAATCGGTGATTGGAAGTGGACGACAAGCACAGAAGGTAGGGGGGTGGGGTGCGGACACAGGCTATGGGAGGGGGTGCGGGGCACCACCCCTACTGACCCCCCGTTGAATCCGCCAATGGCTAGCCCAAGTTCACTTCTTTCGCTCAGTATTAACTAAATGTCAGCAGCACCTCATTCTATTGTCCTTCGATTTTACGCCACCCATTATCCGTTTCATTGCCTGCTGCGTGGTCCGTAACTATTCTCGACTTCTATTATTTTTTTCTTTTTTGTTATCCTCCATGTTTCAGCCCCATATGTTAGAACAGGAAATGTTGATTGTTATAAAGCTTGGTGCGATTTTAAGTGGTAGACTAAATCCGGAGGTGAACGTTTGCGCCAACAGGAGGAATACGACTGGGACCGCATGGTTGAGCTGGGCCGAAGGAGAAAGGGCGCTGATCACGTGGAATCGGGAGAGTTCAACGCTGGCTTCGCGGCCGAAGAAGCGGCGGCACCAAAGGACCGGCCAGAGGCACCCGCTAACTGGACCATCGGAGAAGCTCCGGGTACGCCGAAACTTTCGAGCGTTTATGACCGCCGTGAAGAGTTTAGGGAAGATTGCTTCGTTGGAGTTAATTTCAATGCTGAGGAAAACAGCGCAAAAAGATAGGTATATTATAGAGATGAAACACGGATACAGAGCTAACCACCGAAACATAACTTTTAAATAAGTCACATAAACATTTTATTCAGAGGCCTTCCTTTGTGTCATATCAATTCCTTACATATTTTTGTTTAGTTCGCGCTGCTTACGTTATGAACAAATAATTCGCAGCAGACGCTATCAAGAACGCACGAGGATATCTATAATAACAAACTGGAGAACGAGGGGAGCATTGTTAGCGTGGATATTCACGATTTCCTAAGCGAAACGTGACATATATAACGAACAGTGTATGCAATATTTCGAAACCTATAGGGCTGGGGCCGTTGTGTAGTTCAACAATGCCGATTGCCGAACATCATTTGTTCAACGCATATCGAGTAGCAATCGAAAGCTAAGCCTTGTCACCATCCAGCCGAAATTTAATTCTCAACTTGCTAATTGTTTTCTTCATTCAGTCCTGTAACCTTAATGAAATTTCCCACTTCCCGTACGCTGTAACGTTAAACTTAGTTTAAAAATTGCACAGTGCGATATAAAGAAAAGGACGAAGTTCAACACACAGCTGCTGTAATACCCAGTTTCGTCGCACGGTGCTCATGCTGTTCGCAAAGATACACCGTCATTGTGCATGAATAAATACATTTTAAAACTTTTTCGTTACTTCAAAACAGTCCTTCCAACATCTGTTATGTCAACCACATGCTGTGGGGCCTCCTAAATATCATATGCGAGAAAAAGATTAAGTTTCATGGATCATACGCGTCTCAGGTGTACATGTCCACTTTGTTTGCCTTTTTTTATTATCAGTGAAGGCTGGGAAAGGAAAATTAAATTCTTCTTGGCAGTAAAGAGAATGATGTCGCTCAGAGCAACGCAAGCAGTATCATTAAAATGTTTCCGTGGTTAGACAACTGTGCATTCAGGGTATCTTCGGGTGTATGGTTGAGATTTTATAAAACGTTAACGCGATACACCTAGGCCCTGTACCGGTGCGCTCCTTCTCCAGAATGCACTGGAGAACAGTTCGTGCAAATGCCACGTCACGGCATGAATTGTCGTGCAAGGCAAGTACCCAAATCTGTCCGGAATATCTTTGTTCGAAGCAAACGTCTTATCCTTCGCTTACATCATGCAGTTACACCGTCACCATACATCCCTAACGTACGGATATGTAAGACTTAGAAGACTAAGATTGGGCGTGTTATTGGTACAACATGATTATTAGTGCAAATCAGCGCAACCGACAGTAGGGGACAGAAGAGAGGACATAGAGCGCTCATATACGGATATGGTCATCCGTATGGTCATACGGTTTATAAGATCATCATATGATCATTCCTCATACGGAAATGGTCGTCTGTATGTCAAATACAGAATTATTAACTATAACTTGAATGTTATTGTCGCTGGTATGGTGCACTTATCAAAACGGTGGTGCGCCGAGTTGTCGAAAAAACCTACAAAATGTCTGGTATTAATGTTCGATCGGCATGGAAGACTAACGGAGAGAACACGCTGTAGCATTCGACATCGTACCCCAAGACATGGCGATTGTTTCGAGATCAGTTGAAGCTTCTGTTTAGCCTAGGGATTATTTAGGCCCACACATAGCAATTGTTTCGATGGCTGGGATCAGTTTAAGCTTGCGTTTAACATAGGGATCCTCTAGACGGAACTTGAGAAGCAGATGACCTAGCCCATCCCAATAAAGAAACACATTTCGATGCTCGTGGCTGTTATGACGATTAGGTTGACCAGAGTGAGCCGCTTCTCCTACTTGGTATTAACTGACAAGGCATACGAAGCTGGAAACAAGTAAAATGATTTCATGAATATATAATTGAAATATATATCCAGAGCTAACATCTTTGTCGACGCGATCACTCCGGAGGATAACTTCGCGTGTACATTACCGGTGGAGGAAATTTAAGCCTGCTGGTTCATTTAAATCAAAACTGATCTAAAATGGCCACCATGTACACACGTTAATAGACTTAGCTCTAAACCCTTCTGATCATTCAATAAGACATACTGTTCCCTGCCATACTCCACTGGCACATTCAAACTATGGATCACAGCTGTTACAGTATTGCCTACCCAATAAACAAATTCAAATATAATATAAGAATTTAGGTTGCAAAGCCACCGTATGATGAGAGACGCCGTAGTGAAGGGCTCCGGAAATCTCGACCATCTGGGTTCTTTAACGTGCACCTGAATCTAAGTACACGGGCATCGAGCATTTCCGCTTCTATCGCAAACGCAACGAATTCAAACAGGTGACAGTTTACGTATAGTGTCGACAAATTCAATTTAAGATATGGTGTCTGGTGTTTTTTATGTAAATATGACATTCCGAGTAATTGAGTAATTTTATGCTTGGATTGAGCTGTGACAAACTTTGCCTACGACTCCGTTTATGCACAGCATGTTGCTGCCTTTGTGCAAAGGGGTTATTGGGAAGAGGAGGAGGGCTAGTGAAACTGGAGATATGCAGATTACTTCCTGCGATCTTCACCGTAAAACATACGTCCCGTTGCGTACCGAATCTTCTGAAATGATCGCCGTGCTGTATTACGCAAGGAAATACGACACCACACAAAGGTTGTCATATATTGCGCTTTCTCTCTTTTTGTGAGACCATTCAATACAAGCTGTGTACTAGTTGTACTTCTAAAGCAGCTCAGCACAAGTGGAACAGCCACAGCGACGAAACCACATATAGAAAGCGCATCTAAGAACTGTTTATAGATGCTTTTCGACTCGGCGGTTTCGTGCCCAGCTGCTCTTGAAGCGCAACTATATTTACAACTATCATCAACGCAAGCTTTAATCAATGAGTACTGGACCCTGCCCTTTCAGCACCAGGCTCCGCTACCATTCGCCCAGCCCCAGCAAGCACGTCTGCGACGACAGTGAGCGCAAGCGAACCCGCGCTCCATCCAAAAGACCAGCCGTTGGGTATCAAGCCCTCGTCTCCGGCGCCATCAGAGCCCTTCGACGTGACTTCCTCAAAGGCCGCGTCGCCATCAGGCCATACGGGATCCATCAGCGCACCACGCGAACCGAAGCCTGAATCAGCCACGAAGGACCTGCCACCGACAGATTCACCACAAGCGATGCCCGCAACGGCGTCCGCGAGAGCGCCTACTGACGGCGCTCGAGATAGCGGTGGAGCAGGTGGACCGGCGCCGGCAAACTAGACCACACACTGGCGCACTTAGACAAGGACCCTTGTCATCTGTGCCACACTGCGAATGCTTTGTAAATGAATTCGCGCGAAGCCCTGAGCGGAAACCTAGTCCTAAACATTTTGTAGCCTGGATTTTGTGTCTACAGGTTTACATAGCGTCTGAACGTGATAAACGGTAACACATAGCCACAGGCGTGCGCAAGAGGGGGGTCGGGGGGGGGGAGGGGGGGGGGGCGAGGCGTCTCCCCTCTCCCTAGTCATCTAACGAAAGCGCCAGGTCTGTTCTATACCTTTGCTTAGTCGGGCCAGTCACGTCATTAAACGTGTAGGGTTAAGGTCATGCAGGTTTTTGACAATACTAAGGCGGCCATGTTGCATCTCTAGAACCTTCCGTCTCACCTGTACGTCCGGAAGCCGAGAAGTGGCAAGTTGGGCTTGTTGCAGGGGCTTAGCCAGAAATTTTTTTCGAGGGGGGGGGGGCGGAGGGGGGGGCACTTTCTTGATCTAAAGTCGGACACGGGCCGGCATATGTGGTCGAGTGTCATTTTGGGCTTTGTATGCCATGGCGAAAAAAAATTTCGATGGGGGGCACGGGCCCTGTGTGCCACCCCCCTGGCTACGCCACTGGCTTGCTGGTACACAATTCTAACACGCTGCAGCGCGAAAAGCACCGTCAGTGTGTGTTTTTGCGTTACAGTGTGTCGGGGAATCACGTCAAAGCTTCTGTGCATCCAGAACGACAAGCAGAGGGGGGGAGGGAAGGAAAGGTGCTATACTCACGCTTGCTATGCCCACAAGTTAACGTCGAAACAGCCATACCTGCAAAGCTGCATCAATACTGACTGCTAATTGCGATACGATTACGCCATGCCCTCTGACCATGTTGGATAACTAATATAACTGGCTCATTCTATTACAGCACCTCCTTCAAATAAATGGGCGTTCAAACCTGCATTATGGCCCCTCAACGTCTGAGCATGGGCACCGGAATGTATAGAATGTCGTGGAATAATATGCCGATTACCAGCAGCTTCACGGGAAACCGATCAAATTAGTGGACGATTCGTGGCCGCGCATTTTGTATGACTTTGCTTAATGCATTGCATACTATATGATCGCTATTTCGTATCTCTTAAATTTATGCTTACCACCTTGCTTTAGAAGGAGGCTGTGGTATACTGAACTGAAAAGGAACAGAGAAAGAAACTATAAGCTGATATTAGCACCTACTTGCACTTTTGAAACACTGGCATGATGTTGACCTCCTGGGCGTGGTGGTGGTTGTGGTTCGAAGAAGGAAAAGGCACCTAATTTCTGCAGCCCAGTCGGGAGCACGGCGCAGCGCCTCCTCCTGGGCGTCAACTCAGTTTTATCGCCTTCGAAGGACGGTTTCAGGCGCGGTTTCCTACTGTCGCATAGCTACACTTTCCATATAAAAACGTAGCCCCGTCGACACTATCATCTTAATATGTAGTGATGGGCTAGTCTTTCGTTAAACATTAACAGCTCAGAACAGCACAGAAGAAAGGGGAGAGCCGTTGTCTGTTTTCTTCTTTCGTCTGGGTTGTTCTGCGCAGATAACTTAATGCGCATATCGCCAATACTCGTCCAAAGAATTACAGTCCTAAGCAATTTTATTGGATTTCACAAAGGCGTTAGATAAATCTTAAAATCTGATTATAGCATGCTTTGTAAATGTATCCAGTCGTATACATCTTGGAAAGAATACACTTCTTTTCAATCGGGCCGCTTCAGATATGCTTCGAGTTGCCTCAAGCGTAGTTCAAGGTTCCGTGCTGGGCTCGTTACCAAAGCGAAAAGATGCTGGCCTTGAAACATGCGACGTGCCATAAGAAACTCGCGTGAACACTCAAGCGTGACCTTCACACAAAATAAAAGGAACTGGGTTCAAGACGGAATCGAAGTCGGGGACCACCGGCAGGCCATTGTGAGAAGCACGTCCTCGCTACAATTTCATTTTTGCTTCCACTGCGAAGCTTGTTTTCTATCGGACACGACCAATGGGGAGGCGGGTTGCTACGGTGCAACGCTCTAATGCAGAAGCCTGCACAAGCCTATGCTCTAATAATTTTTGGGGTTTAACGTCCCAAAATCACGATATGATTACGAGAGACGCCGCAGTGGAGGGGCTCCGGAAATTTCGACCACCTGGAGTTCTTTAAAGTGCACCTAAATCAAAGTACACGGGCCTCGAGCATTTTCGCCTCCATCGAAAATGTGGCCGCCGAGACTGGGAGTCAATCCCGCGACCTGCGGGTCAGCAGTCGAGCACCAAAACCACTAGACCGCCGTGGCGGGTCACGGCTATGCTCTTCTTAACTTCTCTTTAACTTTATAAAGCCACCATATTCAAGGTCAGCTCCCCATTGTGACCACGACTAGGCGAATAAGTTCCAAAGGACAGCAATAGAACTAAACGGCAGCCCGAGCAATCGCAGTGTAGTTTATACAGTATAATCGTACAGAACAACATCCGCAGGTCGAGTAAATAGAGATGTGCTGTTCGGCTGTTTTTAATTCATTGCAAAAGATACGCAAAGGAGAAATCGCCAGACCATCACATCGCTGCTAGTATAAATTTAGAGCTAGGATTCGGCATTGCAGTCTCGCCATGATAACTTGATTCCATCTTTCATAGGAGCATTCGAGACTAGATATTTAAGTTAAAGGGTTGTACCTTCTAAGCCTAATCTCAATAATGAAGGCCGTCGATGGAAGCAGAGAAAACGCAGGGCCTGCAAGGAAAGCGTGGCTGCCACACCACTTAGATATACATCTTCGGGTTACGTACACATACGAAACAAATTTCTTTAAATGAATTGTAGCCAGTACGTGTAAAGTTCTCAATATATGCCATTCAACGGGAGCACGTAGCGAAGAGCGCAGCGATAAAGATGCGATAATTACCTCGGTAATAACAGAGGAATAAGGCTTACGAAAGGCTACTATAACAGCATTTCGGTAGTCGAACAGAAAAAGACCATCCTAGTGGCTATGAAGGTATTCCAACCCTCGCCTTTTCTCACATTTTGAAGCATCGGTTGCCATATTAAAGTTGACGCAAAGTTAGTTCAAGTGATCCTGAAGTGACCTGTTAAAGACATGCCAGAACATCTGATTTGCAATGCTAGGAAATACACCAACACATGTCTAAAGACCATACAGCCAAACATATGGCCAAAGAAGTTGAACTGCTGCTGAATGTGATAACATTATTGACCTTTACATTCAAAGTATCCAGTAGTTGTGTGTTAGTCGCCAGTGGGACGTGAAAGCGAGGTCATAAGACATTTTTTTTTACCGTGGCTTACGGTCAGAGATATCCTAGGATCGCCTTCGAGGAGATTCATGAATCCTTATAAATGTCTCAATTGCAATCATAAATATTTCTTTGGAACGAATTGGTCATTAATTCTATAGCATCTATAGCATGGCGTTTGCAACGAACATATGTAGCCCAAGGCATAAGGGGAGCACCTGGTGTTCAAATAAGGCTAGAGGACACTACTTCCAAGATGAGGCACCACAGAATACTATCCTCAGTATGTCTAGAGCACAGAACGCTAAAGTGTGCGCTTTCCAGATAAGCTTTTTGAGACACTTGGGGAATGGATGCATAGTGAAATGACCTGGACCTATATATTCAACAGGTTCTTCCCCTAACACGAACCAAGGGTTTTTAGAGGTCATTAACCGCAACTTAATGAAACTAAAGACATATGGTTTGTCATCATGCGGGACTAACTAGGGTATACTTTATGTACCGCTTAATGAGGTAATTAACGAAGATCAATTATGCGAAACCATTGATCACTTTACGGTCAAGTCCGTTATGTTCTAGAGGGCATTCCAAAATGCCCGATCCAGTTTTAGTGGCGAGTTCATCGTGATTTCGGACAGCAGCTGGTGACCAGGGTTACCGTTGGGTGGACATGAAAAGGCGCCAGAACTCACGCCAAAAGTAGCCAAAGTAGCCACGTCATTTGATATTATCGCCGAATTTCTAGCCATATAGAACAGAAGCGGTATTATCAACAGCGTCTTTACTATTGATGAATAAATAAAAACCATTTTGAATAAGTAAAACCACAAGTTTAAAAAAGAGCCATGGCGCCAACTGAAAATTTTCGTCGCCAACGGGGTCCAAAAGTAGCCAATTTGGCGCAAAGTAGCAACCAACGGCAACCCTGCTGGTAACCATTTAACAGAACATAATTTTGGCAACGAGATAACAGAGAGCTGAGCTAGTTGGTAAGTGTTCATTCTAAATATGACAGGGCGTGCAAACAAGGACAAGAAATAAGTTACAACCCCACAAACGCCGATAAATTTGTTCCATATCTACCGTGCCATGTCGCCGAGCTGTTAACACTGCTCGGCAATCTGGTCTCCTAATTGCTCTGGCAATTATGTGTAGAGCCAGCAATTTCCTAGGTTATTACACTACCAGCTGTATGTTTAAGATGCGTGAAATCATTTTTAGTGTTTTATAAAAAGCGAAATAACGTACGCACGTGACTATACTTAAATATAATACCAGTTTCGACCATTGTAATCGCCTTTTGCCTGAGATATTGTTCATTTCATTGTTCCTGTAAACTGATACTTTCACAAACAAGCCCAACTTTCAATACTATTGCAACTAATACGTGCTGCAGTTATGCTTGAGCCGCTTCCGCGCAACTTGCTCTCGTCCACCCGTCGTTACGCCGATTTTTCATAACTACAGTCGTTGTGCACCTTCAGCTCGAATTCTGACTTCGCGAAGCGTCATAAGACAGCGCGAGTATTAAAAGTGTTATGTTGATGACCTTACATGTACTTAAAGGTTGTCGGCGAATAATGTTAAATCTGTCGTGATAAAACAGAGCTAATTTTACTCTCCACAGAATACAGCACACTGTTGACGTGCGACCTCGAGCACCAGTGGAACGTGATCGTTGGTTGTCTCTCCATCCACTTTCTGCCCGGACAATAAAGAAATATCTCAGCTAGAAAATGTAGCATTTCATATTTCAGTCACCTGCGAATCAATGTTACCGAACCAGAATTGCGACAGAAAAATAAATGCTGCAGGTTAGCCCTATAAGCGCCTTTCCTACTCGTGATTTAAATCCCCCCTTTCACTGTGCAAATTGAGGTCACCACCCAATACTATATTAGTCTAGGGGCCGTGTACAGAATACACCTGGAGGAAAATATATATTGACCGATGAAAGAGCCTGACCTCGCGAGAGAGAGATAATTTTGCCCCTATACTCTGTCTCACCACTACTGTTCAGCACTGCCAAAGCTACGGGGGGTAAACAAGCCACACGCTTGCGCAGGAAAACATAGATCCAGATATAATTGCCTTGCAGTTGGCAAGGCTGAGACATTTGCCCTTCTTTAGCATCTGCTTCTGCACATCAATAAGGAATTTGTTTATTCTTCATCGCATTTACGTCGTATTTCTTTAATTGTTGTATCAGTAACCGTCGTTAACTGTGCTTAAAAATCAACATGGCAGCGCCCATGCAGACGCGGCCACCCGCTTCGATCCGAACTTGCCCTTGACGGTCGTTCAAAAAACTCACAGCAACAAATGAATGGTGTAATGAACTATCGCTTTGCGCCATCTCACGATCAGGACAAAGCATCAGGTACGCTCTGTTGTTATAGGCAAGATAAGCTATTGCTTTAACCACGCCTGCTAAGCCTAACGCGCCGAGAATTTGATCACGGTTCATGGAAATTGCGCAATGTAGTCACGAATACATTGCTGCCGAAGCTCTAAGACATAAATCTAAAGCAAAGACAAGCGTCTGTTTGGAACTTACGGGCCACAGAGCGCACGACAACGACGTGATAAACTCGAGGCGGAGAGCAGCAGCCTCGATGCGTGCAGCCATGTTCTATTTTTTTCGGGGCTGCCGTGGCTGCCGTCTGCTCGCTGAACGTTTGCGCGCAGACGGCAGGGGGGATGCTAGCAGACGACGCGGCGCGGATGAATACATGTGCAGGGGCTAACCTCCCTTCCTATTGGCTAACGGGCCCTGTAGCCTCCACAGTGCTGAAGGGAACTTCTGAAACAGAGTATAGAATTTCGCATTCTCTAGGCATAAGCACCGGGATGTTCTTGTGGAAACACAACCTCTGGGCCTAGGCATGTGATCGATTATTTACGACGTAAACAAAATTACTTCCAGGCTGCACCTACGATTTTTATTCTAAATCACTCCTCGATAAAGCTGGGTACTAAGGCGCTTAAATCCGCAGAACACAGTCCAGAATCACTATCTTTCCTCCCTGGTACGTTGAGACCAGTAGATATCCTGCACGACAGCGCATACACTGGATTTTTTTTTGTCTCTTATTTTCTCGGAAACAATGTCCGCTGATATCTCCTTTTATTCCATTCAACCCGGCATAAGATACCCATGCAGCCGGTAAAAGCAATGACCAACTTCCCTGTCATTTCAGCTGTTGCTCATCGGCATCTTCCACATAATGCTGACATCATATGCCGACCAAAACACCATTGAGGCTATGGATGTGCTGGCAATTATTGTGGACGGTAGCTGGCAACAGGAGCAATTATGAAACATGAAAAACCACAACAGAATGATGACTTATATGCCTTCTCATAGATATGACTACTTTTCTCAGATATATTACGATTGATTATGAAGCATTGTGAAAATGTGGAGGCGTGTCACACAGGGGAGAACCCAGAAACATGCGTGTCACTGATGTATTTTTTTCGTGGTACAAGATTGATTACTTGCAAATGCCGCGCAAATGCACGCGCAAAGAGGCAGACAGGCTATGTAGTATGTATTACTGAACCAGTGAACTTCGTTTATCGTCCGCTTGACGCATGCACACAACAGATTCATCGCCCAGCTGTATACGTTGACAGTAAAAAAAAAAAAGAAAGAGAAGAAAAGCCAAGATGCGCCACAGGCAGGCAATTGGGATTGACCAGCAAGTACAGAAAAACGAAGCTCGATACATTGACAATGTAATATGCCTGATTATATTGAATGTAAGGTCATTATTTTCGATTCCCAAAAATAATAAATTCACCGAAACCAATTTTACAGAAATGTATCGTTTTCGATTACTTGCATGCATCCCTAAGCCAAAGCTCATCGGTATTTGTTCCGAAATCAAGCAAGGAAAGGGTGCCATCGCACACTATAACATAATTTCTACATGTAAAATTTTTCGAGACAAGACCATTAGTTATATTTTCGTATTAAAATGCGTTACCCAGTGCGAATCCCAAGTTTCTTAAGCGGCTACCATCTTACGGGTATGTGAGAGACGATTTGGAACACGTTCGGGGGCATTTGTTCAGCTCACTTACATCATGAAAAAAAAAGCACTCACTTGAGCATTGGTCAGTTAAGTGAGCCTATTACGAATCAGTAGCGAATTATCTTACCCTTGCGAATATCATCTCAGACTGACGCTGCCACGACGGAACATATATAAGCCTGCGTGCATGTGGTTCTCTTGAAAAATAGCACAATGGGAACAACTTGATCGATTATAAACTGGCTTTTTATTGCTGGATTATGTTATATTAAGCACCTTCGTTCACTTTTTTTTCTTCTTCTCGTGAACAGCATACGTACCTCAGTTACGTTGTTGACTCATCTTGCTATATTTCATCCTCTACGACCTAAGATGAAGATCTACAACCTCAGATCAACGAGTGCGCACACAATCTGCGCCATTCGTCATCTCCCGCAATACGTGCCTCTCCTCCATCGCATATGTTGCGCCACTATCAGCGGCGACGCGGCGATGAAAATGTTCCTCTCATCACCGGGGGAGATATGTCCTGCATACAGAAAGAGGTGCAAATCTGGAACAACAAGGTCGCCATCAACGCTGTATACGAGCAGCTGCGCTGCTTTACCGCAGAGATTGTCAGTGCTCAAGGTATCTAAATAGATAACACGTCTCGAATACATAAAACGTACACAATCGACTAAGTGCGAGAGCGAATAATATAATTAGACTATTTAACTCTTACTACTTTGTATCATAAATGCTGCAGGACATGCAGCACGTAAATCAGGGTCACTGACCTCTAAGTGCGCGCTGCACAGAACATTTAGATAAGTGCCCACTTGTGCTAACGTTTTCCAACAAAATCTTGCTTTTGGCACAACAACGCCAGCAATAACTGAAAATAAGCTTACCATGTTTTTCGTCGTCCCGGTGGAACTTGCTACAGCGAGCCGACGAAGAGCCGCCGTGTCGGAAATGAAACAGGCTCAGTTTAAAAAAGACTGCATAATTTCAAGTGACGCCTACGCGATTCTCGCTCCTGCGATCCGGTCTCCTACGACGCGGTACGCCAAATCGGAACAGCGTCATCGGACTGCGTCGACGGGTCCTGCGACGAACCAGGCTTTCCATCTTCCCAGACCTCGATGGGGCCACGCAGTTGAAGACCGACGATCCCAGGTCGTAGCCGCAGCGCCGCAGTGACGAGCGCGTCGCGGCCTTTTGTACTATTCCCGCGCAGTTCTCGAAGGTTCCAGGACGCCCTTGGGTGTTTTCGACCAATTGGATAAAAGCGGCCGGCTTCCGCAGTGAGGCGAGCACTCCCATTGGCTCTTGCCCTTCCGAAAGTTCCAGAATGATCTCCCGTGTTCTCTGCAAGTAGACTGCAAGCTTCGCAGCCTTTCTTGGGATGTTTACGAAGCTCGCGGAAGTAAAACAGCAATAGCACGCCACTCTGCGGCGAGCTATACTTTGTAGCTTGGTAATGCTGTCAGCCTACGCTTTGCACGAGCCAAGTTATAACAATACACGCCGCCTTTCTTGTTTGAAGTCCTTTTTTTTACAAACACAACCAGGCGGAGTGTAGTTATTGCTATGTTCAAAAGATGGCGCGCTATGTCCAGCCGCTCGCGTTATTTTGGTGCGGTCGCCTAGCAACGGTTACGAGAGAGAGAGGTCGCCGAGTGCGCAGCGAAGCGTGAGGAGGTTTCCGCCAGGTCTTCGACATTCGAGATGTTTCTAGAAATGCGTCGAAGAAAAACAGATCGCACGTGCGCATTAGTCATACAAAGGTTACGCTCTCGAAGGACGGCGTTGTCGCAGTTGTAGTGCGTTGTAATGAAACGTCGACTCACAGGCCGGTTCTGGCGCAATACGCGGCAATACGCGCTACAATAAATACGCGCTCTGCGCGGTACTTCTCGCTATACGAACACAACTGTCGACGCGAAAGCTGTTTCTCCCGCGCCATTTGTGTATCGCCTTTCTGCTATAGTAAGTCGGCTCTAAAATGCTGCTTTATCCAATCTTGCCGAGTTATGCTGATGTGCTCACTTTCGCCGAAGCCAACCCATGGGTAAGGGATAGCTTGCCTCCCCTGACCGCACCGCTCTTCGATCAGTTCTTGAGAGAGGTGTTCGCGCCCTTCGAGCCACGGAAAGCTGAACCGTGCGCTCCGGATGAAGCGAACTGCCCGCCACCCGACGAAGGCGACGTCTTGGTTGAAGACAAGGGTGAGGACGAAGGTGCACTGCCCAACGTAGCAGCTTGCAGCAGCAGCGACGACTCGGTGAAGGCTTCAGCCGCCTGCGCAGCGACTTCCGATGATGAGCAGTGCTCATTGCCGGAGTTCTCCCGCTCATTTGACGTTGCCGGATTCGTCGGCGGAGAGATAACCGTCAAGGCTGTGGGTAACTGCGTCCAAGTTCACGCCGGTCACCTAGAGAAGCCCCCGTCGGGGGAGGACGGGGACTACGTGCGCCGGGAGTACACCCATCGCTTCACGCTGCCAGATGACGTGCGACAAGATTCCATCACATCCGTTCTCACCGAGGAAGGAACCCTGGTGGTGCGAGCCCTGAGGAACGGCGTCGTGTGCGCCCAAGAAGCCAGTAGCAGAAGCACTGTCAGATAATATCCAGACATGCATTCTGCCTCGTTAATCCGGGGAACTGCTGTCCGCTCAAGAAGCTACAACAGGAGATGACCATCCTCTCCGCATTCGTGAAGAAACTATCGCGGCTATCTGAGGAACATAACTACCCAAGAGATTGAAGCGATGTCATCACATGAGACGCCAACAGCCTAAATGCCAAAACTATACTTGTTGCATATTTGTTAGCGAGTCTCGCAGTTATAAATAGTGTCTGTGCGTAATAAATGTCATTTGTGCAGTATTTCGGCTCTTGCGTGTATGCACATATATGCGTGTTCGATTATGTTGGAAAATTAAAGTTTCAGAATGTAGAGATAAACTGCTTCTATGAAATAGTAGGCACGGAAAATGGTAGTGTGTAACCCCATGATTGAAACAGAAGCAGATAGACGAATCAATAGAAAATGTCTTGGGTGATTCACTGACGCTTTGCCGTCGCAATGAACCGGGATAAATCCAACGCCGGGCAGTGAAACATGCTCAAGAGGTGGTCATCAGACGCCGCATGAACGTCACCTCTCCGTGGAAAATCAATTTTCGCTAAATACAGCTGTATCCCTCTTTCTTGAGAAGCAGTCCACATTGACGTACACGTGAGTCACGTTCGCGTGTCAGCGTGAGTCAGCTCTAAATAGCAGCCGAATGTCAAGCGACTCCGACGCGCTGTTTGACTAACTTAATTAATTCCCACTTATTCATTTTGCCTCTTTTTTTTCGCAGGCGTCTTTCGCAGTTTGGAGCATTGAAACGCTCTGTTCCCATGAATTATCTGATTATTATAAAGTGTGGCGAATGCAAACGCCAAAATGGTATTGACCGGAGCTAGTTGGTTCATCGCTAACATTGGTTTGAGCAGCGGAACTTGATACGAAGGACAAAGACGGACGTCACTGTACTAACAGTTCATCCAATGTTTGCAAACGCCAAACGTACACTAAATAAGAATTTTATGTCCTCTCTTGAAATGGTGTAAGGAAATACCTGGCTGTACATCACTCCTGCTTCAATACGCCTCTCACTGTAACAGTTGCGCCGAATATTTCGAAAATTGTGACCATGGTAAATAACACGTTTTACAGATGAGCGACTATTTCCACAGTTGGTACACGCTCCACGTAGCCAATGCACACGAGCTTCTTCAGCTCAGATAGTATTATAGTTTGCTTAATTCAGATCGCACAATCGATATGTCGCAGGTTATTTTTACATATTTCAGCATCGACTGAAAACGCCGCATAGGGCGTGTGCACTGGCGTCATCGAGACTATAGGATTTCGTTGTATGCGACATAGCGAAAAGGTTGCGCTGTATTTTGATCTACTTATCTACGCAGGCACGCGGAAAAATTCGAATCGTACGACAAAATGTCGCGCGTCGACGTTACGAGTATGCCCTTTGTATTATTACAGATTCACTGGATTGATCAATCCGCGTATTGGTGACAGTGCGTAGTGGATAGCGAGGGAGGCCGAATATTTCTTTATATTAAAAAAAGAAAAAAATTATTCATAGTAGTATTTTTCCAAGGAGACGACTGAAGCATGTACAGGTTGTTCTTTTTTTAGACAATAGAGATTTTTACTAAAAATTCTATGACAGTCGGGCTCCTGTCGTTCGCGCACACGAACTCCACGACGAGACGGGAATACTTTCCCGCACCTAAAAGGACGGTGACACGATTAATTAACGAAAACTCGTTCATTAAAACATATTAATTATTGACCTGAGTGCAGGTGTTTATATTACAAAGCTGTAGTTCATGCCAATTTATGGCACACCTATTTTTTAGAAATCACAAAGGTTCGCATGACGCGGTATCGTTGCTGGCTGGCTTGTATGTGCCGCTGTGAAAAAAGACGATGGAGACAGGCACGCGAAAAAGACGATGAGGTTGTTTTGTGAGTGAAACAACAGAGCACTATTTTTTGTCATGTCGCCGATACAGATTACAAAGGAGAAGACTTCTTGCTATCCATTTCGCTAACCATGGGGCTGAACTTCACAAGTGCCAATATACTTACCTTCGGTGCTGCGGATCTGGGCTTCAGCCTCAGGAACTCTTTTCATGCCGTTTGTAATTATCTTCAGTAAACGAAACAAATGCGACTTTAAATTCGTATGTGTGTAAGTATTATTATCGCAGTAATGAATTAATTAGAAGAATTGTTTTTTTCTATTACTTTAATTCATATTCAAGATAAATGTTATAGTGTCTGATCTGAATGGGTGAAAAACAATTATTGCACTCTCTGTTTTACATACGTTTTTCTTCTTTTGGTTATCAAAATTAAGTAATCAAAAAGTATAACAAATTCATATAATCAACTCTTGGCGAATCCCCCCTGAGTGGGTATGAGCCATGTTCTAGGTATCATCATCATCATCATCATCATCATGAGTGATCGGACCAGTCTGACGTTCTACTGTACCTCCAGTTACAGGTTCTGTTACAATATAAAGGGACAGTATAATAACATTTAGGGAATATTGTTGCCGTAACCACGCAGTGCCCGTACACGATATATGGGTACTTGTTCTTCGCGGGATATGTCTCACGTACTGCGCATCGGCAAGTACAGGTCATATGGCACATGCGAGATGCGACTATATGTTTCCTTCTCATATTAAGATACAATGGACGTCAATGTACAGCTGGAAGCTTCGCGAATCGCATAAAATGTGAGAGACAAAGTACTGTCCCTCTCTCTTAGTGGACCTTTACAGCTGGCGTGAAGTGTAAAGGGCAAGATGTTATTAAAGGAATAGCGGTTTACAACGCTGGTACGCCGTCATCCTCGATCGAGCTATCCAGCGCTCTTGCGCCGCCCCGTCTCTTCAGCTTCTGTTTGTCGTTGTGCTCTTGTGGACAAACCTCTACCCTTGTCAAATCATTTTGCATGTTTCAAAAACAAGGCGGATGGTTATGCGTCAAATTTTTATTGAATATTTGGCCTGCTGTTCCGTTGATGTCTCGTAATTCATTTGACAAGTTCTCCACGTGTGTTTTCGTTGTTTATTATCATGTTCAAGATCTTCCCTAACTCGACATAACGATTTTCAGTCCCTCGTAACTTGCTTGTTTACGGCACTGCATGATATTAACGCTCTCTCATCCCCTTTAGCTTGCTGGCTTGCTTGAACCTTGTTCTTGGCACTTACCCACTTCGGCAGATTGGCCATGAACCGGTGGTTAATGTAGTGATATAGATTAGACTTAAGACGAAGAAAAACTAATCGGTTGACTGGGGAGTATAGAAAACCTTTTTCAGACGCTTACTTTATGTACCAATAGAATACTTATGGGACAATACAGTGGTATGCAATGAACTACTCAGAGAAAGATTGAAGTGCAGAAAGTTGAATGAAAATAAATTAGCACGGAATTCTTTTAGCGTCGCCAAGAAATTCACATACAGCTAATTAGATGTTCCTGTTGCTGTGGCCCAGAGAAGAGGCCCCAAGGGATAGAATATTTTCCGATTAAGAGTAATTCCTAAGTTTCTGAATAAAATTTCGAAATGTTTTTTTCCCTATGTTTAATGAAACGACGGCAAGTTAGTAAAAAGTGATCGATGTTTTCTGGTTCTTGACAGAAAAAGCATAGGGGAGATGGCACCAACCCAGACCTGTATAAATAAAAATTTAGAGGAGGTATACGGCATCGCAACTTAGTAAAAGACACCGCCAATTTACGAGTGGGACACCATTTATTATTCCAAGCAAAAGAAAGATGACCATATTCTTGAACTGGTAATTTGATTTTCATGTAATCTTGAAACAAGGAATATTTGCGGGGTCTGGATTCAGTAATCAAAGCTGTATCAGGCTGAATAGACATTACAGGACCATAGAGCGACCACCGGGCTAGAGCTGGCCCGTACACTTTTGCGGCGCGCTTCTTTTTTTTTTCTCTGTACGTGCACTTCGACGATTCCACACGTTAGCTTATTGAATGCATTATTTTCTCTCATCGCAAAGTTTTCTTCTTATTCTTTTTTTCACGAATTTAGCGCACGCCCTGCTCGCGCTCATTTGAAAGATTTTTTATGCGCGAAATAATTCTTGGACATTCGTACTTATGCATTTCTACCCTTCTGTTTGAACTTCAATTGATGTTGATTCGAGGAAACATTGAGGAAATGAAATACGCCATCGAATGTCTAAACGTGGGACAACTGTCCTTGTGAATTATTAATATTTTTTAAAGCAAGAATGACAAGCTAATACAGATACACATCATTCTACAAAACAAATTGAAGAAAATGCAATAGAGTCTGCGTTTTCAATATCGTCAGTAGTATGAAACGAGAAAGCTGGTACAATAATAAGAGCAGGTTTTAGACCAGTGCTTCACAATCTAATGAACAGTAAGTAACTCCTGTAAACTATGCGCCCATATAGTCAACAGCCTTGTAGAGCAGAAATCGTCCTACAGGAGAATCATGGCGGGAAAACAATGCAAACTGCCGCTTTCAGAGTCGTAACCAGTGAAGTCATGCCTTATTTTGAACTACAATCGATGCTTCTTGTCGCCGTCAGGGAGCCTTTACGCCTTCAAGTGAACGAATTGTGCACTTTTTGCACCCTTTGTATGTTACCGCTCATGGCCTACCGCTGTTCGCAGAGTACAGCCGCCTGGTGGCCCTGAGGTGAAGATCACCCGCGTAGCTCTTTCATTCGCGTGCCGCGAGATGTCGCTAACTTAAGCCAGCCGATGAAGCAACGCACGAATGCAATCTGACACGAAGCACTGTTCATAAGGTTACTCTAAAAACACTTTCACCTACATGGCAAGAAAAGGAATTCAAACTATGTATATACTGAAATTAGAGAGAATGAGAGAGAGCTTGTTAGTAGAAACAGAGGTCGTCTGAATATTAAGGAAAATGCTGCTATGCGAAAATGCTGATGGTAAACACAACATCCCCAAAGCCTTCACCGAGTACTCACTGCATCTATACACACCAGGTCGAAAGCACACGTCCTTATATCGTACTTGTGCGCCGCATTTGTAAGGTGAGTAGCGATTGCGTTTTCGAGTACATTACCAGCACGCAACACATATTGAAACCTCATAATATTAATAATAATAATTGTTGGGTTTTACGTCCCAAAACTACGATATGATTATGAGAGTATAGTGGAGGGCTCCGGAAATTTCGACCTGCTGGGGTTTTTTAACTTCCGCCTAAATTTAGGTACGGGTCTCGATCATTTACGCACATATTGAAACCTCTGCTGAGAGGTTTCGGGCACCGGCGAAAGCAGACTGGTCTTTTTTTTTTCTCTCTTGTTTGTTTGTTTAACAAAAAATGGGATAAAGGTGCGCGAAAACCCAGAATCTCTAGATTGATATAGGACCAAATCCGCATATTTAGGCATTCGAACATCAACTAGCCCGCGCGTTCGCCACTTACTACTCCTACTACCACGAGTATTCTTCGTGACATGAGCGTGGAGCCTATAGCCCGCTCTTTTGCCCTTTGTGCACAGCGAAAGCATTTTAGGTCTTCTTAAAAAAAACAAATCTGGGCTAGAATTGACAAAGCCTTTCGCTCACCAGTTCTGTTTGCCGTTGGCTGTTCGCCTTCTTAACATCAACATTTTTGCACAGCGCAAGAAAACGAGGACGTAGGGAGGACACAACACGGGCGCTGACTTCAACTAAATTTTATTAGCGAAAACGCTGAAATATATACACGTGATAACAAGCATCACACCACAGCACAAACGCGCAACCAATTGCATTACAGCCAGATACTCGATATCTTGTTAAGTGGGTGCAGCAGCACACCTCAGCACAAACTCACCACTTATTGCGTCACAGCCAGATACTCGATTTCTTTTTTAGTGAGCGCAACGGAAGGCATGCTGACACAGAGGTCACCCAGCAGTTGCATTTGATTAGCCTCAATGATTTCGCGTGTTACCTGCTGACGATGTTTCGCGACAACGGTGCACTTTTCAAATTCCGGTTTGCAACCACAATCTCTACAGTGAATACCTAGATGGCCTTGAACAGCTGCGTTTACGTGATAGTGATGCTCTTTTAAACGCTCATTCAAGCACCTGCCCGTTTGTCCAACATACTTCTTGCCGCAAGACAACGGGATCAAGTAAAGAACAGCCACAGCACATGCTACGAATTGCCTCCTATGTTTGGTTGTGCAGCCGCTCCTTTGTGCGGTTTGAGCATTCACACGTTTACAGAGCACTGAAAGCTTTTCTGGGGCAGAAAAAACAACCTTGACATCAACCTTATCACCTATCTTTTTCAAATTGTGTGAAATCTTATGTAGATAGGGGAGCACCCCGACACGCTTAGTGTCACTGGCTGCACAGTTTGCTGGTGCTTCACATCCCTGCTTAATTGTCCTAAGCATTTTTTCCGCCACCGAAACCAACACATGATCAGGGAAACCAGCGCTTGTAAGACGGGAAGCCTGATCAGCAAAGCTGCTGTCTAACGAGTGACCGCAAGACTTCCGAAGAGCATTTCTGAAACAATGATTAGCAATTCCTCTCTTTACGAGCTTCGAATGAGCTGACAAGTACGGTAGAAGCGGTTTGCTTCCTCTAGGCTCGTATTTCCAGCACAGGTGATCGCATGAAATGTTTAATCTCAAATCTAAAAACCTTAGCGAGGCATCCTGCGGCAGCTCATGCGTCAGAATTAGTGGTGCCATACACTCTTCGAAATGACATAATGTGGTTGAAACGGCAGTTTCCAAGCCCCTGTCATCGTAGTCAAAAAGCATTAAGCAGGGATGTGAAGCACCAGCAAACTGTGCAGCCAGTGACACTAAGCGTGTCGCGGTGCTCCCCTATCTACATAAGATTTCACACAATTTGAAAAAGATAGGTGATAAGGTTGATGTCAAGGTTGTTTTTTCTGCCCCAGAAAAGCTTTCAGTGCTCTGTAAACGTGTGAATGCTCAAACCGCACAAAGGAGCGGCTGCACAACCAAACATAGGAGGCAATTCGTAGCATGTGCTGTGGCTGTTCTTTACTTGATCCCGTTGTCTTGCGGCAAGAAGTATGTTGGACAAACGGGCAGGTGCTTGAATGAGCGTTTAAAAGAGCATCACTATCACGTAAACGCAGCTGTTCAAGGCCATCTAGGTATTCACTGTAGAGATTGTGGTTGCAAACCGGAATTTGAAAAGTGCACCGTTGTCGCGAAACATCGTCAGCAGGTAACACGCGAAATCATTGAGGCTAATCAAATGCAACTGCTGGGTGACCTCTGTGTCAGCATGCCTTCCGTTGCGCTCACTAAAAAAGAAATCGAGTATCTGGCTGTGACGCAATAAGTGGTGAGTTTGTGCTGAGGTGTGCTGCTGCACCCACTTAACAAGATATCGAGTATCTGGCTGTAATGCAATTGGTTGCGCGTTTGTGCTGTGGTGTGATGCTTGTTATCACGTGTATATATTTCAGCGTTTTCGCTAATAAAATTTAGTTCAAGTCAGCGCCCGTGTTGTGTCCTCCCTACGTCCTCGTTTTCTTGCGCTGTGCAAAAATGTTGATTCCAGATCACCAACTAGCCCAAGCATCCGTTTTATCAACTTAACATCAAAACTGGTTCGCATCTCCTCTTGGGAATAATTTCAACGTAATGTATTTCAATGTATACGTCCCCAAAGGACACCTCCTGCTGTTCACGGTCCGGCCGCTAGACGCGGCTGTTTGTGAACAACGCATTGTATTCGTTATTTTGCGCTAGTTTCTGTGTGAAATGAAGGTTGTGTCTTCCGAATCCAGCACCCAATTTTTCAGTTTCGCTGAAAATCTCGACGGCAAAATTTCCTCCAGTATCCTTTTAATCAAGGAGCCCTTGCACGCACTTTTGAGTGAATACGTGTATACATTTTACTTACAGGCATAGGCGTGGACACCACAATAATTAATAGAGGCCGCTTTTCTGAAATCTCAAAGCTGAAATGGGTTATTTGCATGAAGGACTTCAATTCTCCCATTGGACTTAACCACGTAACTCCGCTAATTAAAAAGGTAAATTATTTAACTTTCTTAATTACTATCCCAAATTATGTCTTCCACCATCTTAAGATGCCTGCCGCTACATAAAAAGCAATTGTGAAGACAGCGAGCAAATACCGCATTTTGCTGATTTTTAAAAAATAGTGGACACATTTCTTGAAACACCCTGTATAGCTGTGCGTCCTTTTCGAGCGTCCTTTGTGCTTCAGCGGGAAGCTGCAAGTATCGAGCTATTTTCGTGTGACATTCCAAAGGAACGAAACTTTCAAACAGCGAAGGGTTATCAGTTGCTGTCTTTGTGCTGTAATAATTTGTGCTTCAGCGGGAAGCTGCAAGTATCGAGCTATCTTCGTGTGACATTCCAAAGGAAGGAAGTGTTGAAACAGCGAAGGGTTATCAGTTCCCTTCTTTGTGCTGTAATAACTGAAGGAAGGGACTACGGCTGCCCTCAGTTTCAGAAGCGAAATTTTTGGACGAGTGTACGTTAATAACAACCGAGCCAGTTGTGTCACTGTGTAAATTGATCTTGCCGGTACAGTATTCAGCACTGATGGCTAGCTGCTTATTGTGCGATGGTACATGTTGTGATAAGTTGTTTATCTGTTTCATCACATAATTATCTATATGTGTGGCGCTCGGCTCAACATTATTTAATTTTTATGCGTTAGTTTTATATAGAAGCTATAGGCAAAGTAGCAACTTGAATACGGTGGTCAGTCTTGTATTTCAACCTACCGTTACAAAATACCTCGCAGGGTCTAACCGCTGCATTACGCGAGCTTACCTCAGTTTTCATAATTGTGGTATTTTTTTTATTAAGAGTACGTTATGTTCCTGTGTTAAAGTTGCGAATATTTGTTTCAATAATATAATAATGTCTGGGGTTTTACGTCCCAAAACTACGATATGATTATTAGGGATGTCGTAGTGGAGGCCGCCGGGAATTTCGACCATCTGGTGTTTTGTCATGTGCTCGGACATCGCTCAGTACACGGGCCTCTACCATTTCGCTTCTACTGAAATGCGACCTCCGCGGCTGGGATTGAACCCGCGACCTTCGGGTCAGCAGCCGATCACCGTGACCATTGATCCAGCGTGGCGGACAGTCTAGGCATGCTTTGAAAATTGGTGCCTTACTATTCGAAAACTATTCGAATAGTACTCGAAATGTATTCGTATTGGATTTGGTTTCATCGCTGTTCGATTCGTATTCGATTCAAAAATTCAGTATTCGCACACATGCAAAATTCAAAATTTTGGATTGGCTAGGAGGGGTTGCGGAGGGGTTGGGGAGGGAGGGGGGGGGGGGGGGGTGGGCATGTGCGCCTCGAATATTAGAATAAAGTGCACGCCTGTCGGCACATGATAAATAAAATGCAATCATCCCGAAAACCACCGCCAAGTAACGCCATGCATTTATGCGATGCAAGGCTTTCAGTGCACAAATAGTCCACATTGCGCTATAAGGCAGAACAAGACGTGCTGCAAGCAACGGCAGTTTAAAAAATACCGTGTCTGCTGCTGCTGACAGTTATCCCAGAATTGTACTGAAAGACTGTTGAATAAAATTACTTTGTCGATCTGCATTCTCATACGTTGAAGTAGACGTCGCTGCAAATAAAAATATTGCTAAGAAAATTGATAGGAAGCTCCGTCTCACAACTAAAAGATTCAAATCCTTCCTTAACTTGTAACTTTTTATGTTTTTGCTAAATTATCCTCATAATTTTTGCATCCTGTGCGTGTGATTGGTTGTTTTACTTGTATAATTATTGCGCAACGCAATCTCCTGAACACAGTTATTCCAAAGGCTTGCATCCAACTTTTGCTTTCTTCTCGAAGCTCTGCGGTTCATGGGGAGTTGGCTCATATTAGCATGTAGGGATTCCTCATGGGCGAAATCTACTTTCGAGAATGGATACAACGGAAAAAAATCCAGGCAGCTCCACTTCGCGAACACTGTCGAAACAGCGAAGCTTATGCCCGTCCTTCAACAGGCTAAATCGTACTTCTATATTTTTCAAGTCTTCCGTTCGTTGGCTCTTAGCTTTGGCCTCTCTTGCGCGAACATAGCGGTTGGCACGGCGACGACATAACCGTTCTCGCGTCGACTATCGCTGACGCTCACGTCGGGCGCCTTTCTCATCGGGAGAATGAGTAATGTTCACCATCTGGAAAGCGCAAACTGCTGAACTCACTCCACCTTGGCGCGTTTCTCGAAGCTTCAATTCTCGACATCATCCGCCCTCGCCCTCACCTCTCGCAGCGCACGCTGCCCTCCACTTCCTACCGAGGCTCACTCTCACCACAATGCGAGGCCACGTGATCAGTGCTACCACAACGCCGGACATGGAAACCTCGGCTGAGAAGAGCTTCGCTGTTAAACACAAAAAAAAGAGCAAAAAAAAGGAAATAAACTGGAGGACACTTGACCTTCGCCTTCAAAAGTGGAACGTGGCAGCGTAATTGGGCCGCGTGCGCATCACCTTCTCAACTGCTATAGCCTGACTTCCGTTCTCGGTGCATGCCTCAACTGTGTCGCAAGGAAACAACGTCTGTGCTCGTAACATTGGCCGTTTCAAACTATCCTGGAATGTCTATGCAAATAGAGTTGCGAAGCGCCCACTAGAGCCATAATTCTTCCTTTCGAATCAGCGACGGGCCCACTACGCGTCCGTAAGGTAACATCTGCCGCTGATGATGATGATTAAATATGTCTGAGTGCTTTGTAATGGGTGGGCCTTTAAAACACCCACTTGTTGCGCAACTCAGATGTTTTGACGCCTGGAGGGATTCTACGCTTCTGCCACTCAATATGACATGCATTGAGGAGATTCATCCCACTACATGACATTCATATGGTGTTTTTTTTTTTCTTTTTTTTTGAAGCAGTTTCAAGCAATAGCGTGTCTCTGTGGTAGAACACCTGTTTGTCACACAGACGGCCTGGGCTCGATCGCCACTCGAACCAAAGATTTTTATTATTTATTTTATTTACATCTTTCTCGAATTTTCGCTCACGAACAACGCTGATTTTTCGCTCACAACCAACGACACCGACGCCGACGGGAATTTCTGGGAAACGAGCTCTTTAACGATATCGAATTAAAAGAACCTAGTAGCATGAGTTGAACAGAACTGTGCGGCAGGCAGCAGCCGTCGGTGGAGGATCTTCAAGCTCTTAGCGACAACTCCTGAAGTACTATTTTAACAGTGATGCTGTTAAGGTTAGCTGTAATTTTTGCAGCCTCGGGTACTTGCCGTGCGGTCTACGCGAAAACTATCATCATCATAAACGGGTATGTGCCACAGAAATTGGGTAAATCCCACTACTGACCACTGAAGAAGAAGACAACAATTAGGCCAACAAATGGCTGCGAAGCGACGGCGGCGAGCCGAACACCTCGAGTAAGTACAACGAGAGAATACTAAGGGGTACGCGAAAGGCAACGGCGGCCGCGAGAACACCCCGAAGTGGTAGAAGGCCTACGCCAACGACGACGTGTCCGTAGATCTACGAGAGGTGCAAAAGCTTGGTTTCAGCGCAAGCGTCTGTCTCTAGAGTTTGGACATCCGTGTCCTGTCTGTGACTGACTGTGGTTTAACTCGAACCTTTTTGCGCTGGGATTTAATAAAGATCCGTTAATAAAGATCTATCTATCTATCTATCTATCTATCTATCTATCTATCTATCTATCTATCTATCTATCTATCTATCTATCTATCTATCTATCTATCTATCTATCTATCTATCTATCTATCTATCTATCTTGTGGCCGTCTTCTTTACTTGACACACGCGAAAATTGGCATGGGATTGTATTAGCCTATGGCGAACACGATGAACAGGTCATTACATGAATGGCCAGAGATACTTGTCGCGTACGTCATGAAATACCTTCCTTCAGTCACGTGTGGCACGCATACCACGGCCCGTGGAAGACGGGTATGAGCCACAGGTGAATGACAGTTTGTATCAAACCAGGAACGGCGACGACCTACTTTCAAAAATCGACAGACTTTCAAAAAATGGAAGGAAAGACTGAAAATCGCGGTTTACCATTCTGCCTTCCTTAGCAGAGTGTTTGTGCACGCTTACACAAGCGTACAAAAAGACGCTGCTGAAAAAGGCACCGGCTGTCTCGACGAAGCTCCACTCTAATGTGCGTTGTCATATGACTCGTAAGTGGGAGTCGAGGAAAAACAACGGTAACGTAACGCTGCCTGGCACCGCCAGTTACACGAGCGATTACCGAGTCACAGAAAAAGAGTGGACACGAGACCGTTGTATGACCAGCGCCCAGTCACGCAAGAACGTGCTGTTTCCGAGGAAGCAATAAAGGTCCGCACAAAAAAAAAGAATAATAATAATAATTCTACGCTTCTCGGCGAGCGTCAATCGCAACTCTGAAGGCGGGGCCGATCCGGCTGACTCTTCGGCGAATCAGCTTCGATTAACTTTGACGATGGGACAGCAGGATGTACGACTACTGCTGCCGAGCTCTGCTAACGGATCGCCACAAATGTCTGGACGTGTGTATTATTTTTTAAAGGCAATGCGCGTGTAGGTAACTGAAAGTCGTTGCTAGGCAGGTTCGTGCGCAGTCGTTAATACACCGAGACAAGGACATGAGAACCTACTAAATGACATTGCCTTATCTGTTTCGGTCTTGCATCGTGTAAACTCAGCTGTTATTTTCATATTGTGCAGTTGAGAACGCATGACTTTGATCCATCTGCTTCCCACTCGTCGTCTGATGAGCGGATCGCTGGTGCCATTCCCCTTGTTCCCAGCCGTTTATTTTAAGGTCAGGGAGGCCTATACATGTACCATTCCAAACTATGCAGAGCCCTCAGACATTTCCTCTTTTTTCCGTATATGCGCGTCGGCGGACGAGTGGACTCGTATACGGTCGGGAAGTTCGCCACTATAATTGACAGCTCTATGATTCGGCAAATAGTCATCCGTCGGCTGCGACGCCCACGCGTCTGTATAGCCGGCAGGTTGTGATTGCGTTAGTTGTGAAAGGGCGTTTCACGAAAACAGTTCGCTGTGAGCGGAACCCGGGGAACAAGGAATGGAAATTACGCGGGCTAGCAACCCGCTCACCTCAAACGGAATCATATCGACGCACCAGAGTCCGGCAATCCGCCAACAGTGGGAAAAACCAGCCGTGTCAGAGAAGCAAAGTGCATGTATACAGAAGAAAAACGTAACAATGGGCTAGTTGGTTAGACATGATCAACGTTGCTTGCGCACACTTTGCAAAAAAGAACTGAGGACAGCGATGAAGGACGTTGCGCTGATGTGTTTCGTACGTCTTTCATCGCTGGATTCAGTTCTTTTTTGTAAAGTTTGCGCAAGCAACGTTGATCATGTATGTATACAGGCTCGCCTTTGCTGCGTAATGCTATATTGAACGCAGACCTTGCGCAGACTGACACAACAGGCAGACTCGTCGACAGGCCCGTAGCCAGGAACTTTTTCCGGGGGAAGGGAAGGGGATTTTAGAAAAACGCCTATTTTCTTTATATCTGTTTTCGGTAAAACACTCCCCTCCATCAGAATTTCGGCGGGGGGGGGGGGGGGGGGGGACCCTCGGGCACCCCGCCTGGCTACGTGCCTGCTCGTCGTGCACGCCTCGGTTCTCGGGCAGGAAGCTCTGTCAGCGGTAGCACGCTCACTAATTGAAGTTAGATATCCTCACGACTAACTTTGTTAGAAAAAAACGCACACTATCTAAACCATGACCAAGTACCACGTGCTCTTACATCATTGATAGCCAAAAAAATAAGGAAAGACATGTGTTTCTTCAAAGATTAGAAACGGCTAGAAAAACGGTGATCACATACGCGCTTTTTTGCTCTATTGTACTTCTTGTGTCCTCGTTTTTCGCGCTGCCCATTTCAAAGATGCATAACTAATTCCAACTTGCCCAAAAGTCAATTCTTCTGCTTGTGAATCGCCCTGACGTGATTGCGGATTACATATTTCTTGTTTTGACATTGAGCATTTTATTTGGCTTTGCCCGCGGTTTGACAGGTAAAGAGCAGCGGTGGCCCGCTGCCTCGGTTGTCATAGGCACCGGACGTTTGAAGATGCCGTTTTTTCTGAAGGGCTCGCGGCATCGAGGGGGGAGCGTGCAACGAATTGTAATTGATTTCCTGCGAGACGCTGGGCTTTTCAGCAAGTGGTGACATACCCGTACAATTCAGGAGATGCTCAGGCGGAACAACTGCCGGCTAAGCTGACCAGGCTATAGCCCCGCCTTCTGTAATATCGCAACCACCACCACTACCACCGACGCTGTCGAATCGGAAGGCTCCGCATTTACTCTATTCGCCTGGTCCGTCCAGAACACGCTATATACGCAAGATTTTTTCATTAGGACCAAGAAAGGGAAAATAGACTACCACCCGTTTGTAGCACGAAGCCACAAGGAAATCCGTAGGGATTTCTCAGAAAGAAAGGCTTCTTAGTTGCCGAAAAATTCGTCCTGGTCCGGGGTTCGAACCCGGGACCAACGCCATTCCGGGGCGGTCGCTCTACCAATTGAGCTGACCAGGAAGCTAGCAGTTGGCAGCGCGAGGGCGAATTCATCGACAGCTCGAAGCACATGGACACAAGTAATGCAAGTGAGTTCTGCGGAATCCTGCAAGGCGGCTTCGTGCTACAAACGGTGGTTGTCAATTTTCCCTTTCATAACCCTTCCGCCACCTTGCAGATTCCGCAGAACTCATTTGCATTCCTTATGACCCCATCAAAATTTTGCTAATTTTAGTTAGTGCAGGTTTCCGTAACAAAACTACGTTCTTATTACGACGTAGGGATTCCAGACCTCTCTTTTTTTCTTTATTGACTTGCGCCAAAAGCTGGGTATACATGAGTATTTTGTTTTGCATTTCGCCGTTGTCGACATGCAATAGCCGCAGCGAGCTAAGATGTCGCTTGACAATATACGACGTACGGCTAGTGGCACTATCAAACTGTGGCACCAGCAGCCCATGGAATCGAAAGCGCCAACTTTGCCGAGTCAGCAGTATATCGTACTCATCCGATGCAAAAATGCAGTTATTAAACATCTGCAGGAAGTCTCCTTCGTCATTACACTTTTGATGGCGCGCGAGAGAGATGATATGACCAGAATGATTGTTGCGATTGTACGATCGTTACAGTTACAACCACGACGAGGACTACAATAATGACGATGACGTGTCTGGCGCCTGGTCATATGCAGACGCGCCGATGAGTGTATCGGTTCACAAACCCGACCAGCACGCATTTGGTAGGCGGCGAAGACTACGACAAGAGCGGTTTTCTTGCACATTTCGCGTGCAACGCGCCGTGCACCGGACACGGAAGGCGGTATGCCCTTCATCCTGCATGGGAGGACCCACACACGCAGCCCTCCTCGAAGGAAAGCGGATGAGGGCAGGGCCGTGATTTATGAAGAGCGCACGAAAGCTTTTCGCGGTAGCTGTTTCGCCACAGCATTACTATACCAACGGCGCGTTAATGAGCGCTCCCTATATAATCTTTTGGCTGACGAGACCCCGATCTAAATGGGCACGTTTGTCACTTCGTATGGCACGCGTACGTCGCAGTTGCGATTACGTTGACTCGGCGAAACTCATATTAACACTTGCCACCCGAGCAACCGATGCTCCTCAATCGGTGTTCGCTTCATCCGGTTTTCGTGTGGTTTCATCCGACTTCGAGTATGGTGTCGGGTCTGCGGGTTCCTAAGGAAATCGCACTGCTGTTGTCTGATGCGCTCCAAATAGCCCTGGAGTTTCACATTGTAGCGTACACGCGCATACATTTTGCTCGCTTTTATCCACCACTGAATCATTCTTGGATCGCGCTGTTCTTTTCGTGATAATCGTAGTTCTTTATGTGAATGCTCATGCGTGTTTGATGGGTGCACTTCGCATCACTTCATCATGCAATTCTTCCACCCTCCACCCTCTGTAAACGCTTAGAATTGTGGCGGCTTGGGCTACAGTTGGTAGGTCATGATGAATGTGATAGCGCGAACTCAGGACACGGACAAAATGCACACGAAGGCATCGCGTCTGTCGCAGAGTCCATCTTGCGGACTATAGTAAGGCTGAGCAGAAGAAAGGACTTGCTCCGGGCAACACGGCTAAAGAGCGTGAAAAGATAGACGTTGTTCCGTACAAACACCGGATATCTCACAGACTCAAGAAGATCGGAAAACGTGCTGGCGTTCGTGTGGTGTTTTCTGCACCGTTCAAATGAATCAGTCTCGCTAAATCAACGAGCCCCCTCAAGAAGTATTCATCTGCCGAATGTAACGTGAAGCATGGGACCAGGTACGTGCAATGCTCGCGGGACGTTGTCTATGGCGTTCCCCTCTCCTGTGGTCGTAGGCGTGCACAGGTTTCCCCTTCAGGGAGGGGATGAAGGTTCGTCGCAGCGCCCCCCCCGCCCCTCCCTGTAATGTCAATATATGGGGCTGACTTTGCACCCCCCCCCTCCTCCCGAATCGCAGTGCCCCCCTCCCTATTTTGTCAATGTATAGGGCTGACATTGCGCCCCCCCCCCCCTGCCCCTGTTAGGTGACCAGGGGGAATCGGACGCCCCCCCATGCGCACGCCTATGCCTGTGGTGCATGTTACATCGGATAGACCGCAACCGACTAAGGGAACGTGCTAAGTAAGCGCTGTCCTGTCTGCTTCTTCTTGTGTGTGTTTTAACGCGATAGCGTTAAAGAGCTCGTTTCGCAGAAATTCCGGCTTCGGCGTCATTGGTTGTGAGCGAAAAATCATCATCTTGTCCGTGACCGAAAAAACGAGAAAGATGCAAATAAAATAAATAATAAAAATTTTCGGGTCCGAGTGAGGATCGAACCCGGGTCGTCTGCGTGGCAAGCACACAGCCATGCCTCTGCTTGGATATACTGTGAAAATAACTTCCTCTGCTTGGAAATGCAATGAAAATAACTTCCATGCTTCGCAAACGCAAGCGTCCTTTATATAGGCGTCACATTATAACATGTAATATCCCAGGAAAAATTGGGGGGGGACCCTTAAGCTTCGCCTTTAAGAGTTCAACGCGATAGCGATATCCCGTCCCTAGTGCGTACTTCAATCACTTAGTGCATACTATGTAATGGGTAGTATGCTTTAAACCAGGAGAAATTATGCTTATGAAGGGTAAGAGCGCACTGAAGACGAAGACACAAAGAAGGCACACTCACGCACACACATAGCGCTACTTTCAACAGTTTATTTTTGTGATCTCGACACTACTTATAGGGCAAACCATGAGCACATCTGCTGCGCAGAAGTAACAGCAACATTACTAAGCATCATGACAGACACCAAGGAAAACAAATTCTTTTTTTGTCAGCGCAATAGAAGGCATACTAACACACATGTCACCCAACTTTTCAATTTCTCCTGCTTCGATTATCTCGCGTGTAAGCTGATTTCTATTTCTTGACAGAACTCTGCACGTGTCGAACAAAGGCACACAACCGCACTTCTTACAATGTATTGCCAAGAACCCACCTGCCACATTTCTAACATTGTAATGGTGTTCACGGAGCCGGTCATTCAAGCAACGACCGGTTTGTTTGACGTAGCTGCGACCACAAGATAGCGGCAGGCAATACACCACACACTCAGCGCAATCAACAAACTTGTTCTTGTGATTAGTTTTGCATCCACGCTTTTCGTTTGCATTCCTCGTCGTAATCTTGCACAGCCTTTCCAACTTGTTTGGCGCTGAAAAGAGCAGGCGCACTTTGGCCCGCTGAGCAATGTTTTTCAAATTATGGGAAACCGCGTGTACGTAAGGTAACACCCTTATGCGATTCCCTTGCTCAAATGTTCTCGCCACAGTTCGGTTTTCGTTTTTGCTGTCCCTCAAGACGCATTCAGCTGCGGAGACAAGCAAAGGCTGGGGAAACCCGGCATCCAGCAGCCTCTTTCTTTGCTGGTCGAAACTGAGTTGGACCATATGGTGACACGACTTCGTTAGGGAACTCTTGAAGCAAAGCTTCGTAATCGCTCTCTTAACTATGCGAAATTATGCGCGGCAAATGTGGGAAATGTTTTCGAACTTGCTATGCACCCACTACGTGGTGTTAAGGGAATACGCGCAGTAAGGTATGTGCCGTTTGTAATGGGCGGCTGGCTTTAAACTATGGATCGTTATGATAGTCACATATTCTGACGCCCGATGGCAATTTACGCTTGTACCACGCAATATTCCTGGGATATTACATGTTATATTGCGACGCCTATATAAAGGACGCTTGCGTTTGCGAAGCATGGAAGTTATTTTCACTGCATTTCCAAGCAGAGGAAGTTATTTTCACAGTATTCCCAAGCAGACGCATGGCTGTGTGGTAGAACACCTGCTTGCCGCGCAGACAACCCAGGTTCGATCCTCACTCGGACCCGACAATTTTTATTATTTATTTTATTTGCATCTTTCTCGATTTTTCGGTCACGGACAAGATGATGATTTTTCGCTCACAACCAACGACGCCGACGCCGGAATTTCTGTGAAACGAGCTCTTTAACGCTATCGCGTTAAAGGGGTACTGACACAAAATTTCGCGGCCGAGATAGCCTGCTGGATCGATTCCCGTGTACATGCGTGTACCATCTGCAAAATATCGACAGCGAATAAAGCTTGGAAGGTATTTTATATGAATTTTGAAGTTCGCGTGCGCGATCCAGCATTCTAGGCCGCACCTGGCGGCATTGACACCCTCGGAGGTGACCCGCGGTGACCCCCCCTACTTCCCGGTACAACAGGTTATGATGACGTCGTAGCCGCCATTTCTGTTTTGGCGCGCTCGCCACTGCGCTGTTGGTGACTGCTCGGCGGCTGCTCGCGAGTGTGTGGCCGCGGCCAAGAGGAGGCGCTGCCACGGCGCACGCGTTGAAAGTTTTGTGTTTGGCGACAGTACAGCTTTCCCGTTTCCTGCTCCCAAGGACTTCTTGATTTCCCTGTGCTGCCTGGGCTGCAGTGACAGGCCACAATGCCGAAATCCTTCTGCGCCGTTTCCTTCTGCACGTCGAAGTCGGGATCAGGCGTATCGCTGCATACGTTTCCCCGCGACGAACCTCGGCGGCAGAAGTGGATCGAGTTCGTGTGCACTTGTGGACGTCAGGAGTATCAGGACTGGTCCCCCGTGCAGAACAGTCGCGTTTGCGGGCTCCATTTCGAGGCGCATTGCTTTACCACACAGGCGCCGGACTTGGCATACATGGGTCTTCCGACTCCACCCTGTGCATCGCTCACGTCTGGTGCTCTGGTGTTACCTAGCTTTCTTCGGCACCAACAACTTGAAGGGCATCACAATGTTATCAAGTGATTCAATCGGATATTGAACGTACAAAAACAGTACGTACTTTGGCTAAATGAATTGCCCTGCAGAACATTTGTGCACGAACGTGTCGGGTCTTACCATAGGACACTGCCGACGCGAGGTTCATCGTGGTCGTCGTCGCTGGTATCGTTGCCGCTTCCCGACGAAGCACTCCTCGCCAGCGGGTCAAACCTGAAGTGATTCGCCCCGTCGTAAATTCCTTCCATCCCCGTCGCAAGAAAATTGTCGCCATCAGACGACGATGAGCCCGACGACGACAGCGAGGACGATAACGGCGACGACATCACGCAGCATGGGTGACAAGCGAATGCAAGCAGACGATGCAGACCGCGCGGAAGTGCGTCACTGTTCTGTGTGCTCCGTGACCGAGCGTTTCACTCGCTAGGTGGTGATAGTTGCACCCGGCGGCTTGTCGTTTTTGGAGCTCTGTCAAACCGAAACTGAGGCTGTTTCGGTAATGAGGAGCTTGTAATTAATTATCTGTCGCGCGCTGCAGCAAACGATGTGCCGTGCTATGGCTAACAGGCCCCCCAGCAACACATTGCAGCAAAAAAACGCGGGGCGAAAATTTTTGTGTCAGGACTCCTTTAATATTGCGTGGTACAAGCGTAAATTGCCATCGGGCGTCAGAATATGTGACTATCATAACGATTCCATAGTTTAAAGCCAGCCACCCATTACAAACGGCACACACCTTACTGCGCGTATTCCCTTAACACCACGTAGTGGGTGCATAGCAAGTTCGAAAACATTTCCCACATTTGCCGCGCATAATTTCTCCTGGTTTAAACCATACTACCCATTACATAGTATGCACTAAGTGATTGAAGTACGCAGTAGGGACGGGATATCGCTATCGCGTTCAACTCTTAAAGGCGAAGCTTAAGGGTCCCCCCAATTTTTTTCGGTGCGCTTCAACCAAATTTTCAAACAATGTTAGAAAGAGCAAAGATTGGTTTATTGCACGGCATTGTACTGCGTGTGACTGTGCGCCTCTTTTCGAGGACACAGTGACGCTGTATAAACACAGGGTTGACCGCACCCGAATCATCGTCGAGGCTGCTCAGATGGCACGTGAACACAACTCATGCGTGAGCAAGCCTTGCTTGTCTCGAGAAGGAATTAAGGTTTCCGGAAAGCCTCGGCGCGCGCACCTAGTGATAGTTTTTCTTTGGTTTTTCTTTGATGTTTCCTTACGTTTCTTTCTGGGTATGTTTTTTGTTGTTTGAATTTATTGCCTTGCTCATCTTCTTTGCATTGCTCATCTTTTGTCACGTGTTTTTGTCACGTATGTATTTTCGTGTTCTGCACGATAAACCTAGCTGGAAGTTAGCGCTCGTCTTCGTGGGCCTTTTGTCCTTGTCCTAAGTTCGTGCTTTAACAATCATCATCTGTAAGCGCCAGTGGCGTATAGCCAGAGGGTGGCACACATTCCCCCCCCTCCCCCCCCAAACATTTTATTAATTAATTTTTTTTGTTTTGCCATGGCCCTAAATCACGTTCGACCACATCTGTCTGCCAGGCCCCACTCCAGATCAAGGTGGTGCTCCGCCGCAAAAAAAAATTCTGCCTACGCCCCTGGTAAGCGCGTACGGATGAAATGCGATCGTTCAATTAAACAAATAACTACTTCGAAGGACTGCCTGTTTGCAACAGTAGGTATCATTAAATGGCAAGCATAAAAAAAATTGCACCTGAAAGAGACGCAAACTGCAATTGAACTTTGTAGCGGGATATCTCAGCCCAGACATGCTAGAAGAATTCCTCCAAGTGGAACTGTGTAGAAACACGACTGCCTCCAACTTTTCAATACAAACATACCCGCTTGCTGCAGTCACTAATATGCTCATCATTAAATATTAGTGAAGTGGGCGGCTGACAGCGATAATTATTGTCTCACTTCGCGTACCCCTGGATACATAAGTTATCTGCAAAAGCGCTTTTCATGTTCTTCTCAGTGCTGACTTTTAAGAAAACCAAAAAAAACCAAAGCTTAACGTTGAACACCCGGTGTGTATATGTATGTATGTATGTATGTATGTATGTATGTATGTATGTATGTATGTGTGTGTATGTGTGTATGTATGTATGTGTGTATATGTGTGTGTATGTGTATGTATGTATGTATGTATGTATGTATGTATGTATGTATGTATGTATGTATGTATGTATGTATGTATGTATGTATGTATGTATGTGTGTATGCATGTATGTATGTGTATGTATGTATGCATGCATGTATGTATGTATGTGTGTATGTATGTATGTATGTATGTATGTATGTATGTATGTATGTGTATGTATGTATGTATGTATGTATGTGTATGTGTGTGTATGTATGTGTATGTGTGTGTATGTATGTATGTATGTATGTATGTATGTATGTATGTATGTATGTGTATGTATGTATGTGTATGTGTGTGTATGTATGTATGTATGTATGTATGTATGTATGTATGTATGTGTGTATGTGTGTATGTGTGTATGTATGTATGTATGCATGCATGTGTGTATGTATGTGTGTGTATGTATGTGTGTATGTGTGTATGTATGTATGTATGTATGTATGTATGTATGTATGCATGCATGTGTGTGTATGTATGTGTGTGTATGTATGTATGTATGTATGTATGTATGTATGTATGTACGTATGTATGTATGTACGTATGTATGTATGTATGTACGTATGTATGTGTGTATGTATGTGTGTGTGTGTGTGTGTACGTGTGTGTGTGGTTTCAGTCGGTCAAGTGGTTAACAAGCGGGTACATACAATCATCGTGTTCCCTCTGAAACTTTACTGAACTTCCTGCACGTATCGTGTCGTCATGTAGCGACGTATGAGATTGGGGCTTTTAGCGCAGCCCTGCACCCAAACAACTTGACCGCTAAGAGAAAAACCGATGACGTCAACGCACAGGCATCCATCGAGATTACTGTCTCTTGAATATGCACTGCGGCGCAGAGAAATACCACGATCGAGATCGCACGAAGGAGAAAAGTGAGAAGCTTGCTTTTTCCCCAGTAGCTTCGGAGCCTTTCAAGTTTTTTTTTTTATTTCTTGCCCTCCTTCCTCTTTTCTTGTTTTGTTTTGTGGATAGTATAAACAGAACAGCGAGAAAAAGAAAGAAGCAAATACGGCGAAGACGTGGCGATTTTACGTTGAACCGCGAACTGGTCTCATAACTCGATTCACCGGCGTCTGGCGCCTTCAAAGGTGGGTATCAGCGAATGGGAAAAGCCCCTTTCGTGCAACGAGAGTATAGTCATCGTGTGAAGCAGCGGCTCCTTCCTTTTCTGTTTGGATACGCATTGGCGCCTTGCATATACAAGCGCCTTCCGTGTTCTACAACGATTGGCACCGACTTTTAAAAGGCTCGCTTTGCCTGCGGCATCTCTTCGAGTGCGCCAAAACAGAGCCGCCGCACACAATGACGGCGAGTATGGTAATCCCGTGGTCAGATTAGGAAATAAAGGGGTGGGGGGAGGGGGGGGGGGGGGCAGATTTCCTAATCAACGAGCAGCCGCCCCTCGTTTCTCGCTCTCGGTTTCCCTTCCAATTTTCATCATCCAATGTTTGGCTCCTTCTACATGTGTGCTGTAGTGCAAACTGTCACACAGTAAAGGTGCAGCACAATTGATTTTTTAATCCGATGTGATCATTGGCCTCTTCCACCACGCACTCCGTACACGACGAGCAATTTCGGACGAAAAATACGAGCCTATCCCGAAGGCAGCGCACGCTAACGTGACTCCAACTACCGCATTTACTCGCATATAATAACCGCACTCGATAGCCCTGGTTAGCACTGGACTTTAAAAATGCCACTGCAGTACGTGGTTATTGTACATACGCATCAAATCTTCCTGTCCTCATCACTTTTTCTTTTCCCCTTTCCCTGTTCGCTTGTCCAGAGTAGCAGACCAGCAGGCCGACGTCTCTGCCTTATTCTAATGAATTATCTCTCTCTTATCTGGTTAATGTTGGCTATATGATGGCTAACGCTTGCTCAAGGAGACTAACGGATCGCTATCGTTGCCTATAGGCTAATATAACAATGTCTTCATTCGATTTGAATGCAATAATCGAGTTGCCTAACTTTTTTTTTTTTTTTTGTCGCCGCTCTTTACGCGCCGAGGTCGAAAGCCCAGAGACAGCGGACAAAACGGAAATAACGCAGATGGAGAGATCCGGCTGGCAACTTCGGAAGGCCACGTAATTCCCAGAGTAGACGTCATACGCGTGTTAGGCTTGCATCTTGCAGCTAATGGGCACAACGGCGAAACCATACGCAAATTGGAAAACGCGGTAAATCAGACAATCAGGTTGCTAAAACGAATTACAAACAGACATAGTGGTATGAAAGAAGGCAACACGATTAGGCTTTTGCAAGCCTTCGTCCTTAGCAGAATAACGTACGTTGCCTCTTACTTAAAGTGGCAGGTCGCCGAGAAGTCCAAATTAGATTGCTTAATCAGGAAAGTTTATAAGCAAGCCTTGGGGTTACCCATGAGCACAAGCACCGTGAAATTACTAGAACTCGGATTGCACAACACGCTGGACGAATTGATAGAAGCGCACGACATAGCACAGTACGAACGACTTTCAAAGACGAAAACGGGCCGGTACATCCTCGAAAAGTTAGGCATAGCCTATCACACGCAGCAAGGTGAAAAAGCAGATGTACCCGCGACAGTGAGAGAAGGAATAGTTGTTCCGCCGTTGCCCAAAAACATGCACCCGAAACATCATACCGGTAGAAGAAATCAGAGGGCGCGGGACTTGCAGAGGAAATTCGGAAATTGCAAGGAAGCAGTATTCGTGGACGCAGCCAGGTACGCGCGCAGGTGTGGTTACGTGGCCGCGGTGGTAGACTGCGAAGGCACATGCAAGACGAGCGTTACGGTGCAAACCCCACTCATCGAGACGGCTGAGGAGGTGGCCATAGCCCTCGCGGTGGCCACCACCGAGGCCGAAGTAGTGATTAGCGACTCGCAAGCGGCGATACGTAACTATGCTAACGGCCGTGTCTCCCGAGAGGCGCTACGAATCCTAACGAATCACGAGGAAAAAATTCGGAACAAAAATGACACTTTCGTTATATGGACCCCCCGCACACACACAAACCCCGCTGGCCGGTAACGAGGCGGCGCACGCGGCGGCTCGAGAGCTCACGAACCGAGCCGTTGCGAACACTGACGCCGCCTCGACCGAAGTTCTACTCGGGGAAGAGTGGGAGTGGGAGGAACGTATGACTAGCTACAATGAAATTACACAGCACTACAAGCTAGGAAGGCGCAAATACCCACCGCCACACAACAGATTAAATTAAAAAAGCAGGCAGTTGCGTTGCGACAACTGCAAACACACACATACCCAAACCCAGTTCTCTTTCGTCTTTGTTACCCTGATCTATATTTGACGGATAAATGTACGGTTTGCGATGCACGGGCGACACTGGCCCACATACTATGGGAATGCTCGAGCTTAGATACCAAAACACAGAGAAACCACGAGGAGGCAGTCTCGAACCGCAGGGCGCGCTGGGAGGAGGCTCTGCTCAGCTCCGCATTAGAAGACCAACTGTGGGCCGTCCAGCGAGCCGAGGAAGCCGCCCGAGCCCAAGGGCTCGCGGCCGATGTCTAGGCCGGGGCTGAGGCCCGCCCCAAAAAAACTCCGCTGGACACTATTAATAAAGTTATTTCTCTCTCTCTCTCTCGCCGCTCTTTGGAACTGGCGCCGATGCGTCATATAAAAAAACTGTGTGTGTGGGAGTGAGGGGAGGGGGGGGGGGGGGGAAAGAGCTCGATGTTGTACCCTCGGGGTCGCATACCCTAGCAGCTATTAGCGGCTGCATTTTGTTCTGTACATAGCAAGTATAATGCTGGGATGTGAACGCTGTACGAGCTTGCCACTTTTGATCACAACGAAGCCAGATTTATATTGCGTACCACATTCTCAATGCGCAGTTAGTTCGGCTTGACTACCCACTCCCCGGTCGACGCCGACTGTATCCTCACCCCGAAGAAACGGGAACACTGCGACTCTATTCTGGCACTCGCGAATGTTGCTTACAGCAGCACACCGATTGCTTATTACCCTCTTCGTAGTGCTCGCGAACGGAAGTACGCAAGCGGAGTTTGTTTACACGTTTCAGTTTGAGAGCGTGCGCTGGTTGTAAATATCAGAGGTGTTATTTTGTTTACGGAATTAGCGCTCTTCTTCGGCGACACCTTCGCTTCCCTAATGTGTGAACTTGAGCTGGCTAGCATACGACCTCGTGTCAACAGGACGCCCAACAGGTAGCTATTATAATAACTCTTGGGGTTTTACGTCCCAAAACCACGATATGAATATGAGAGACGCGTAGCTGAGGGCTCCGGAAATTTAGACCATCAGGTGTTTTTTAACGTGTGCCTCAATTTAAGCACACGGGCCTCTAGCATATAACTAGAACTCCGTGTTTTCGGATAAATCCGAAAAAAATCCGATAAACACTCGCCGGTAAAATTCTTGGCAATTCGGATTTATCCGATAAACTCCGGTTTTAAAAGGGCATTTTTAGTGTTCAAAGGGCATTTTCTAAGCTGGGAATCACCAGTTGAAAGGAGCGCGCGTCCATCAGTATATAACCTCGTAAAGTATGCGTGCGTCCATTACAACAAGCTTGAAGGTTGTAATACGAACATACGTAGGTGTTTTGTATTGAAGTATTTCCGCTTGTGTGTATACATGTTTGTGCGGTCAAACCTTCCAGATATCTAATATACACTTACTGGGTTCGCATATTTTCGAGGTCAGATATCATTTCATCTAAGATTTCGGAGTAATGAGAATAATAATAATAATGATAGGTGCTTTATTTTTCATCAAGAAGGTGAGGAAGGTTGGGAGAAAAAGCTGAGAAGCAGCTTGACTAGCTCCTGCACGCCAAAAGTACACTTCGGCGATTATAGCGCAATGCTCATTAACAGCCTTATTAACAAGATAAATAAACAGCATGTGAGAAAAAAATGAAAGAACGGAGAAGGAGAATCATCAACAACAATGCAACGCAACTTCATTGAAACTAATTATTTATAAGATAAAACGGAAGCTTGGGCTAGTTGGTGATTTGGAATCAACATGTTTGCACAGCGCGAGAAAGACGAGGACGTAGGGAGGACACAACACGGGCGCTGTCCTCCCTACGTCCTCGTCTTTTGTCGCGCTGTGCAAACATGTTTATTTATAAGATCACATCGCAATAACTTATCATAGAAATTTAAACACCGATTTTCGGAGAATTGGGGATTTACGAGAAATAAACTCCGATAAACGCCGAATTTCTTCCCCTCCCAGAAAATAAACACCGAAAAACCCCCCTCCGATTTTCAAGAAAAAAAAAAACTCCGGAAACACGGAGCACTACATATAAACTCCATAACCTCCATCGAAAATGCGGCTGCCGCGACCGGGATTCAATCCCGCGACCTTCCGATCAGCAGTCCAGCACCATAACCCCCCAGACCACCGGGGCGAGTGAACAAAAAGCTAGGTCGTCGTAAAAAAAAAAAATAATAATAAAAAAAGAGAGAGAGACACTACCGGCTTAGACTTACACGTTTGACGGCTCTCGCGTAACTTTCAATAGAATTAACCAGATTTGCATTTCACAATGTTTTATTCTTTTCTTATCATTCACTGCTCTCGAGCATGATGATAACGTATGGGCGGAGTGCGCTGCCAACCAACCACAAAGCGCGGAAAGGTAAGCATGATTAAGTGATCGCTACATATACCCTTGCGTATCAGTTAATTAACATGGTTTTGGTATGTTCAAGCCGGCATCATATATTTTCGCGCAGCTGAGTTCTCTTAATCTGATCCTTCTTTGCTGTGAAGCCAAGAGAAGAACACCCGAAATTTTTTCTTTTGCATTTTTTAACTGGAAGGTACATTAATTTCAGATAATCTTCGTATTCCTAACGATAAAAAAGGGAGAAGTTTACACTAGCCGTGTGAAGCTCAAGAAACAGCGAAGTTGGTTGATCTTAGGGGCTTAACGAGGCCTTCTTGGCTGATGGTAGGCCTTTCCTTGGCGTAGACAAAGTAGAGTCGAACCACAGCCTGTCACAGACCATGCAAGAGTGTTCAAACTCCAGCGCCTGAACTAATGTGCCAATGTGGCTGTGACACCCTCGGTAGAAGCGCGGGCCTTTCGTCGTTCGTACCTCGCTCTTATAAGCAACGGCGCGGACGGCTTTTTTTTTTTCTTCCGGCGTTTTACATCGAGCTTTAAGAGCTTCGCTCTTTAAAAAATGAGGGAGATTAATATCCAGCGAGATTAATATGCTCCACTACAGGGAGGCTATAACCTACAACCTATAAAATTTGCAGGTTCGGTTTCTTCACTCAATCGATTCAACTCTCGTTTATCGATAAGCTCTAAACCATCTCTAGCAGATGCACGACGTCATAGATTGAGAGTTATAGAGCATATGGCTTTGCCATGTTCCAACTTTCTGTGGCAGGGAGAAAAAAAAGAAGAAAAAAAACGTATTTTTCTTCAGGTGCTCCATAGGCATGTGCCAAAACATCTTGATGACAAAAGGAGTGATCGATTACTTGAATGCTTTCATAATCGCTATTCAAATAAGTTTCGTTAGATGGTGGTTTGATTACGAGTGTTTTACATATACGCGCAAGCAATGCGAAGGATGGCAGAACAGAGAGGATACTCCTTCAGCCACTGAGAAAATTACAGTAAGCCTTCCTTCTTCGTATAACGAACCGTTGTCTGAGCGGCGGCAACGTGTCTCAGTAGACCATGTTCTTCATGTGTTCCAGCCTTGTCGAAAAGTTGGGAACTAAGTCTCCACTCAATCGTTCGTGTAACACTGGCCTTTCAAATATCCCGGAAAGTTTGTGGCATTGACACAGGTATCATGTGCCCCTATAGACGAATCGATAGCCATAAGCAAGGCGCTAACTTGCGAAAAACAGCCTGGAGCCAGCAGACCATTTAGCCAGTCACCGAGGCATCCGATGGGTCATTTGCATAGCCGCACCCGTCGCGTACGAAGGGGTTGGTGTTTGTAAACACAGAGAGCAAGATATCGAGTGAAAAGGCAGTATCTCCCGCATTTGCACATCGTGTCGGGCTGTCTCGCTTCATCACATCCGCGTGCAATGTTGACACAAACCAGGCGCGGCCCGTCTTCGATGAAGACACCGTTGGATGTTGCAGAATAAAGCAAAAAAAAAAACAATTAACGCTGAGAGTGTTCGCGCGTCGTCGGCCGATTCGTAAATCGCGCGGGTGCAGATCATCGATTTCCGGGCGGAAATTCTCGTCGCGTCAAACACGTGAGCGCGCGCACACACACGCGAGCGGATTCTCCCTTAAGCAAAAACGTGCGCATCGAGCCAACGCGTCTCCGTGGTTACGACGGAACCCGTCGTGGCTTTGAAAAACACCGATTTCCCATTGCGCTCACGTTGCTGAATTCTTAAGAAAAACAAACGGCGCATGACCGTATACCTCACATGCTCGTTTACCGCGTTCAAGGCCAATCGCGCAACGTCCTCGCCGGACAAAGCAAGCGTGACGCAAATTGCATGCAGCTTTCAATTCGTGCGCGCGTTGCGCTACCGGACTTAATTAAACTGCGCGCGCTCGTTAGACTCTCGAGGACTCGCCTCGAAGTTACGTTTGACACACGCAGGCGTTGTCCCCGCCGATATTCGTAGACCACTCTGAACACGCTCGGATGCGTGCACGCTTCATTTAACCCGCTGCACCAGTGTGCTGGACAAAGCGGTCGACATTCGTGCAGTATTTCTTTTAAAGTGCGGAGCACCTTAGGGGGCCGGGCTGTCGTATGCCGTGATTGTATGCTGTCGTCGTCGCTTGGCGTAACGCAGGCAAAACCACATACAGCATAGCCAGCTGTAGCATATTGAGCGTGCGCCATAGGGAAGTCTTCTTCCTCTTATTCTTCGAGCGCCTTGATGATGATATTCAACTTCAAAAGCGTGCTAGGCGGGCTTGTTGGTACGTACACAGTTATTCCAAACAGCGCAGAAACGGGACACACAAGAGACCACAAGACACAGGGATTCATTGCGCGAGCGCGAAATATATAGGCGGTAAAAGACACGAAAAGACATGTGATAAACATGATAAAAGGATGACTAGGGGTTACAGGCTTTTGAATGTGTTAATCTTGCAGATATGCGATTTCCTTGTCAAGTAAATGGATGGACGGTGAACTAACGCAAGAAGGACCCCGCTTGATAATGGTGAATGCTTCAATGATCTCGCGCGTGCGCTGGTCCGAATGCTTTCTGATGACGGTGACTTGATTAAAATTCGGAATGCACTTACATGATATGCAATGCAGCGCCAAGTTACTGCCTTGCTTTTGCTTGACATTGTTGGCGTGTTCCCTGAGGCGATAGTTAAGGCAGCGTCCATGCAGTTGACGTAGGAGCGGCCGCAGCTCAGAGGGATGTCATATACGACTCCCTTGTTGCAATAGTAACGAGCGTCTGGTGTTTTTCCTCGCATGTATTTTGAGAAGGTTCATCTTGCGTGACCTTCCTGCACAAGGCGTTGAGCTTTCCTGGGGCCGAGAAGACAAGTGGAACTCCGGCCCTGCCTGCCGCCTTCTTTAATCAGTGGGACACTCCATGTACATACGGAATGACAGCCAGCTTTGACTTTCGATCTCAGTGGTTTTGTCGGGTCTTCTTCCTTTCCGGATCTCGAGAAGATGTCCTCTGCTAGCGCAACCAGGAGGCACCTCGGGAAACCTGCGGGAACCAGCCGTTGGGCTTGACCTTCAAAGGCGACTTCAATCTCGTGCGTACACGACCTTCGCGGTGCATTGCGGAGGGCAGATTTGGCGATTCCTCTCTTCACAATCCTTCAGTGGGCTGATGAAAATGGCAAGAGGCTTTTGGCAGAGCGAGGTGCACATCTCCAGCATACATGTTCAGTTTTGAACAAGAGGAGCAGGTCGAGAAACTGCAATGTGCCATCCTCCGGCAGCTCCTTGGTGAGGCCATCCGTTGCTTTCTCAAAGATCCCGTAGACGATCTGTACCTCTGCATTAAGGCCTTTTTTTGCCCTTTTTCAATATTCATACTAGGTTTTGTCCCCAAAGTGCTCCGCACTTTAGGGGCAAAACCTAGTATAAAAAATTTGAAAAAGAGGAAGCGAGTGAGAAAGAGAGAGAAAGAAATGAAAAAGAATAATAAAAAATGGAAATAAACAGAAATAAAGAGAAAAAACACAGAAATACTGGAAAAGGTAACAGGAAAGAAAGAGAGGAGGAAATAAAGAGAAAACCGATTAGAAACAATGAAGGGAGCTTAGCTGCGCACTTCCTTCTGGCTTGGCACCACTAGCTCAAATGCATTCATAAGACGGGAGGAACGGATGCGCATTTGTCGCTGTAGCTTGTAGATCCCTCGTAGGGTGGTGACAACAGGTTTTGTTGATTGAAACAGACTTCGCTAATTACCAAAAGCGCGTCCTGCCGCTATAAAACCCTGTGTTCGGTCCCACTTTCGCCTCTTGCAAACCACACAGTGGGCCCCGAGATTTAAGTCATCACATAATTTCCTCGACATGTGCATCACCATCGTTAAAAAAAAATGATTTTCTAGTTGAAGTTTAGTTGAAACAGAGCGCACATTTGCCTTTTGCCATGACGTGCGTGTCTTTTTATAATTCTTTTTTTAAAGTTTAGTGCTCACGGAAGAATGAAATGGATCAGCTTCATGGAAGAATACCGCTACAGAGGGAAGGATGACAAAACACGCCATAAACATGCGACAATGTGTGGTACAACAAAATACGTACGACATGGCATGTCTTACGGCATATATTTCTTTGTTGTTACATGCAAACACTCCAACAAAAAATCCACTAAACAAAATGAAAATAGGGAAGTACTATATATATTCAAGCTTGTGTCCAATATACGACAGAGTAGCTTTTGTAACATAAGCGAAGATGTGCAAAAATATAGAGCAAAATTATAGATACGAACAACACACTGCTGTTCCTAAGTGGGGCTCTGTGTTCTTTTTCTTTTTCTTCTTTTTTTCTAAGCTAGCAGAGGCGAAGTATAAGAGAACGAGTCAGACCCTATTTTCACGCGTTCCCCACAACAAGAAACGATATCTTCGGCCGTGGACTTTGAAGTGAGCACGCCGATCGATTTCTGAGGCCATGCTTCGACCGAGGAACCCACGCATACGCCCTTCATTTCATTAATTTCATTAATTTTACCTTAAAGACCCCGAAGAGGTGTAACATCAGAGGTGGTTGTACAAATAAAAATTACAGTAATTTTCCACTAAAAAATCTTGTTATTTCTGTCATGAAGGCAGGTGAGCTGGCGATGGAAGCGGCGTGGTGAGGAAGGCTGTTCGAGTCTTTGATGTTCACACTGCGCTGATTCAATACCTAAACCGCACAAACGGCGTATTTCACTTTTGATGGCTTTCATTTCATTTCATTTTATTATACCCCTCAGGGCCAGAGGCATTACAGAGGGGGAGTGGTCAAAGCACATACATACAAAAAACTAAGAAAACAAAAGGAACAAAATATGCAAGCATAATAGAAACGTACAGTAAGCTAGAAAGAGCCTGAGTAAACAATATTAGCTACAGAATTACGGAAATGTTCATACTTATTAATGTTTACAACGTCAGCGGGAAGGCCATTCCAATCGCGAGAGGTTCGTGGTAGAAATGATTGATAAAAGTGCGTAGTATTGCATGAGGCGAATCCGACTTTGTGACAATGGTCAGTGTGATGGGATACATAAGATGGTTGAGGGATGAGACGATCGCGTAGTGCAGGATGATGATACATTTTATGAAACAAGGCAATGCGTGACACTTTTCTGCGCAATGATAACGATGGCAGGGAAGTGTCTGATTTCATAGAAGTTATACTGGCGGTGCGACTGTAATTAGCGTGAATGAAACGTGCAGAGTTGTTCTGAACCATCTCTAGTGCCGTAATTAAGTTTATGTGAGTAGGATCCCACAGCGATGTAGCATACTCTAATTTCGATCGGATTAGTGTTTTATAGAGCAGGAGTTTCAGGGACGAAGGAACGTGATAAAAATTTCGACGAAGAAAGCCTAACATGCGGTTAGCTTTGTTAATTAAGTGCTCGATATGGGTAGACCAGTTTAAGTTTGCAGTAATGTAAACACCTCGGTGTTTATATGATGTTACTGATTCTAAATGAATGTTATCAATGTGGTATGGTGGTGGGCGGGAAGATTTTCTGGAAACACGCATGACTTTACATTTATTGATATTTAGTTGCTTAGCCACTCATTACACCAATTTGCAATTGCGCTAAGATCAGACTGAAGTGAGGAAGAATCATTAGAATTTGTTATCTCTCTAAAAACAACACAGTCGTCCGCGAATAGAAGAATATTAGAGTTAACAACGGAAGGAAGATCATTAATATAAATTAGGAATAAAAAATTGGGGGGACCCTTAATCTTCGCCTTTAAGAGTTGAACGCGATAGCGACATTCTGTCCCGAGTGCCTACTTCAACCACCTAGTAGTGCATACTTGCTATGCACCCACTACGTGGTGTTAAGGGAATACGCGCAGTAAGGTATGTGCCGTTTGTAATGGGTGGCCGGCTTTAAACTACGAAATTGTTTTGATAGTCACATATTCTGACGCCCGATGGCAGTGTACGCTTGTACCACGCAGTATTCCTGGAATATTACATGCTATATTGCGACGCCTATATAAAGGACACTTGCGTTTGCGAAGCATGAAAGTTATTTTCACTGCATTTCCATGCAGAGGAAGTTATTTTCGCCGCATTTCCATGCAGAGGCGTGGTTGTGTGGTAGAACACCTGCTTGCCACGCAGACGGCCCGGGTTCGATCCTCACTCGGACCCGGAAATTTTTATTATTTTATTTTATTTGCATCTTTCTTGATTTTTCGGTCACGGACAAGATGATGATTTTTCGCTCTCAACCAACGACGCCGCCGCCGCCGCCGGAATTTCTGCGAAACGAGCTCTTAAACGCTATCGCGTTAATAAAGGCCCGAGGACTGACTGCCACTCAGGCGCACAATAACTCTCTGGGGCATTTCTAAATAAAATGTTTACCACCACCTTGAGGAACTCCTGAATAGACATCTGTAAACTCAGAGTTAAAGCCATTAAAGGAAACAAATTGTGAACGGTTTAGAAGAAAGCACTCAATCGATTTCAGTAAATTACAATCAATATTAAGCGCGTTTAGTTTAGGCAGTAGCAATTTATGACATACCTTGTCGAATGCCTTAGAAAAATCTAAAAATATGCTATCAGTGATCGATGATCGGTCTAGAACTTGATGTAGCGCATGAGTAAATGATATTAGCCGAGTTTCACATCAGTAATGTTTTCTAAAACCGTGTTGCGCTGAACAGAAGAAAGAGATGGATTCTAGAACGCTGACAAGGTTAGTGAAAATAATATGGTCAAACATTTTACAACATGTGCTGGTTAAGGAAATGGGTCGATAGTTAAGAGGAGATGTTTTGCTGCCAGACTTGTGAATTGGAATAACCTTCCCAATTTTCCACTCATTTGGAAGAACGGACTGGTCAAGAGATTGTTGAAAAAGTTTAGTTAAGATTAACGCAGCGTACGCCGAAGTGTTTTTCAAAAACTTGGTATTAATATTATCACAGCCAGGAGCTGAATGAAGGCTAAGTCCACCAATGAGCTTAAGAACACCGAGTGTTCTTAAGCTCCATAACGCGCTAGGCGGCAACATAGATATGACACAGCGCGCCTACTATGTAGCCTACATTGGTATGGCGCCTCGTGACCCGAACATCTCATGACTATGCACGGGCGTGATTTCACAATGGTAATGATTTGCGTCGTCAATGGCAGCAATGGATGCCAACCGAAAACACCGACGTGTTTCAGTTCAGTACGCTCATGCTTGTTGCGGATGGCTTTTGCAAGGCGTGCCAATGGGCCACCCACACAGAAAGCTTGGGCGCAACTGAGCAACTTCCTTTCGTTCGCGTAAACAAGCCTCCGAAAACAAAATTCGTCGTACTTCTCGAGAGAATACCAACCTTCAATAGCAGATGAAATAGCTGACGTTGACGCGAGAGAGTTGCCCGTATTTCGCACCAAATAATTTATCCGCACTAGAAGATCTGTTAATCTGACATAAAGAGTGAGCAGGAAAGAGAGTCTTCAACGCCACATATCGAATTCTGTTCGAGTAACTCATTTATTACTGTCGTTGTTACCTGCGTAATGTTTCGCGTTTCCTGTACACTGCTGAGGACAGGGGATTAGTTAAGTATCATGGTTATCTGCCTGTATATAGTCACAAGTTACTCGACAGAAATCTGCGTCCGAGGTGCCAGAGTTCGGTGGCCCGTCACAGCTCGACAAAGCCGCGTGAACAGTACTCACGCGACTTTCGGATTTGCATATGGCACGCGTCGACTTGGCAGTCTGTGTCACGCGCCCCTACTTGCCCAATTCTTACCGCGTTTTCTAGGAACGGAAGCGGTAAGTCAACGCGCGAGCCACCGCCGTAGACAAGATGTCTTCGCAACACGGCAATGTTTACGCAACTGTAATTCATTGGGCAACATCGACGGGCCGTTAGTGAGCCGAAGTAGTGAGCGTTTTTACGATGCTTCCTACGGTAACCGAAAAGAACGCGGTCAGGGTCCGTCAGCTAGATATTAACTGCGACAACGCTGCGTTTTACACTGTATAACTTTCCACGACTGTTCTGCGGAGGCGCGGTTTATGACGGAAACACGATCATTTAGCTTGCACCTTGTAGATAAACACTACGTGACACATTGGGGCGAACTGTGACCAGATGCCCAGATGCATGGTCGTCCAGTCAGTCAGAAGCTGCACCGCGGAAAGCATGTATCAGACAGACACTCGGTTGTGAAATAATAGATGCCACGGTCCGGCAATGCATACTTGCCGGACGAACAACCGAGAAACGGTTGTGTATGATGTGTCATATTGCGGTGTTAGGGCTATACTACCAAGCGTACGCCTGGCAAGCGCATTGACGATTAAAGTACAATTACCATAAGTTCAAAGGGAAACAAAGTGGAAAACAAATGCGCATCCGGTGTGTATTGTTACGTTTCCAAGTTCGACTGCTTTTGTATAACCATGGCCTAATTTACGCTTGAAAGCGTACGATTCTGGGACTATAGGACAGGGTCGAATACTGCCGAGTGAGCGATTTCACGTCATATCGCGATGTGATTACAAGTGTGTTTCGATCAACGTGGCTTTTTGGTCAAGTTAGTTGTATGCATCAATGGATGTCATAGCGCTAGCAGACACGGATGATGAAGACACAACTGGACAATAAGCGCTTGTCGCGTTGTGTCTATGTCGTCCGTGTGTGTTAGCGCTATGACACCGCTGATGTTTTCGTCATATTTTATTTTGCCTGCTTCACATTTGAATCAGTGGGAATGGTCAGCGCGATATTCGTGTAAGGTAATAATGGCCTTTGATTAAACCACGATGTCACGCAAGGGCTCGTATATGAGAGGGGGGGAGGGGGGGGGGGGGGGCTAGCGGGTAGCTTTGGGCCAATTCAAAGTTCTCTGTTCAAATACATGCAAACCACAGAATGTATCCATACAAGCCCAAATCGCCACAATTCTTAATCATACAAGAATTTTTGCCGCTTCATACACTTGAAGGAGCTCCGACAATGAATTTAGAAACTTGAGATGCCAGTGTTGTTTGACAGCTCTGCATGCGTCGGCACTTCTGATCGATTATGAGTAAAGAACGTTGCCTTTAAGAAACTTCAGTATGGTTTTAAAGTAAGCGTGAGTGCTCATCTCAGTTTTCAGCAGCTCGCGACATCGCTGGTATGACGTAGACAGCGCCGTACCCAGGAATTTTTTTCGGGGGGGTTTTTATGTGTTTAATTTTGGCAACTGGTGCTCGATGTGAAGCATTTAAATACTTTAATATCACCCGAAAAGTTAAAGCATGAAAATATTTCGGGAGGTGTCGAACCCCCTCAACTTCCCCCTAGTTACAGCCCTAACGTAGGCAGACGCCCCTTGTGACGTTCCACACACACACACACACACACAAACACACACACACACACGCGCGCGCGCGCACACACGCACACACACACACACACACACACACACACACACACACACACGCACACACACACACACACACACACACACACGCACACACGCGAGAAAAAAATTGTGGGAGCCTTAACCCTTTCGGCCCTAGCGGTCACACAACTTTTCCCCTAGCACCTCGGAAATGAAACCGAAACTGCTCATTCTTGGAGGAATGCTTCTTCAATGACGCCCACGGCGATTGATATCAAAATTGTGGCATGCTTGCGGATCTGGGGGCCACAGAGAAAAAGAAGCTTGACCGAAGTCTTCGGTGAAGCCGAGGCGCGTAAACTGAGCCGGGTAAGCGCCATTTCCGGGATGACGTACTGAAGCTGTTTCAATGAGTATCGCACTGACAAATAAGGCGTTGATTCACATTTTGTGCACTCTAGGGAGTAGCAGGAATAAAAAAAAGCCATTTTTCTCATTTCACAACCACTGAGCCCTGATGACCTAAATTGATGCCATGTTGATTATTCCATAAATACTTGTACCACTGGCCTAATTTTTCGTTTGTGGTGTTCTGAGGTCCCAACAATTAGTAAAACGCGCACAAAAAAGGTATCCGAGCAAAATAAAAAATCCAGAGCTGAAAGGGTTAAGCTTCGCCTTTAAGAGTTGAACGCGATTGCGATATCCTGTACTTCAACCACTTAGTGCATACTTGCTATGCACCCACTACGTGGTGTTAATACGCGCAGTAACGTGTGGCCGGCTTTAAACCACGAAGTTGGGATATTCACGTGTTGGGACGCCCGATGGCAACGTACGCTTGTACCCCGCAATATTACTGCGATATTAGTACATGTACATTGTGACGTATGTATACAGGACACGTGTGTTTGTGAAGCAAGAGTTACCCCCGTATTCTTAAACAAGCCTCGACTCGAATTTCGTCCTTCACTTGACCGAGTTGAGCACAGCGCCGCTGCTCGACTACGAATGATGCAGCGCTTCTCAAGAATCGCTGCAGATTACCGCTGGTATGCAGTGACTTTTTCTGCCTAGAGACGGCGCTCCCATCGACTTTCTCAACTCAAGGTGGAGCGTTGAGTGAAGGGACGTTCTAGAATACGGGGGTTACTTTCACTGCATTTTCAAGCAGAGGAAGGAATTTTCAATGTATTTCCAAGCATACGCCTGGCTGTGTAGTAGAACACCAGCCTGCCACGCCGAGGGCCTGGGTTCGATCCTCACTCGGACCCGGAAATTTTTATTATTTATTTTATTTGCATCTTTCGCGATTTTTCGGTCACGGACAAGATTTTTTCCTTCACAACCAACGACGCCGACGCCGGAATTTCTGCGAAACGAGCTCTTTAATGCTATCGCGTTAAAAGCGAGCATTGTCGACGTCGCAGAGCATTCGCGGGGCGCACACGAAACCACGGCTGGCACCCAACGAGAGCTATTGTTCCTCGCCCCTGTTGTCGGGCTGCTCTCAAGGTGGTTTTAGCTGCGTACACCAGAAATGCTTTTGTTTTTCCTGAGGGGGGACACGCTCAAAGCACCCACATCGTTTCGTTCTTCACCGCGCGCGGGTCCCCCGATTTGAAAACTGCGCGTTCAGCGTCACCGAAGCTTGAGCGCACGTGGTCTCAGGCGCTCCCCCGCTGTGGGTCTCTAGTTTCTTACAATTTTAGGCGGGCGTTCTGAAGTGACGCTAAAATTGGTCACAATTAACGGGGCTAGCATTAATTATACGATACGTATGAGCATTTACGATTCAATTTCGGCTTTACCAGGCGCAAGGCTACAAATTACAGTAAAAATGTCGCAAACAAAAATTTCGCTTTCAGAGGTCTTTTAATTTGAAGTTAGCATAATTTCGAAATGGCTTTTACCTAGGTAGAGTCGAGAGCGTCTTACTTCTCACTTTGTGTCATTTTTGCGGTTTCTACTATTTGTTCAGCGGCCTAAAAACAAAACTCGTCTGCACGCACCAAATTTTAACTTCTTTAAGTGCAACCATCATTATCATCATGAGCCTGACTACGCCCATTGGAGGGCAAAGGCCTCTCCCATGTTCCGCCAATCAACCCGGGCCTGTGCTTGCTGCTGCCACGTTGTACCACGTTTAGTGCAACATGCGTCATCAAGACAAGCGTAGTGGTTGCCGAGAAAAACTGTTACTCATGCATTTTCGTCTACTTAGATAAGCACCCCAGCAGGGTTGCCGTTGGTGGCTACTTTGCGCCAAATTGGCTACATTTCGACCCCGTCTGGCGACAAAAGTTTGCAGTTGGCGCAATGGCTATTTTCTGGCTACTTTTAAAGAGCTGATTTGGCGCATTAAGTAGCCATTTTTTCTCATTTTTGCAGATGAAATAGATTGCTTTTAAGCTTTTCTCTCGCTTCAGCGGATGCGTACGATCGTCCACCACCCACCAGCAGGATGGTGCGCATTGAGGCACCCTTACGCGACGCTTAGCGCGTCTCCAAATAAGGAGTGGCGAAGTTGCGTGCATGGTGACGAACGTGTGGCCAGCTCGGTGCTCAAGCTTCCCGCCATCTATTGTGATGCTTAGCGCAATTTTCCCGAATAATTATGATGTTCAGTGCGTGCTCTCGTGTAAATTTGGGAAAACAGACATCTGCAATAAAATTTAGCTGGCCTGTTCATCTACAACCAGAATTTGGTCTGCAGCTTCAACGAAAATCTGTTTCAAGTTACACGTTCCTACTGACTTGCTGGCTGGAATATTCTAATGTAACTTTGTGTCTGACAAGAACTCATATTTCCCACATAAAATATATGCACGCGTAATGAATTTATCATAATTCGTTCATTTAATTTATTTCCAACTTATCGGTGGCTTTCTATGGTCTTACTTATTCAAAATGGTTTTATTTATTGATCAATACTAAAGAATCTGCTCATAATACCACTTCTGTTCCATTTGGCTACAAATTTGGCGATAATATTAAATGGCATGGCTAGTTTGGCTACTTTTGGCTTGAGTTCTGGCTCCTTTTGAAGTCCACCCAACGGCAACCCTGCACCCCAGGACAGGGCAAAACATCAAAAGAGGGCTATATTACAGTCCACTTACACTTTGTTCCGGGTACAGTATGAAGTGTCATTGCATCCTTCCCGTGCTTTCAGCGACTTTGGCAGAGATAAGGATATATCTGCGAGGCTTGTCATCTGCGTGAGGCGATAGGACAAGTTGAGCTCAACATTTGCAATCTGACTCATGGCTACACGTGGCCCGTTTTGCCTGGAACAAAAGCTTCCGGCGAAGTCGCTGTAAATGGAATGAATGCGGTCGATGGCCTCGGCAGAATCTACCCGCGGTCCGCGTCATTGCGCCGTAAAGTTCGCAAACATGAATGCCAAACTGGGCTCTCGGTGCGAGTTCCAAGTATTTTTTTATTCTAACGTTTCAGATGTTGCTGTGTTCCAGACCTGCATCCGGTAGCGTTTGAATAAAGAAGCAATGAGAAGAGAGATTGCTCGTAGAAAGGCGGAGAAAAACCACGCCCTCCATCTCTGCACACCATGCTTTGGGACAGCAGGACGTGAAAGCAGTAACAGTGATGCTGAACAGGATGCTCGAGTATGGGAGCACACGATGATTCATCGTTGTTACACGTACGTTCACTGTGTAGAGAAGAAGTATTGTAAAAGTGACGTCAAGAGATTTGTTTGTGCGAATGTTCCGAGCCCCTTCAGCAGAATCGCATCGGATGGACAATAGCACAAAATTTCATGTTCGTGAAATTGTGCAAATATATCTTAGCTACACTACAGAGAATCGGACGCGTTATTCGAAGGTCGCAGGTTCGGTTCCTACCAGCGGCAAGTTATCTTTTCGTCCACTTTTCTTTGTGCATATTTACGTGAAGCAGAGAAAAACGAGCCCTTAAAATTCCCCATCTTTCCTTCTACACTACAACCGATATTCTCGGCGACAGTTTGTTTTGCGCAGCTAATTGCTGCGGTCAGAACCGGAAATCGAAGCACCATTAAAGTCGGCCTAAAAAATACCTCACTGATACACAGCTGTCTCTCATCACAGGCAAAGATAACGTACGAAAAGAATTCGCAGCGTGCAAGCGTGAGACACGATCGTACGCCTTTCCTTCGCGCAATGCGCCGGTAGCGATCAACAGACGGCGAGAGGCGCCATGAGTTTAGATTTTGTTATTAACAGACTTTTCATTAATGCAATTAGAGGAGAACCTGTACATCTAACTGTCTACGCCTGTCTCTAGCCGCACACGGGCCAGCCTGAGTCACTGGGTACGCGACACAGCCTACGTGCAGCCCTTCAATGATTTCGCCAACTGCACATCTGCCATTGGATATATGCCACTCTTAAATTCTTCAGTTAACCTCCTTCACACCGATTGAACTTCAGACCTTTCAGGCCCCTTTCATGCCATTATATCATTTTTAAGATACTTCATGCACTTCTCTATCCATCTACGTGTGCAACTATATCGTCTTGTCGATCTGTTTGTATGCCTATATATCTATCTATCTACACGCGTCTGCTGCTTAAGCTACGCATTCTTCTTGACGTATTCTAGCTATGTTACGCAACCTCCGTTGTCGTCCTAGCAATGTGTGTTGTCTCTGTACACACTAGATTTGTATGGCACACTAAAGTCACCTTCAAAAAATAGTGTCAGTACCTTTCGAAGCTTTTCGCTGCGCCGAGTAGTGCGAACAGGAATTATAATCGACGCGAAGCGGTGTACGCCCTCGCCTCGTCCTCCTTCACTCCCACGACACGGGCGCCAATTTGTCGGCGAGGAATGCAATACCTATGAAGAGCGAGTCTGTTACGTGACTAAAGATAACGTAACATCACGCAATAACAAGTCACGTGACCAAAATAACGACACATCGCGTAACTAGTCACGTCGCTAAAATCCCACAAAATCCCGCCACTTGTCACGTGAATAAAATCGTGCAACATCCCGTAACAACTACTCACGTGACTAAAAGTCAAGTGACAACTATTCAGATCACTAAAATGAAAGCAACATTACGTAACAAGTGGTCACGCGACTATAAATCACGTATCGTCGCGTAACAGCTAGTCACGTGACTGAAATTTTTTTTTGTTCTTTGTGTCAATAAATTATCACTGCCTATGCGAAGAATGTGCTTGAGCATGTATACAGTTGCGTTGTATGAAAGAGATTGTTTCCTCACGCACACCTCCATTTATGTTCTGCACATTATATTGTATTTTTGTTATTTATTTTTTTTTGCTTGTTTTGTATAATTGTTAATCATTGTTGATGTAATCCTGAATGTTGTCATCCTGAACCTAAGCACGTCTTTTGCCACCTCCGTCAACTGCTGCCACCATAAAGAACGGGGGGCCAAGAGCTCCTCAAGCTGCCCAGAGCAGCTTTTTTCTTGGCCCCTGCCATTGTATAAGAATTTTTGCAATGGAAATAAAGAAATTACAAATTACAAATTACAAATTACGTAATATCACGCAACAAGTAGTCATGTGACTGAAATCACGCTACAGCTAGCCACGCGGCTAAAAATCACGTAACGTCACGTAGCGAATCTAGTGACATGTTCCCGCCAGAAAAAAATGCATAACAGCTAGTTACGTGACTAAAATCACACCTTCACGTAAGAGCTTGTCACATGACATCTTCCCGCCGAAACCACGTAACAGCTAGTCACGTGAATAAATCACGTAACGTCACGTGAAGGACATGTCACGCGACAAAAATCACGTATCATAACGTAACTAGTCACGTGACATGCTCCCGTCAAGACACGTAAACGTGAGCCACATGACACGTGCGTAGTGTGGGGAACCGACCAAAACCGGACAAGAATAGCCAAGTGCGTGTATAGCCACACTTAGTACTACTAGCGAAAATTAGCATCTCTAGCAAACGCTCGGCATTACTAGCAAAACTTCGCTGCGTCGAACACTAGATCCGCTGTTGGTTCCAGCCCTGCGCCACCAGTATACAAGCTGCGCACTTTTCTTTTTATAGCACTATACTGTGCTCTTCCGACATCGTAAAAAGCTATCACGCGAAATAATGGAGGCATACTAATAATGTCGGGGGTTTCACGTCCCAAAACAACGATATGATCATGAGGGACGCCGTAGGGGGAGGGCTCCGGAAATTTCGACCTTCTGGTGTTCTTTAATATGCACTGACATCGCACAGTACAGGGACCTCAAGCATTCCGCCTCCATTGAAATGAAAGACGGCATACTACATCAAAACGAAAGGACCAGATTATGTTAGCCAGCCTTCCATATCATTGATATGGTTGCCCTTGATAACCAAGTTGCCTTGGTAGATTCTGGGTAAAACTCATGTACTGCCCTTTGCATAAGCGATTTTCTTTGCAATTTCGCGTTATGTTCTCTCTTGGCTTTTCCAAGTTTTCTGAATTTATACTGTTGTTTAGCTCTGTAATCTATATGACCATGTTTAGCGGTGCAATGTACATTTTGCATTCTTGCTATAATATTTGTATATACCAGGGCATGGGCATCGTTGTAGCTGCGCCATGCCAGAGTTCTGTGCATGAGCGGTACGGTTCCTTTCCTCCGCCCCTCTCCCACTTATCTTTCCACTTCGGAGATGAAAGCAATCACACGCCCCAAACAAACGATTCTTATGTTAGAGTAGTATGTGTTTCGTAACGGCTCCGGCCCGCGTTGGTGGAGCTGGAAAATATTTATCTATTTACAGTGAGAGGTGTGGACGGGCCGCCGCGACCGTGCTACAGATATGTATCAATGAAAAAAATCCATAAACAGGGGTTGTGTGCTCGATCCAAGTTCGACAAGTGGACTTGTCTTCTTTAAGGCTACAACTAGCCTTGAATTAGACAAGTTCACTTGTCGAAACGTCGGCTCAAGCACACAACCCCAGTTTACGGATTTTTTTTTATCGCAGGCTTCAATCTTCCCCTTCCTGCCGTTTTTAGGTATAGATCAAGTTTTATATGCTTGAGTCCATCTATTATAATTCAGTTGACAGTGAGCGCCGTTTTGTGTCCCCTTCTTTTCCTTTCGTCTGTTTCTATCGCGCTGTAGCCCCAATGAATAAGCGCCCGCCATGCAGCCGCTCACCCCATATACTCCTGTACTACTCGAATAACGCCTCGTCGGCAACTGCACAGTTACCCACAAAACCTTGAGCCGGCTGTCCTTCCGCATGTGTCCAAGCCAAGCTGCGGCCCACGCTTCTTCCAGAGGCTGCCTCCGCAAGGTGGCGTCATCTCGCTTTTGCGCCGTCCCCCGGGTTAGCCTTGGCCGTACGGGCACGGCATCATAATAGATTCGCGACGGTATTCTAGGAAGCGAACAGCATTCTGGCCGAGCATGTGTCATCCAAGTTGCCCACCATAAGGCGAGGAGGGACTTGCTCTTCAGTAAGCTCGAGCGAATGATACAATGTGTAACGTGTCGACGAGGACAGAGAGAAAAAAAAAAACGACGAAGACAAAGCGATCCACACGGCACGAATGTCGTTTAATACATAAAATATTTCTCCAAACTTAAGTGTTCGGGGAAATTATCAAATTGCTCGTTAGCTGGCTGCGTATAGCTTGGAAAGATTGTATGCTTCTTGTGGCAACATGTGGCAACGGCTAGCTGTTGCCACAAGCAGCAGCTTTCGCCAATTCGATGGCGCCCAGAGCCGGCGATGACGATTGGCGCCGGTCCGCCAGTTGTCCAGCTCTATCCAATGAGGGCACACTGAAATGGTAGTCCACCTGTCAGACTCGTAAATATTGCCTCCCAGGTGAACCTATGCCTATTATTTATTGGTCTTACAGTATACAAAATAACTCCCCCCCCCCCCCCCCCACTTTTTTTTTTCTGTCTTTCCGCTCTGGAACCCAGCTTTTCCGCTCAATTGCTCATTGTGGGAATTCTCGATGTAAAGCACAGTGTAATGGGATAGAAAAATAAAAGCTCGCAAACATACGCACATCCAACGATAGAAGACGTCATCAGGCCCAGACGCCCGAGCAGGCCGAGTCGAGTTCTACTCGTTTGACGCGTACAGCGACGATCGCAAACAAAACGAAGGAAAATAAAAGCTGCATGTCTCGATAGCCGCCAATAGTAGCGTCGCCTGTTGAAGGCTTCCCAGCCGCAGCGCCGTTCCCTTTTTTACGCTTGCTCCACGCATATCTCAGCCTTCGCCGGTCACAGTGCCACGTAACAGTGTTCGTAATTTATTGCGCCCTATATTCACCGACGTCACACATAAAATGTCTTTTTTTTCCTTATTTGGTCTTAATGCCGACAAGCAGCAGTTTCACTTTAGAAATTCAGTACAAAAAAAAAAGGAGTTTGACTTCTACGCTGGCTAATGCCGTTGACGCAAGACCACTTTAAAGATCCGTTGAACCTGAGGAAACCCAGCGGAAATGAGTTCACGTGGGTTGACACACGCCAAATGGGTCTATTCTTTTCAGCGAATGTCCCTCATGGAAGGTTAGGAATCCGACCTTCCTTAATGGCCTAAAGGAGTAACCTCTTGCATCTCGTCAACGACAAAAAACTTGATGAAACACGACGGTGTCTTACTCCGGCAGTGTTAGCGCTAGGAAGAACATGGTTTAAATTGAGCAGTGACGCAATGACACCAGATACAACATTTTCAAATGTTTTGTTAGTTTCAGTTTAAAGGAAGACACGATATGTGCTGTGCTTCATTGCGCAAGTTATTAAAAACACGTAAAGGAGATCACGCCATGTATTGCGTCAATTTATGAGAGGTCCTTCAGTGTGAAATAAAAGCACTCGCTTCAAAGAGCTTTACTTCGGCTATGTGCTTGCCACACATGCACAAATACCTAAAGTGCATGATTACCCATGTAATATGCGCTCTAAGTGTGTATTTGATTACTTGATGATACATATTAAAGTATGAAAATTTTAGCCGATCAGTTCGCAAGACATATGCAGGTAACACAAACGATAATTGAGAGCTCTTTCCAATGGATACGTCTTGCGAACTCGCAGCAACAATTCGTGAAATATGGGTTGTTATATTGTAGTGGTGACTAAGCAAGAAACAGTTATGCATAGAAGAATGCTAATCAGTGGTATATTATAGTACCGGTGTCGTAGCAGAAAAGAAGCAACTAGAAAGCCTTCATACCTTGCGATGATGATCAACAAGCACTACGCCAGGAGTCGCCGTTAAGCAGGCAGCCTCCTATCAAGAGCAACCAGGACACATGTTCACTGCAAATGTAGCACTCAGCACGGTTGTCGTAGTTTCTTTTAGGGCTGAAGTCAGGCTGTCAACTTGCTGCCGACATCAGCACGTGCTCGTCCGGACAGACTATCGGCTGCTGTCCTTCGCTTCGCTTTTTCACGGCGTCAATCCGAAAAGCTTCAAGCTGCAGTTGGCACACTGCGCCGAGATTGCCTTCTTGACACATTCCCGAAAGGTTGTCTGGTCTACGGCTAGTGACCCTTGGTTGGCCCCGTGATACCGTAGCAAACGCGTCGCAGCAACGAACGGAAAACGTACCGCGACTTCACCAATCAACCTGTCGGTGGTTGTGCTACTGAACCAAGTCGACAAAGTGCTGCGACACTGCTGGGGAGAGTTTCCGTGAACAGCGCGAGCGTAACTGTGGCAGCTCAACTGTGCCAACACGACTACTCTCGGCGACAACTTTTCTTGACACCACTGTGGAAGCTACAGAACCGAAGCGCATGCCTGCTACCGCGCCCAAAAATAGCACCTAAGTTTACTGGTAACTTTCTCATTTTCCTTGCTGAAATAAATGCCGTTTTATTTATTATGAGATTCAAACAGTTGCAGGAAGTCATCGGTGAAATTCGGTTATTCACTTTGCACGGATGCCTTCCTTTTCTTTCCGTTCATAGACAGCACCACCTTTTCAGCACACCAGTTTTTCAAAGTAAACATGGCGTCCGTGACGTAGTGGGTCAGTGTGCGGCCGCAAACGCGCTGTTTAGTTCTAGAAAAAAAAAACTATACTCTCAATATGACACTAAAATTTACACTGAAGCATTGGAATGTTTCTACCATTCACATTTTCGTGTACATAATTTTCTAAACGCGTTATGATGCGAGCGAGCAAAACCATAATGAGCTGCAAGCTGCCGTACTACTTGCGGAGCAACACGAATGTGCGGGAGCCGGTAACCACCGCGCAGACGGCACTCTTCGGCAGCATCATACAAACACTGAGCAGCATGACTCGTTGATTTGACGGGAGCTGGCTTGATCGTACACAACCAACGGGTGTCATGAATGCCTAGCGCGCGAAACTTAAATATGCAGTGCGAAAACTTTCGTCATTTATTGAGTAAATCAGTCCCGTACCACAATTGAAACTAACATTATTTGCGAAAGTTAAATACTAGAAAGAATTTTTATGCGTCATTGCAAGAAATGCGGTTGGTTCTGCGTCGTCTGAGTTTGCACGAGTTCTATCTCAGATTAGTGTCCCGAATCGTCTGCATGCTTACTGTTTTGGTTGCAGAAGGAATAAAAAAGCACGTCTATGTTCATTTCAGGCACATGTATGCCTGTCAGGCTACCCCACTAATTTGAAGTTATGCTACGAAACCCACGATGAGGTCCGCAAGGAAGTGCACCAACAGCGTTAGAGAGAGAGATGTTTTAATAAAAAGCAGGAGATGTTAGCCTGGCTATTCACCTGGCATGCTACTCCAGGTGCTGGGTGATGATTATGATATATACCCTGACGAACGGTTGGGTGCTTCAGGACCTTTTTCGGCAATAAAGTTTTACCACCACCATCACCACCGCAAGAACGTCAACAGCGCTTTCATGACGCGTAACGCACTGGATGTACTTTGCCACCCCTCACCTGCATCAACCAGAAAAGCGGAGGCAAGTTTTTCTAAAGAAAAAAAAATATATACAACGCTTTCGCTTCACATTCCCATCGCCTTTTTTGTGCACATGATTGCCACGTGTTATGTTGTCATTTCTTTTTTTTTTTCCGGCTGGCTTCTGTCTGTTGTTGCTGGTCACCGGGGTCTTGTGCTCATGTGCAGATTGGCTAACTGCGGCGATGCCTTCCAATTACGGTTGTTAGTAGCACATTTACCGAATTACCACTCCCTTCTTCAATGTCATTTGATCCTGAGGGTGTTATAAATAAATAAATAAATAAATAAATAAATACTCTAGTACACAACCATACACGCCAGAGCTGGTGGTGTAAAGACAAATGTTATAGCGTATTAGTTGCAGTATGCGGATTGACAAAAAGTGTGTCCAGCTGGGTCCCTGGCGACGCACGCACAATGCGCACTTGCTACTTGTCAAATCTCACATGCGAATCCTACATTAGCTTAAAGAACTTGCAGTTTGGCTATAGGACATTAAAAATCGCACTAATTAGCACATTCGAAACCACGCACACACCCCAACACAGACAGACTAGATACTACATTAGTTGTATACCATGAAAATCAGGTGCATGTATTCAATGCAGCAAACTGGTCGTCATTTGCGAAGTGTTCATTGCGCATGATTCGAGCTTAATCGCGCCTAAAATTACCATTTAGGTGTCTATAATAAGTGTCTAAACCAACATTTTTAATGGTTAAATATACTCCCTTTACAAATAACAACTGAACGATGAATGCTACAAGCACAAAGAGAGAGAGATAGATTTCTGAATTCCGCGCTTTTACTAAAGTGAAACGCTTCTCAATCGAACATAGTCACGACAAAAAATCCACTTTATTTTCGATCGTCGTTAGTAACTTTCTTTAGAAGTTGATATTTCATAAGGTGCTCGACTGAACTTCTTTAACATCATAATATTAACGCGATAGCGTTGAAGAGCTCGTTTCGCAGAAATGGCGGAGTCGTCGTCGGTGCCGGCGTCGGTGTCAGCGTTGGCGTCGTTGGTTGTGAGCGAAAAATCATCATTTTGTCCGTGACCGAAAAATCGAGAAATATGCAAATAAAATAAATAATAAAAATTTCTGGGTCCGAGTGAGCATCGAACCCAGGCCGTTTGCGTGGCAAGCAGGTGTTCTACCACCCAGTCCGCTTGAAAATACAGTAAAAATAACTGTCATGCTTTACAAACGCACGCGTCCTGTATACATACTTCACAATACAAGATGTAATATCGCAGTAATATTGCGTGGTACAAGCGTCCATCGGGCGTCAGAACATGTGATTATCATAACGACTTCGTGGTTTAAAGCCGGCCACCCATTAAAAAAGGCACAGACGTTACTGCGCGTATTCCCTTAAGATCACGTAGTGGGTGCATAGCAAGTTCGAAAACATTTAACGCGCATCATTGCTCGTGGTTTAAAGCATGCTACCCATTACACAGAATGAGCCATATGCGAAAGCTTCACTGACACAAGCCACTTTCAACTTTATCGATTACATTGTAGTAATCCACAATTTAAACTTCTCGAGTAACATCATACAATAAAAAGTATGCATTAAGTGGTTGAAGTACGCAGTAGGGACAGCATATCGCTATCGCGCTCAGCTCTTAAAGTCGAAGCTTAACCATTTTTTTTATTTGCATGTTTCTAGATGTTTCGCTCATGGACAAGATGGTGATTTTTCGCTCACAACCAACGACGCCGACGCCGACGCCGACGCCGGAATTTCTGCGAAACAAGCTCTCTAATGCAGTCGCGTTAATCAATATCGTTGTGCGATAAATGTGAAAGCGCGAAGCGTTTTCCTGTGTCTTTTTCCTTGCGAGGAATGCATATTCAGAATGTACTACTCAATTTCACGATAGTAACGCTTCCAAGGCGCACTTAAATATTTTCTCGCGAGGACGGTAGATATGTCCCTCTGTAGAAACATCAAGTTGTTTGCACCTCCTTCGAAAACAGCGTTTTTCTTGTCCAAGAAAGTAGGTAGCTATCCTTCACATACAGCCCCACAGAAACTTCGTGACGCTTATATTTAAATGAGAAATGTGTCACAGGTAAGTGCTATTGAAAGTTCAAGATAATTCCCGTTCACATTTAGCGCTCCTGCATTAATTAGCATTAATAGGATCAGTAATTACCAGAACATGAGTAATGTTTGAGAGGAGCTTTTTTCACTCGTCGATGCCGCGCTGTAGTACACAGCAGGGATTCGAGCGGCGTCACTTTTAGAAGAGGAAAAACACTCGAGGTATCACTACAAGCTGAAACTGGGCGCGGCTTTCAATGGTTGCGCAACTGGCGTAAAGTACAGATTCAGAAATGAACTGTTGCGCGTAGAGAAGACGTCATTGTGGTCAGCTCGGCGACGGCTAGTTAGGGCGCGTCAAACAACGCGCAACGCGCGAATCGCAAACGGAAACCGAGATGTAATGCTCCATGGGTACCGTTCAACTGGATCTCGTAGGTGAGCCTAACAGAGGAAATAAACTTCAAGTATTACGCGCACGATGCCTACCATTTGCTCACGCGTTATTTCTGCAACGCCTGCGCGGAAGTGAAATGCGCGAGGAGTATAGCGAATTATCGCGGGTCGTGATAGTTTTGCGACAATTAAGACAAGCCACTTGCGAGTCAAATGCACGTAAGACCTTTGGAGGGCCCGGTTTCACGTGTCTGTGTTTCTGTCTTTCTGTTCGTTTTTACCGCCACGGGGGCTAAACGTTTAATAATAATAATAATAATAATAATAATAATAATAATGATAATAATAATAATAATAATAATAATAATAATAATAATAATAATAATAATAATAACAACAAAGTCTGGGGTTTTACGTGTCAATACCACGACACGAATTTGAAGCACGCCGTAGTGGAGAACTTCGGAAATTTTGGCCACATGGGGTTCTTTAACGTGCACCTAAATCTAAGTGCACTTTCACCTCCATCGAAATGGGACCGCCGCGGACGCGATCGAACCCGCGACCTTTGCGTCAGCAACCAAACACTGTAACCACTGTAAGCGGCGGCTGAGCTTTTCATTTTGATAAAGAAAATATGACACTTAATGGGTCCCTTCACTCAAATCTTACCCGCCGGTGTTAGAATGCAACGCATCTCTGTTATGGTCCTGAGGTGAATGCAAAAATAGTCTTGGAAATAGAAGCGTGCACACAACAGTTATTCAACTTTCAAATTCACAATAGAAGCAGACGACAGAAATTGGCACATCCGTTCGTATTTCACTCACCCGGTGACGTGTCGCTCTGGTTCTCTCTGCTTCAAATCAAAATGTGCTTACATTTTACCGTACCGGAACCGTGCAGCCAGGCCCGTAGCCAGGGGGGGGGGGGGGGGGTCCTAGGGGCACGCCTCCCCCCCCCCCCCCCGAAGTTCGGATGGAGGGGGGGTGTTTCACCGAGAACAAATAATGAAAGTACGGAACTGCAAATCGGGCTAGTTGGTGAGGATTCATGGTGGGCGTAGCGCAACAAACGTCGACGGAAAAAAAAGGAGAACCGCACATAATGAAATACACTTGTTGGAAAAGGGGTAGGCACGCGCGTGGTGCATCAAGGTTGATTGCAAAGAGACACATCACCCCGTTGGGGCGCGCTCTTCTCCTAAATTCAGATAGCACAATGTCTAGCAGTCTCTCCTGCTATCAGGCTGGGTTTTGCCGTGGTTGCTTTGTTAGTTTTCTTGCCTGTGATTTGTGCTATTAAAGACCAGTTGAAGTTTAGCGCCTGTCCTGTGTGGTTCTCCTTTTTTTTCCGTCTACGTTTGTTGCGCTATTCCCACCATGAAAGCAAGGGTTTTTCAACGCCTTCAACAAGTACCCCCCCCCCCCCCCACACACACACACACCCGTAAAAGATTCCTGGCTACGGGCCTGCCTGCAGCACAAGGTGGCCTTCCTACCGCAAGCGGCAGCCAAACGTTATGACGGTTTCGGTACCGCATAAGTTAACAGACGACTCTATGCTGACAAATGAGAGGTCAGAACAGGTCAGAAACGATGATTAATAGAAAATTGTGTTGTGCCTTCCAGGAATGAATGATTTTGCCCTGGTGCACAAATGCAAAGTTCGGTGTATTGATGAAGGTTGCGGCTTGTGTAGACCGTTGGACAACGCCACCTGTGTCAGTTTCACAGCAATTGAAATTGTGATGCGCAGATTGGCGTCTTGTGCGCAGCTATAACAAATATTAAACTCATTACAGTTCGTAAATTCATCACACTGAGTACATCGCAAGCGTGTGCTATGTATTCTTTAATAATAATAATAATTGTAGGGGTTTAACGTCCCAAAGATACCGTATGATTATGAGAGACGCCGTAGCGGAGGGCTCCGAAAATTTCGTCCACCTGAGGTTCCTTAACGTGCACCTAAGTCTAAGTACACGGACCTTATCGCCTTCGTCGAAAGTGCGGCCGCCGGGATTCGATTCCGCGACCTGCGGGTCAGCAGTCGAGCAGCACAACCACTACACCATTGTGGCGGGTTATTTTATTTCTAACCAATCAAAACGCTTAGCATATGCCTAGCATGTACAGCCGTCCATTTTTTTAACCTGAACACGCGAGCGTCGACCACCCATTCGATAATCGCCGTTTAACGAAGCACGGCGGCGAAATGAACGAGAATACACGCATGTGCCTGACGTATAGTCCTGTGCAGCTGCCTTCTGCAAGGCTGTTCCGGGAACCGGACAGCAGGACGCCAGAAATCGGCGCTTATTGACTCGGTGGTTGATGCTCGCACGTTCAGGTTAAAAAAATGGGTGGCTGTACCTCACTTCTGGCAGCAGAAACTGTTCGTGTACGAAGCTGTAGTCGGTGCGGAAGCACACTTCGAAAACAAATTTTTAAAAAAAAAACGCATTGCTCCCGCCGCTTTCACTGGTGCCACAGCGGCGATCATAGCAAGCCGATAAAGCAACGTGCGTAATTTATGGTGCAGGGCCCATTTCATTCTGCTCAGCGTCGTTTCTGCCGTCTTTTTTTTTTTTCCCCGTTTTTTTTCTAGGCCTTGTCAGACCAGACAGAAAATAGCCATAGCACAAGAATCGAATGTATCTACGTCACATAATCAGTGATGACGTGAACAAGTTTTTTAAGAGCGGAGTTTTTTAAGCTTTTCGTTGTGCCGGGTGGTGCGAACAGGTATGATCATCATCAAGAACCGGTACGCGCTCGCTTCGTCCTCTTCAACTTACGCTTCAGTCCGACAATACGTGCGTCGATTCGTGCGGCGTGGAAGACAACGACTATGATGGGCGAGCCTGTAACGTGAGTAAAAATCACATAACGTCACGTGGCAACTAGTCACGTGCTTAAAATCACATAACGTCACGTGGCAACTAGTCACGTGCCTAAAATCACGTAGCACCACGTAACATCTACACTCGTGACTAAAAATCGATTAACATCCCGTAACATTTAGTCATGTGACGAAACATCACGTAACATCCCGTGACAACGAGTCACGTGAATAAATCACAGTAGCATTACGTAACGTCTAGCCCCGTGACTAAAAATCACGTAATATCTCGTAGCAACTATTCACGTGACTAAAATTGCGCAACATCGCGTAACAGCTTGTCACGTGGCATCGGGAAGTTTGCAAGAAGCTAAGGAATCCGGGAAGTTTGCACAGTAATTGCTGACCTAAAGCGGCGAGAAAACGCTTCACGATGCTTGCATATATACTTCACGACAGCCATCCAAGTACATGATGATAGCAGACGAGAGAATAAGTATAAGCCGGCACGCTTTCATCCGGGAGCTCTTCGGCAGACCGTCGCTACGGGAGCACTTGACATTCCGATAGGGTACATTCCGAAACGTCGCCGGCGACGAGCGTGCCGATGAATCTCATCACACCGACGATGTAGAGCGCCGTCGGTATATTGGCATCGACAATCTCTAGAACGGATTTCGATTCCTGTGGACCGTCTCTTCTGTTTGTGTTACCTTTTGACAGAGTACATGTAGGTGACCTTGGGAAGGTCGTTCGTCCAGACGAGCGGCGCACTGGTGTCAGCGACCGTTCCTCAGACACACGCGTCACCATCCGATCTGCAGCCACTCTCTCCGATTGATTACTTTTCCTCGTTCCATATGTTCTTCATGGTGTGAGACTGCGAACGCGACTGTCACTGCAAGCGTCTGCGCTCGCTCGGTGATACCTGAAATAAAAAGAAAGAGAACAATGTGAGGTGTGATAGAGCGGGTTATGGATTACGCTCATCTTTCATACAAGTGCGGACCTATACGTTTCACACCGCCTATTTAGTTACCGTTCATCTCAAGTGCTGGATCATTGCATGAAAGTTCGATATGTGCTTCATGACGCCTGGTCCGAAAGGGACGTGCTGAAAACAGTGCAGGCGAGTTTTGAGTTCTACGCGTGTCAGGGTTTCGTACACATGTGGCTGGGGTCTCTTTACGCTTTTGTCTTGTCGTGGACAATGATTTCTTACGCGTAACCTTGCAATGGCACAAAAACATTGCCATCAGTACACGTAGACGCAGCTGTACAGTATACGGAACGCGCACTGTTTGGCACGGGAACCAATAGTCATTGACAGGGTTGTTGTTGTTTGTGTGAGTGTGAGCCTCCTGTCGACGTACATCACCTGCGTGCGATGCACGCCATCATCAATCACGATGCATTCTCCGATACGCCTCGTTAGCCTGCGATCCCACGCATGCGCCCCAACCGCGACAGAAAAGAAGAGCAAAACCTCGTTGACTGCGTGTGTCACCGGCATCACGTCGCCGGAGAGTGAGACAGACTCCGAGACGGCACGAGGCGGCACGGCACGCGAGAACAACGGCTTGGCATAGCCACAAATATTTCGGCATTGGCAGGGCGAGGTGGCATGCTCTGGCGCGCGCGACCGATCGCAGATTTCTCCTCCGGCGTGATTCGCCATTGTTTCTGGGCCCTTGCATGTAGTCGATCCACAGAGTTGTGTAATTCTGGAGAGGTACGAGAAAAACTTTGGCCCCGTTTTTATTTTGCCCTAATCACGCAGTTTGATCGAGATAAAAGCAAATGTTTATGCGGCAATGGTTTGTCCGTGGACGGCTTAAAGATTACGCAGCCTCCGTTTTCCAGACATCGGTGAGCAACGCATACCACAGAGAAGGAGGAAACACGAACGTGTCCTTGCGTAGAGAGATGAGACCGAAGACGGGGGTAGTAAAAGCCCTTGTGGACTCGTTGCTGCCACGCATTGATGAAGACACTGCACGCGCTAATCAGTCATTCAATCTCGAAGACATTGAGGGTAATTATAAGAAATAACGTTGTCGCGTGCATGTATGACGTTGCATTTTCATGCATTCCGAATAAGATTACCTGTTCGATTTCGAGAATTTTCGCTCTTTTGTATACTTGGATGCCACACGCGATAGTCTTGGTTTTGGCGACGTCTTCATGCTATCGTGGGTAACGTTCCGAAATAAGTCTAAACTCCATAAAGTCGAGCTTGCAGCGAGTGACGCAAGAGATTTTTGATGCTCATTTATTGCGTCACCTGTCTGTGCCACCAAAGCTCTTCAAGTGGAATGTTATGCGTCGTATACAAGGCTATGCGCGCACGAGCTGACGCCAGGACACACACAACAGCCACCGGAGCCAACGCTGCGCATTTCTTTTTTATCGCGAGCGCATAGAAGCGCAGGTCACGCACTTTCACGCGTGCATGCATATTAAACGAGTTTCACTCGGCGCGGGTTTTATCGGTTCCTCGAGCGTCACGCCACGCGGTAAGTGAAGTCCGACTCGCGTGCTTGGGACAGCTGGCGCAATGTATCGCCTTCGGGTATTGAACGTATCGAAATAAATTAAGCATAAACTCGGCGCAGCCGCACGTTTTCTAGCTCCCCCGATACGTGCAGTGCAACTATAGTCTTTTATCGTTTTGGGTGAGAAAGGTACACTGACACAATGGGCTGGCACACGCTCTTTGCGTGTCGATGAATCGTACGATTTGAAGAATCAACGCGTTCCTTGTATCCAGGGCCTCACTCGAACAGTAGGCCGCTCAGCAGAATAGTGATCCCGAACTATTTAGAGAGAGTGACAGGTTGCACACTCCAAGCCTAAACCTCCCTACATATGAGTCATGCACGTACAACGTACACTAATGCAGGAAGCAAGTATTCGGAAAACACAAATAGTTCCTCAATTGTTTTTTTATATTGGCACGAATAACTATATATTGAATGCGGTAAAGTAAGTTTCCCGGGTACATAAAAGTTGATCCTGTGTTACATTCATGATCTCTAGCCCACGACCGCACGAGCCTAAGAATTACCATAGTCCCTATGGAATTACTAATGCACCTCGTGCTGCTTACTTTCAAGTCACTTTAGCTTCGTGTAATGGACACCGACATGCTGAAAACGTTAAAAGCTTTTTGTTTATTGAAAGCATAGGTCGGCACTTTAAGGGAGTACTCACTCAAACTCACTCACCACAATTTTTTCAGCCTTCGCACTCCCTCACGTTCACACTCACGTCCACTCACACTCATGAGTACGCACTCACGTTCACACTCACCTCCACTCACACTCATGAGTACTCACTCACGTTCACACTCACGTCCACTCACACTCATGAGTACTCACTCATACTCAACTCACCACGTTCAAATGAGTGTGAGTGAGTGTGAGTTGAGTGCACTCATGAGTGAGTGTGCCGAGCTATGATTGAAAGCGACGAAATGCCTGAACTAGTCTGCCCGACTCTATAGTTATTTGTGAAGTGACCTTAACTTTGCGCGATGGTCGTAGATTTTAACCGTTGCAAAAGCTGCTTTTGCATATTTGTCATATCTCTTCTTCAGTGGCTGCTCTGTAAATGCGAGCATTTGCAGCGTATTTTCTGAGTGGGGCATGAAAATGCAAAGTGAACTTTTGTGCACTCGCGAGTTCGCTTTCCGAGTCCATCGAGCGCGAGCGTCACGTTACGCTGCGCCGATTTTATCGCCGCTTAGCATACGGCGGGAGAGCGTGTCCAGGCATGAGTGCCCCGCAGATTGTGGCGTATTGCCAGGTAAACAGATTGCCCCCAGTGCCGGACATTAACACCTGGTTACGCAGCATAAATGCGCTGACTCAGCCTATCGCTGTCTACATACACGCATCTCCTCTCCCTAGCAGCACCGTACAAACGACAGCTGCGTTCAGGTAAAGTCAAGAAACTGCGCGCCATGAATATAAAAAACAAAAGTATGCGTGAGAGAGTAATATCGGTGAAGGGGAAACTTCGTTTCATTTTTAGACGTACCGAGGGTGCGTAAAAACCGAAGGATTTCACCGCTATGTCTCGATATAAAGGTCTAGAAATACGAGACGCGGGAAGAACCTGCGATTTCTCTCCGGAAATCCAAACGCGACTTTTACGCACCATAAGTAAGTAGTGTGCCTGGAGCTTTCCCGTTTGCGTAGCTTGACTACAAGTTAAACCCCTTCTGGATGTGCACCCCCCGAAAAAAACCTTCTCTCTCTTTCGTTTGGTCTACGGTGGTTTAGAAGTCGGTTCTGGCCGTTCGGTATTTTGCTGCTTTTTTCAACGATCACCAAATTACCCGACAATCCACGACAGACGAACAAAATAAACTGTCTTGTTTTCAGCGTTTACTGATTAGCCTTCTCGGACGCCAGGAAGTGCTCGGCATTCACGTTTATTTATTTATTTATTTATTTATTTATTTATTTATTTATTTATTTATTTATTTATTTATTTATTTATTCGTCTGTCTGTCTGTCTGTCTGTCTGTCTGTCTGTCTGTCTGTCTGTTTGTTTGTTTGTTTGTTTGTTTGTTTGTTTGTTTGTTTGTTTGTTTGTTTGTTTGTTTGTTTGTTTGTTTGTTTGTTTGTTTGTGTCCTATTAAACGGAAAGCCCTATGAGAAGCGCCCCTCGGCGAAAAACCTGGCACACGTGTAGTAAAAAAAGTCGCATGACCCCGCGCGTGCCTCGATCCGACTGCACGATGACCTCGTCTTTGCAGCGTTCGTATGATTAAAAAAAAATAATCAAACGGCGTTCACGTGACTCGACTTAACTCGGCCTAAAGTCACATGACTAGCCACGCAACTCGGCGCTCGAGGCACGCGTTCACGTGACTAGGAAAAAATATAAAAAGCGGCGTTCGCGTGGTATAAAGTTTCCAGGCAATATGGTCACACTACATGTATTTCGCCTTCGAGTCGTCTCAGGCGAACACATAAGACACTCTTATTTAGTTTGTCAGTCAGTCAGTCAGTCAGTCAGTCAGTCGGTCGGTCGGTAGGTCGGTCGGTAGGTCGGTCGGTCGGTCGGTCGGTCAGTTAGTTAGTTAGTTAGTTAGTTAGTTAGTTAGTTAGTTAGTTAGTTAGTTAGTTAGTTAGTTAGTTGCTTAGTCAGTCAGTTAGGTAGTTAGTTGCTTAGTCAGTCAGTCAGTTAGTTAGTTGCTTAGTTGGTTAGTTAGTTAGTTAGTTAGTTAGTTAGTTAGTTAGTTAGTTAGTTAGTTAGTTAGTTAGTTAGTTAGTTAGTTAGTTAGTTAGTTAGTTAGTTAGTTAGTTAGTTAGTTAGTTAGTTAGTTAGTTAGTTAGTTAGTTAGTCTTCCTCTCATAAATTAAGGTACACGTGTTAGGCAAGACATCCATTTCGGAGACTGCAAATGGTGCACAGGGATCTCCGATCCGACAGCGCGCCAGCAGCCGTGCTTAAAACGAGGGTAGCGTAATTTTCCTCGCAATTTTCCGGTATTACTCACATCAACCATTTTTACTGCACGCATATTCAACGCAGAAATGATGCGTGACGCTTTCAAGCACGCTTTCACGTAATGTTCTGGGCGATGCATGACGTTTGATGCCTCGTTTGAAACGGGTAAAGCGCTGCTCTATACATACAAGACGTACTGTTCCATTACCACGCCTATACAGATAATTCTGACTGTTCAGGAAGGGCGCTTACTCTACTCGAAGGCGTGAACACGCTTGACGGAATGGAAGCCTTCGTTTTACACAACACCAACGACGTCAAAGACGTGGGCTGGCACCACGTTAGCTGGAAAAGGAGCATATAGGCACCGCTGACTTCTAGAAATGCAGTTGTGGTTGTGATAAAACAAAAATTCAAGAAAAAGGAATCTGGGCCTCGTGTCTCCTGGTTGAGTTCTACACCACTGTGTGGTTCTCACTCTTAGCCCTTTGCCTGGGAAGCTATAGTATATATACACAGCTTTTACATTCAAGTTCGCACGCTTGCGTTATCGTGGCGGAATGTTTATTCCCAACAGTTTTCTTCGCCACTGAATCTAAAGGAAATGCAACTGTCAGGCCTGAAAATACGGATGTGGGAGGGCAACTAGGTGATTGAAGTGCGAACGCTTGTGTCAAACAGCGCTCATCTTTAATTATTACTGGAAGTCTAGCTCCAATGGTGCAAGAAACGGAAGAGACGCAGTATGGTCTCATCCGGGCCTCTTTCGTCGAGTTCTCGCTCCTCAAGCTAACGCCCCACTTCAATTCAGTAATTAGCTGGAATACCGCAGCGTAGCGTATACCGCGAACCCGCTCTGCCACTTTCCGCTGCGGCTTCTCATTGAGACTCCTTCCGGAGCGGAACGGCGTATCGTCCGTGTCCGACGCGGAGGGCGGAAAAGCATCGGCTTGGCTGCATCCGGCTTCCTCCGGAAGAATCGCTGAGGCCTTGTGACGCAAGGGATGCCGTCGACAATTATCGGTGACGTCACTCCGGCGCAGAGAAGAGGGCGCCGTCAAGGAGACGACGTCGAGTACGGCGGCTGTGGTCGCACGAGGAAGCGGCGATAAGAAAACAGTGAGAGGATGCTACGGGCGGACGTGTTGGGATGCCGGCGGTGCGATATTGGCAGCCGGTAGAAAGGGAGTGAGAGTGGGGCAGCGGTGGCGCTCACACTTCAACACCAAGCCTAGAAACAGTCGCAGAGAGCTGACAACTTAAGCTACAATTTTTGAATCCAATTAATTGTTTATTTATCTTTCAATGAAACAAAGGGACAGTCACAGAAAGTTACTGCGAAGAGTAGCTTGACGGGGTGACAGCCCCCCTTAGAATGACAGCAACAGACAGCGCGTAAGACAAAAAATAAATAAATAAACAAATAATAATCAAGAAACAGATTAAACAAAAAGGTATGCAAGAAGTAATGATGAACGCTAGTGGAAAACTGTTGAACATTGGTATAACAGTAATCTTTGATGTAAAAACAGTTTTAACTAGATGAAACAGAATACGTAAAAAAAATGACAACGGTGAAATAAGGCAACCTATATAACCATCTCGAACATTGAAAGGATTTGTACAAGTAGAGAGTCTGATAATATGAAATAAATTATGGCATGCCAAGATAAGGTACGATTATGAGGCATGCCATAGTGCCTGGGATTTATTTCGATTATTACCTTGTCTTCTGTAACGCCAAAATCTGAGTACACGATCATTCTTGCATTTCTCCCAGATCAAAATGAGGCCGACGCGTGGCAGGGAATCGAACCCGCGACACTGTGCTTAGCTCACCGACACCATAGCCGCTAAGCCACCATGGCAAGTAGGTACAGAGAGAGAGAGAGAGAGAAACCGAGAAGAAGGAAAGGCAGAGGAGTTAAGCAGAAAGAAAAAATCCGGCATCCTCTCCTCAGTCTGGAAGAACAGATGGGGAAGCAGCAAGATGAGACAGTAAAGGGAGAAAGGAGGAGCCCATGCAAACCATGACATTCGGCCAATGTTGTAGCTGACTGTTACTACGCCATATCACCTGTCTGTCACAACGAGCAGCCGATTCAACAGACGCTTGTGCAGGTTTGTCGAGCTTAAATACCGCAGCAATAGCTTTGCCGTCTTAGCTTTGAGAGGTCGACATTTCATTACGGTGGTTTCTTCTGTCATTGGTATTTGGTGAAAGCGAGCTATTGTAATTGCGAGCTATTGCCTCTGTTCAGTGTAGCAAGGACAGTCACATAGGATGTATTGAAAGGCATCATTGAGACCAGAGTCGTCCAAAAGAGCGTTCTTGCCCCTTCCTATGCGAAATGCAAAAGCCGTCGGAAAAGCCACTCTTAGTCATAACCGACAAAGCGGGATGGCCTCCCATTGGCATAATCTAGTTAGCAGGCCAAAGCTGAGCAAATTAAATGTAGCCTATACTTGTGGTCTCGCCGATGCTTCTTTCGTCAGATTCCCCCCCCCCCCCCCCACCCCCCCCCCCTTCCCCAACTAAGCCATCGATTCCTCCTCGATGCTTTATTCTAATATCTGCAGTGAACCTTACAGTACCAGAAAATAAAAAAAAAATGTCTTGCTGTTATTAAACATCACTACTCCCGTAGATGGGAGGGCAATCGCCGGGCGGATTCCAAGGGTTGACGTATCGACCCCCCCGAAACGCACCGCGAAAGCTCGAACAATTCAGGGCATGGGTGTCCGGAGGGGGGGTGCAAGGGGGGGGGGGGCGGCTGCCCTCCCTGGAATCCAGGATATTTTTCTATGCAGCAGTAAGCTACACAGCTTGATTAGCACACTCAGGTCCCAACCTTCAGGATTCCCAGCCCATTTTGCATGTTACACACTATTGACTAATCTTGCCGGTCATGTCACGACAGTGAAAGAAAAGCTGCCAGTGCTGAATGCCCCCCCCCCCCCCCCCCTTGCGGATGCACCCCCCTGTAACAAGTTCTGTGGACGCCCTTGATTGAGGGTAGGTCCCTTTAGTGCGCCAGCGAACGCCGGTTGTGGTCCAAAGACCGAGTCAGAGCCAAGAGTTGACAACACAACAGAATATATTCTTAATTAAGTCAATACAATCATTACATACACATGTACAGTCGCGCTCCATATGACTTGCAACACGGGAGCGCGTGGCCTCACGGGTTCAAAGGTTGCGCATAGCTTCAACTTGTTTTTATTTAAACAACTAAATATTATCTTATTTGGGATCATACCCAAGTGAGAGAAACGCGTTTAGTAATGGAAATGAGGGCTAGTGGAAGCCATGCGCAATCTTTGAACTTGTGAGCCCACGCGCTCCCGTGTTGCAAGTCATATTGAGCGCGACTGTACATTCATGCACAAGTCGGTTCACTATATAACTCACAATATGATTAGGACACGGGGGGCAAACAAACCAATCGCGCTGCAAATACAATGTTATACCTTACAAAATCTTTAGAACACTTATGGTCCTAAAATATTCACCTAGGTCCACCAAGTCTTCAAATGCTTCCGAATGTTTCTCTTCTAGGAAACACGGAGACTCCAGCGCTGGTTGTTGTTCCCCTCCGTCGTCGGCCCGTTACATGGCTCTTCTTGCCGCTCTTCACCGACCCCCTGACTCTCCGTCGTTGCCCGCTTATATTAGGCCGCGCTCGAGTTCGCGAACGTTCCACACCACTCACGTGGGCGCAGCACAGCGAAAGCCAGGGAACAGGGTAGATCCTTCTAGTAGGTTCTACTGCGTAGACGGACGCGCGCCGGTGGCAGCCGCGTTGGCTTCTCGAATTCTCTCGATGTTGCCTGGTGTTCGCTTTCACAGTGTGCGTTGTTTATGGAGGAAGTGCGGTGGTGTACGCTTTGGCGAAGCGACCGCTGCTAGCGCCTTGAATCGCCGCGCGTGATCGCCTGGCGCCGTCTGTTTCGACGCGCTTTGAGGGCGGTTGAGGTGCTCGTTTGTGACAAACATATATATCTGATCCTTCTTCGGCGGGTGTGGGCCGCTCATGTACTGAACGCATGGTTCAGCAACTTTTCAATGTCCGTAGGGAGCAGCCGTTGTCCGATCGAGAGCTACTACCGTCACTATCAGGACATGCCACGCAATACCGATGCATGGCTCAGGAAGCTACAGCTCTTTGCGCAGCACGCTGCATCGTCAAGCAGGATACCCGACGATGGTCGATATTCAGTGTCTCGATGTCCACTATCCACTATGTTCGTAGCCCTGCGGCGCGGATGACGAACAAATATATACTCAAGATTAGAAAGTTAATTGAATACTTTGGCCAGGAAACGACACTACATGACAATTCAATAGCTTCCAAGTCACTGCGGCCCTACTCTTAACGAGCACGCCCATAACTCGGCTCAGTCACCTCTTCAAGTACGGTGGCTCATTGGGCGAGTAGGCACATCTGCATTTTCACTCACATCGCGAACGAAATAAGATGTGTGGCGTCATTCTTCTTTTAGTGTTATTGTTTCGTTCGTGCTGGGCATGAAAGATTTAAATCCTCCTTGGTGCTGGTGCTGGGAGGGAATTAATGCAGCTCTTCAGGGCAACGAAGAAGAGTCGACCCCAATGTTGGACGCTGAGTAATGAACTTCAAGTTCGAGCTCGCACGAGGCATCGCGTCCTCTATGTAGAATAACACTTGCTTTCGCGGCGTGAGACACAACTGGAAAACGTAGGGACGTTTTTATTGTGTCCGACGCTTTCTATACAATTTACTATATTTACCTTCACACTGGCCGCCTCTATAGCGCAAGAAATTCAGCTGACTGGAGACAGCTCTCTATTCGCCTCGTGTGCGACCGATGGCGGCGCTGCGAACGGCGCTCCGGTGACGCAAGGGCGGGGATTCGGCTTTTGTCGTCTGCTACGCTCTGGCTAAAACAGCAGCATTTTCGTTATAGTTCGCTCGCGTCGCACGGCGTTCCTCGACTACTAGCTGCATTTTCTTCTTATGATTATTCTTGAGATGACTGCTAGCATTACACGAGTTTAAGGAACGTTAACATTTAACATATCTTCTGTATACCGACAGCCAATCGGCCAGGTTCATGCCCCCCAAGTTCGTAGCGTCGCTCACTGGGCTGGATGGCGTTGAAATACCTTACGTGAAAGCGCAAACACCCCCCGCCAAGTGAGTCAAAGAGAGTCTCCGCTGCTTTGAAATCGCAGCGCGATCAATTTTGCGGCTTATTCGCAAAAATCAGCGTTGTGTAAACAGACTTGAGATGAACGAAAATTCACGCTCCACTCCCAATTGTAGTCACGTGGACTTGTGCAGACACGACAGCCGACAAAATGAAATCGATAAGTTCATCGAACAGCGGGTTATTACGGACCACTAGCATAGATTGGGCGAGCTGGATGCAAATAAGATCGCTCGGAATGAAACTCCAGCAGTGGTGCGCGTGGTATACAGTTCGACTCTTATGATTAGAGATAGATACGTTCATGAGCCGCATTCATGTTTTCGATCGCGCAGTGCTGCCTACTCGACTGTGCGAGACTGCCAATGGTAATGACAGGATGGCGCGCACTATATTTCTAATGCTTGGGCAACGCGATCCGCTGCAGTGTACGCGTTTCACTTGACACCGATAGTACAGCTTCGTAAACATTAGGGAAAATCGGCGAATGTGTCCAAGAAAAGGAGAAAGAGAGCTCTTTCCCACCATTCTTTTGGCCCCTGTGGCTGATTATTGTGATTCTTTACCGTGCTGTAACAAGACTGAATATTTTAAAGGGACTGTCTACCGCTCGGAAAAATTTTTCTGATTGTGGCGGAAATGAGAAGATCGTTCATCACATCGGCGGCAATGAGCATGCTTTTGTTCCACAAAAAAAGAATTATAATTTTAATTTGACGTCGAAAGTCGACAAAGAATGACCGCTAGCGTCACCAAACAGCGATGTGGTTCAATCTATTGGTCGGACAAGAAATCCTCGCAGGTAGACTCATTTTGCTTAAAAACAAACATGTGTAACTTGAAATTGTATTTTACGCACTTGAGGCAGCTTTAGGTTGCGCCAAAGAGTAATTATTGCTTTTTTCCTCACGCGTTCAGAGAGGCGCTCGGTGGCGCTGCCGGCGGCGAAACGCGAGCACTGCGTCCGGCACCGCTCATAAGAAAAAAAAATTGTCTTCGGCGAATAGCAGCGTGACTGACTTCAGGGAATTTTTGAACCATGCCCGTGAGTACAACGTAATCTAGTAACGTAGCACGAGTCCTCATGAGTAAAGTGCACACCATTCATCAATGTGCTACATTGAAGAAGATTTTGCCATCACGTTCCGCTTCACCAGGGCGTCCATGCTGGCTCTCATATCGCATATACAACACAGAACACCTAAACATAACTGAAAGACAGAAGGAACCTGTTGTTTTGTGAAGCACTCCTCATGTTCATTTTAGTAGCGCGGTTGGCATGAGTGGAACCACTACAGTTCGTTTCACAACCCCGGCGTACCAGTGTTGCTGGAACAGACCAACTTTTCCGCTCGACCGCGGTGGTTTGTCAGGCAGACTGAACAAAGCTGGAGAAACCGTGGTAATAATACTTTATCTGACAATATGCGTGCTTTAAACGACCACTACGGTATTTGTTTTATTATTAAACAAAAATTGATGAAGTCTGCAAAAAGAGCGCGCGGTTTCAGTTTTCGACTTTCACCGGCACTACAATCGTCATCGCCTCCACCAAGCAGTGTTGTGGGCATTCATCCCACCAATCGAAGAAGACCGAACGCAGATCGCAAAATTCTGTTTTAAAAATTTCTGCTCGCTTTCGACAGAAACCGCTGCAAGGTTGGGCACTTCAGACGGTACGCTTTTTATTGCGACACAAAACAGAAAAGCGATGAAGGGCGGTAGACAGTCCCTTTAAGGTGGGAGCCTTAGATTCCACATAAATTGCGAAAATTGACCGTCGTCTTCCCGCGTCGCCAGCGTCAACACGAGTGATGCGAAAATTCATCACATGATCACGTCATCATGACATCCCAGACCGACAAAATTTGTGACGTCATAACGTCATGTCACATTTTTTACGTCATCACATGACATCGTCGCTTTGCATCGCCTCCATGATTGGTGGGCCGATCTCGGAGGCGATGCAAAACCAGGTGATGTGTAGAAAGCTTCAGTGCAAAACCACGTTACCCAGAAAGCATTCGGAGGGGGGGGGGGGGGGGGGCGAAGGAACAATACATCGACTCAAGAAAAAGATGGCTTTCGCGTTCGAGTCAACTTAGGCACATGCATGAGGAACTCGAGTTTCTTTAGTACAGTGATCGCACCAAGCCACATCAGGAGTCGACCGTTGAGACTGATTTACAGTATTTTATTGCAAATACATCTTTCGATGCGAAAGCTTTATATTTATCAACGTTAGTATGATTACACTAGTTCTGTTCAGCATATTTTCAGACCACCGTGAACGAGTGAACAAACGTCGATTTATTAACGGAAGGATTAAAATATGTTGCAAAAAATAGAACAAAAACAAAAGAAAATCACTCCGGACAACCTACCGATATTTCATATCCCCGTCGTGCATCCCTTTTAGACTCACCCTGTTTATTTCGTGTTTCAATTTAAAGTACTTACGACGCGCTTACACAGCAGCTGCTAAAAATGTGTATTTAATCAAACGTTGTTGCCGGTAACGCCACTTAATTTATTTGAATGACATCACACGTCGTTTGTCATGCTCCGAACATATGAATTGAATCGAAGGAGCAGCCTTGGCAACCGAACACGCGCAGCACGCGGTGTACATTTATTGCGCTTTAACGCAGACATGGAAGCTGAAGCCCGAACGCTGAAGTCCGTTATCGAAAACGGGCAGGAAAGTCATTTTGAGTGCGCCACGGCCATAGAACAGTAGCGAAAAGAAAAATTCACACCATAGAAGCAGATGTATGTAAAATCCGGAGACTTCGAAGATCAACCGGCTTTTAAGAACGATACGCCTTCAGAGTCGATGGAGCAGCGCATCCACGCTGCCGTTTATTCCAGCGACCAAAAAAAGCCCCTCCTCGTGCCACGCGCTTCCTCGTTCTTCTCTTCCTCTAGCGCACCTTGTTTCTGTTCTTAACAGATGTACACATGGATGGCTAGCAGACGACAACAGGAGCAATCGACACAGAACGTGCTCCTGACGGCAACTCCGCTCGATTTCGATGGGCATTTTGCTTGAACATTCAGTACAAATTGCTTTATCAACTCGCCCACCAATGTTTCAATAACTCGAGCGCGATAGACAGGCTGGAAGCGTCGAGCAGCCTTCATGTAGCGAACGCGCGCGCGAAGAGCTGCCTCCGAGTCCTCTCCCTGACGTCACACGCGAGAGGGCGCCACTCCAAGATCTCGAGGCGAATAAGAGTTGTAATATTCATGACTGTGTAGTTTCCCAAGTCGCGATATGGGTATTCGAAGTAAAATTGCGCTAGTCTTTGTGAAGTCGCAGGATGGTGCGTGATATTGGTTCTAACACTAAACATATCTCGGGGCTAAAAAAATGCAATTCTATACAAAACTGCACGCTCGAAGTTTGTAAGCAACGCGACGTCCTTATCGGCACATGTTCACGCGTGCACGAGACGTATATATTTCTGCAATAGCCAACGTTTGCGTTTCTTAGAGGGTCCTATGCTGCAGCACTGCGCAGGTTTGAGCAAATGGTCCCGCTAACCATACAACTCAACTTATTGACTAGTCAGTGTTGAACGCAGCCTCATTCTCTATAAAACACGTGCGCCCCAATTTTCCAGAGGTATGCAGAGCGAGCCCATAACAATCATGCATGAGCCCTCAAAGTTATGCGGCATTTGCCTTCCATCTCGCGCAATAACAACAATAAAGAAAAAAAATATGAGATGTGAAAATCGGACATCAGATGCAGTCGTAAACGCGAGTTTTCAAACTTATTTGTATGGACTTGTATTCAGTTCCTTATTGGGCAGTTTCCTGGATCTGCCCAGCAACGACGGCGGTGGCCGGAGGCTAT